>VZTZ01027326.1:220546-238737 GCA_013400955.1 Drymodes brunneopygia
AACCAGCACCCCAAAACCCACTTTTGTATATAAGTTCTTTTAACGATGACTGATTCTGTTTATTAAAAAATAAATCATTTATTATTAGACGGAGAAACTAACAAATATAAGACTTAAAGTAAACCAATACTACATAGGAATGAAACAAAAGAAGAAAGACTACTTGTAGTTAATATACAGTGCACAAGAATGGTACCTTTTTCAGTTACAGCTAGCGAAGAAATAGTATAAGCTTAGGATTCAATGTATCTTACCATTTAATTGCTGGTGCAGCACATCAAAATCCTTTCTCTCAGTCCCTGGGAAGTAACCACGAAACCTGCGTCCAAATTTTGGGGAGAAGCTTCAAACACTTTCGGGGTGTAAGAGACTTCTGTTTCGGTGATAGCTCATGTATCTTTTATAGTGTAAAACCATGGCTCTTAGTCAATAATTTTTCTTTCATCTCTCCTTCCATCAGCTCTGCAGACTAAGATGCTAATTCGTAGCTGAGGCTTGAGCCTTCCCCGGTGCCAGAGATGACCCCTGCTGGGCCTTTGTGCCCTTGGGCTATCTCTTTATGCACCAGTTATCTGGGACACACAGGAGGAGGAGATGACAGGGTAGAGGTCCTGCCACAGTCCTATCAGGAATAGTTTTGAGGAGCTGCCTTCCAGGTTCTTCTTTTACAGGAAAGCATACATTTCTGCATGGTTTGCTACTCCTAGTCAACTCCACTTTTTTAGATTAATATATTTGATTGTAATTTATGATAAATCAGTCTAAGCTCCATGTATTTCCATAAATACATTTGCTTTATGGCATTTCCCAGTCAGTTCATCTGTGAACTTGATAAATACATCGTTCTGCATTCCACACATTCAGTTTTTTCACCTGTCAAGAAGAAAATGAAAGATGGAACTTGCACTGTAAGTTATAGTCTCACTCTATGCACTATCCCTGCCTCATAACTACAGTCCTTAATTTAGGACCAGTGTAACAGGAAGAAAAAAACATCACCACCAAAAAACGTCAACAACAAAACCTATCTAATGAGCATGTTGATAAACTTAACATGAAACATACAGATAAACAGAACATCTATTAATTAAGACAAATTACATTTCAGTTGCTGTCAGAGGTATTTTAATATCTGATTTCAAAAAGCTTGGGAGCTATTATCTAATCCAGTGAGATGGATTTTTCCTGTAACTTCATGCAATAAAAAATTACCATTTTCTCTTTCAGTCTTTAACACTGTATCACCTCATACACGGCTAATGATGAATTTTTCATTTCTCATTTTTCATAATAATGAAAAATGTATTATGATTTTGCCAGTTGAATATTACAAAGTGCTATTCAGCTACTGAATTTTACAACAAGGCCCTTTCACTGTTTTACTACTGAAGTATTAGATCTTTCCAGAAAATGAAGACCATCATCAATATTTCAGTTTTTTGAAACCTGGCATTAGAAGCCAAAACCTTCATAGGGTGGTAGTGGTACTTCTCACAGAAATTATCTGCTTTGCTACAGTTAGCAGGAAGAGGTTTCTTGGGCCAGATCAAGTGGATGAAAATTTGCTGGTCTCACTGGTGATGATCCTTATTAATAAAATACTGTATCCTTTGTAGAAGTGGATGTAAATAAAAAATCATTTGGGGCTTGTTTCAATCTGTAACGATGGTGACAAACCAGGAAATTCAAAGGAGTTTAAATACCTTGAGGATAATTTAAACAGACTTCAGGAGCCATCAGCTGCTCCACAGCTATACCCCTGTTGGAACTACTCAAAGATGCCACTGTATACCTGCCCGTTCAAGAGACCTTTGGCCATTTCTGTACATACCTGGGACTGCACATTTCGTCTTCTTTAGCATGTTACAGCACCTGCATGAAGGCAGCTTTCAATTAATGCAGATTTAACTTAGTTAACTTATTTTAAAGTTTCTGTGCTTGAAATACATTGCTTATTTAAATTTTGTGCCATAATGAACGTGGCACAAGATTTACTAATAATTAATCTCAGTTGCTCCAGAAATATGGCTAAACATTACTGCATCTTACCTTCTTCTCAGATTTTTATCCATTTTTCTAAAATACTGCTCACTTGACAAATCTGACTGCAAAGGGTCAAGAATTACATAGAAATGAAAGATGAGAAACAAGCACTAAAATATTCTGGGGATATGATATCATTTGTCATTTGAGTCTAAAATTTTATTCATTCTATTTAGGCCTATGGTACCTTAGGCACAAAATATATTATATCTTGGACCCAGGAACTTATCCAATTCCCTTGCCATCCTAAAGGATCACAGAATTTATAGTGGAAAAACCTATTATATTATCAGGTTCAAGATGGTTGAAGGTACATTCTGATAATACAGAAAACATTAAATGTAATACTGATACTTACTTGCACTTAGCCAAATAAATACATTAAATTTATGAGAGAAAAAAATACAAGATCAAAAAAAGTTTTAACTGTACTTCTTGATTACTTGTGATTAATTAAATATACAAAAAGACGATTTACCAAATTGTGAACAGTGATTGAATTATTCAATATAAAAATTCCATTAAATTGCTTTTTTCAGTACTTTAGTTTTATTTATCTTCTGTTTTGTTCTTTTTGTCTGTCTTACGCAGTGCAGGAGATGATTCAGAGAAGATAAAGGACAATGAAGGCTCTAAGTAAAAAGTGATTATTTGGGTTTATCCTGTCTCCCCTAAGAGGCAGTGACCCAGCTATAGCTGTAACTGGTGTACTGCCCAGCACTTCCTTTGTTTGTTGAAAACAGGAGATTGTGTGCAGCTTCTCCAAAGGACAGCTACCCCACTCGCTGGGCTTTGGGGTGGAGATTGTTTTGTTCCTGCAGTGAAGTTAACACTGATGGAAAGGTGTGAGCCCTGGAAAGCAGCACTCTCTGGGAGCACGCATGGCCTGGGGAGCTCCAGGGTGAGATCCTGTACTCCAAACTTCACTGTGGGTTACGTGGGGTCTGGGAGGAGTGCTCAAAACTGCCAGTTCAAGACACAGTCTTTTAGTCTCCAAAACAAAATTTATGAATTTGCAGCATAACACAGAGCCAGTTTCATATGCTGGGATGCCATTTGTCTGTGTATTTGGTTTGCAAATCTGTGATGTCCCAGAAAACAGAAAGTCAGTGAGGCTGCTTTTTTAGATCAAATGTTAAAGGTAATCCTGTGCTGTGGACACATGTGCTTTCCCTCACATTCCTCCCTGGCATGCATGGGGGTGTCTGACTCCTTGTGGGTGGGAACACTTCATTTATAATCCATCCTGCTGCTGACAGCGGCCCAGTATTGGATATCCAGCAGTTCAAGATGTGGAAGGGTGAGAGTGATTCAAATGTAACCAGTGATCCCTAGTTTCGCAGGCTGAAACTCCTGTGCACCTAAAAAGGCACTGAAATCCCAAATCTGTTTCACACAGCCTGATGAACACAAATTAGGTGCTAAGAGGAGATTTCATTTGCTCCTGCACCTGCACCGCTGCCACCACCCAGCCCCTGAAAGAGAGAAAGCCTGAGCTGTGACCACCACCATGGGCCAGAGTCAGCATCTTGGCAGCACAAGTCATTTGGATGAGCTAGCTCTCCAGGTTTTGGGTTGTCCCTGTTTTTCACTGTTTCCAGACTGGGAGGGAGGAAACTGAGCTGTGGGAGACTCTCCAGCATGCTGCCTGTGCATTACTGGGTACTGCCAAGTCACCATTTAGCCTTTGTCACTCTGGGTGCTGTCTTTGGGAAAGATCTCTGTTTGTTCTGTAGTGAATACCCTTTTGTGAGTAAAACACTGTCTCTTTTGTATACTCTTTTAATAATATTCTTGTGGTTATTGTAAGTTTTCAGTAAATTGTGATTCCACTTATAATCTCCCCCAATGTTTCCCTCCATTTCCATGGGGAAAGGGGGCAGCTTGAGTGTGTTTAATTTTCCTGCTAGGTTTTAAACCAGAACAATGGCAAATATTATCATTTTAGTTAAAAAGTGAAAACTAAACCTTCGTATTTTTGCTATGTGCAAAACATATCTTTTTGTGATTATATGTTATGTTCATCCAATTACTTTGATTATGTTCCTTCTTGGTGGCAATGATTAGTGTGAACAGAAGGAAACATTACTGAAAACCCTTAGAAAGGATAAGAATCAGTTTAATTCCATTGAAATCAGTGAGTTCACACTGGTCTCTGAAGCTCAGCAGCAGAGACCATTGTCCATAAAGACCATGTGTACAGTAATTTGATAATATCAATAAGAGCAAAGCAGGAATTCTTCCATTATTAGGAACTGGAAGTTTACAATTCTTGCCATAGGTCCTGTGGGGAAAAATATCTGTGATAAGACATAAAACTCAAGTAAACAGATATCTGTATTAAGGCTTTCATAAAATTGCTCCTGGGAAAACACGGGCTGTTTTCTGAAAATTTTTCAGAACTCGTAATTTGTTTTCAATCCACCACATAACAACACTAAGGCTTTTCAAAAATTTTAACCAGCATATAAACAAAAGACAAAAGAATATGAGTCATTCTTATCTAGCAATGACTAGAAAATACTCCTGGAAAGAAGAAATTCTAGTGGAAGGCCACATTTTGCATGTCACCAGAGCAGATGCTAGGACTTCCATTTCCAAGACATGTGCTCAGCTGGCTCCAGGGCACCAGTGGCTTTGAGCAAAGGTGTAGTATGTACACGTTACCAGGGTGTGGGCACCTTGACCCACAAGCCCTTCTAACTTCTGTGCAGGGATCCTTCTTAGAGGACTTTGAGACAGGTGATATCCGTCCATGAGCAGCCACGCAAACTGACCAAACCCCATGAAATTCTGCCAGTGACACCAGGCTTGGAGGTATCTGATGCTTCTTCCTCTTTCTTCCTTTACCATCCCCGCAACTGGAAGGATAGAGCAGAACACCACTTCTGCTCCTGATCCCCTAACCAGTCATCCCAAGGCCCTTGAAGTCTCTCCTGACTGGTCCTGGACTTCTTGTTGCAACTTAATTGCTGCCTATCTGAAAAATCCATAATGGCTGATAAGGTGAGCACACTTTCAGGGTAGGAACCTTTCCCTTAACATCCTTAACCCAGGTCCCAAGGAGGCACAGATCTTCCCAGAGAAATAAGGTCAGAGCTTTGGCTGATGAGGTCAGAGCTTTGGCTGGAACTCAAGAAGAGAAATGAGTTTATGACCTCTGGAAGGAGGGGCAGGAGGACTATAAGAATGGTGTGGAGTTATGCACACAAAAATCAAGAGGACCAAAGCCCAACCAGACCTTAATCTGGCTGCTGTTGTAAAAGACAAAACAAATTGATACAAGAAATTGAGTAAATACATCAGCAACAAAAGATGGGCTAAGGAGAGTCTTCATCCATTATTGGATGTGGGGGGAAACAGTGACAAAGGATGAGCAAAAGACTGAGGTACTTAATGCCTTCTTTGGCTCAGTCTGTGAGAGTAGGACCAGCTGTACTCCAGGTACCCAGTCCTCTGAGCTGAAAGACTGGGATGAGATGCAGCAAAAAAAGCCAAATAAACCAAGGGGAAATGGTCGGTGACCTGCTACTCCTCTTAGACAAACACAATCTGTGAGGCCAGATGGGATCCACCCAAGGGTACTGAGGGAGCTGGAGGAAGAGCTCGCTTCAATCATTTGTCAGCAACACAGGCTAACTGGGGATGTCCCAGCTGAGTGGTCATTAAATAATGTCATGCCCTTCCACATTAAGGGCAGGAAGGATCCAGGGAACTATAGGCCTGTCAGTGTGACCCCAGTGACAGGGAAGGTCATGGAGTAGATCATCTTGAGTGGCATCATATGGCATGTACAGAACACTACCACCAATTCCTCAATTTTAGGTGGTTCTGGACTGGGAAAGACACTTCTGTTTCCCTGTGATTCTGCCCTGCGTGGAAAAATTATGAGTCAGAAAAAGAAAAAAGAATAGAAGTAACTTCAGAAAATTTCTAACCTTTTTGATTGGTGACCCCAAGGTTCAGTGCTTCAAGTGCCCTCAGTGGATCAGCACCCCAGTGGGGTGTGGAGCAGAAGGTGCTGTTGACTACAGGATGCCCAGCTGCTCTACAGGGCAGCAGGATCAGCTTTCACCTGAGACACTCCATATAAAATGCCTTACCAAATAATTGGCCTTCATGGAAGGACACATAAATTTTCATCTGTGTGATGCTGTGTACGCTCTCAATGTCTTGCTGGAAACTCTGTAAAAGTGACTGACTTTCATGTGAAAGGCCTGACTGATGTCCTAGTAGAAGTGTTTCTGTAGTATGGAATTGGCTAAGCATATACATGTTCTGTACTGAAGCTGAGGATGACTTTTAGAAAAATAAGAAACCAAATTGATAGTCAAACTTTGAGATTGTCCATTCTTGTTTAGACATAAGAGAGGCATTATAATTACTTCACATGATGTAATGGAAAAATATTAGTCTGAACTTATCCACCTCTTTTCCATTGCAGAGGAAGATATTCTAGAAATTCAAACTCTGTACAGTGCCACACAGGTAAATGGTTAATGTGCAGGGAAACAGATACACCTACAGTGAAGAATTATTATTGAGAAAATAATCTTTAAAATTTCACATTTAATAACCTAGGAGAGAATTTAAAAACCCATCTACATTTGGTCTTGCTACTGTTGAAGTTATACAACTACTACTGCAGCAGAATAAATAGCATTAAAGCTGCTCTAATACTGAGAGATTTTAAGATCTTCAACCTGTATGTAATAAAGATAGCACTACTGGCTTTATCCTGAACCATATCCTCAGGTTCTTGTAGCCCACAAAGTCCATCTGGGCAAACAGTGCTGGAGGGCAGAGCAGCTGCTCAGCTCACCTCTACAGCTGAGATTAGAACACAGCTACACCTCTCTGCAAAAGGCCCTGAGGGTGCCATTACCTTCACTGGAAAGCAGCAGAGTAACAAATCCTACAGCCATCAGTGAACCTTGATCTCTCTGAGAGGAGTAGTGTCAACTTTGCACCAGGCAAGCTGTAGGCTGGGAGAAGTGATCCAGGAGCACAGTGACCTCTCTGAGAATACTCTGAGCACCACAGATGTACTGTCAAAAGACCCTTATCTGAATTCAACTCATAATCTGAATTTGTGGGATCTGTTCTGCCTTCAGAGGACTTTGTAAAAACATTCATAGCAGAGGGATGCAGTGCACTGCACAACCGGAAGGAGCTGGCAAAGTGCTCTATGTATGCAACTGCTTCTTGGTCTCCGAAGATATGAAATTTTAAGAATAGTCTGGAAATTGTATCAGTTTTGTGGCCATGGTGAATGAATTATTTACAGAATAAGTAAGACACCCTGCCCTCACAGACATATTCTTTACCAGCTTCAGGTCCAGCAGCCTCAGATAACAGCGGTGTCCTTATAAAACAGTCTCTGGGATATCTTTCTGTAAGTATATTTCATGTTGGCATATATGTCATCAGCATGCTATTAAGATTTTAGCTCTGACCAAAACAATCCATACAGGAAGGAGCTGAGCTACGATACAGCCTGATGAAGTGCATTTCATAAGCCAGTATTATTGCAGACTCCCATGGCCATTAATCTCTTCAAATGGGTCTTGGTGTAGGCTAACATTTGGAGACAAATAAGTTGTGTCAGAAACAGGGATGGTGATGTCAGGTTTCTTTGCCAGCAATACATAATCTTAAAGCACACTAAGTTCTTTAATGGCTCTGCAAAGTGTCCTGGCAAGAAAACAGCTGAATGCACAAGATGTCCACATTACATTCATTGGTACAGACTCACATTTGGGTATAGCTGCACAAAGCAGCATAGTGCTATGCCAATATATTAGTGGCAGTGTTGAATATGCTATCAGAAGTTAGTGCGACTGAAAGGAATGTCATCCAAACATGGATAATTAGGGTTGCTTACAGAAAAGTTTATCAACTTTAGTAATGTGCTAATAATTGGAAGGGTCTGGTGCTGCCTTGCCTGTTGCTGAGTACCCCAGAGGATTATATTCTCTAGATGAGTGCAACTTTGTGAATAAAGCAAAACAACAAAAGATTTGCTTCAGTAACAACCAGATCAAATTCCAGATGCATCCTAAACCAAAGATAAATGTAAGCTGTCTTTAGGTTCATTGAAGATACACAAGTAGATATACACTTTACAAAGTTACAAATATCAAAACATATCTGAAACTCTGCAAACTATTGAAAACTGATTGCAAGAACAGTTCTGTGTGACCTTTTCCAAATTTGCTCTGTCTGAATGTGCAATTTCAAAGTGTAATCAATTTAAGAGATTACTGCCTTCAGTAAAACAAAATTAGCATACTCAGCTGAATCCTATTTAAAATAAATTCTCTTCCTAAACTCCGGAAATTGTTACCCTAAGGTATTGATTGAAGATTTCCCAAGGCTGGGTGTGCACAAGATGTTGAGAGGGGACATACAATTGGCAGGCATTTGTCATTTAACCTCTGGAATCACAACATCAAGATATTGAAAACATGTGATCATGATGTTCATGGCAGAAGTGCAGTCTGGACTATCGTCAGGATGTCATCAATATATCACTAATGCACACCCCTGAAGGGTTACAAAAGCTTGATAACATGGCATGTGCACTTACAGGGCTGGGAATAAATCCCTGAGGAAGGTAAGTAAATGTGTATTGAATAGATTTGCAGTTAACACAAACTATTTGCAGTCCTTGGGCTGCAGAAGAATTGTGAAAGACACACCTTTAATGTCAGTGGCTCCCAGCCAAGGATGGGAATCACAATCAATGGGAAAATTCAGGTTCAAGATAGATGGGACTGCCTCACAAAAGCTTGACTGAGTAAGCTGAATATGTCTAAGTGCTTCATTGTAGTTTCATATTGCTCAACACTGTGCTGGTTTTGGCTGGGATAAAGTTTTCCTCATAGTAGTATGAGGCAAGACTTTGGATTTGTGCTGAAAACAGTGTTGATAATTCAGGGATATTTTACTAAAACAGTCAGGCAGCTTAACTTAAGCAAGTGTTCAAGGCAGGTAAGATAGGGTCTACCTCTTCTGCGCTATGACAATGCCAAGGTGAGGAAGTGTGGTTGGCAATTTCCTCCTCAATCATTGGATACAATGAGAATGGAGGTCAATATGGAGGCTCTGTTGGGCAAAGGTGGTCAACCTTACACCCCAACATTGATGCCTGGGTTAAAGAGACCAGGCTGTTGGGTAGCTGTGCTCCTTTTGGCCCCTTGCTTATGTTCTCCCACATATCCAAAGATGTCACACAGCCCAGCAGTTTTGACTCAGGTTGTGTCTAGAGGAACTCAGGAGGCTGATCAAAGCATCTGGGCTCTTACCCTGTTTACAGTGGCTGATTTTACACTGCTATGCAAATTAATCTCTGATAGCTTGCAGGTTGATCTGGTTATTTTGTACACAAGTTGCTGCCCACTGGAGCAAACTCTAACCTTGTGCCTTTCCTAAGGCTTCCAGCAACTGTTGGAAAGACACCATCCTGTCCTTGATGCCAATAATGTTTTCTGAACAATAATGGATCTGATAACATGTTATAAATCAAATTTTGCAAAGTCAATAAGAAACATGACCAGCAACAAACCCACCTTGCTACTTATCCTATCACAGATAGTAAATAAGGGATCATATAGGATGCCATGGCTCTCATAGACTGGGAAACCTACCTGGGTCATTTGACAGCAACAGCACAAATGTTTTTTGAATGCAGCTAAGAGTCCAGCTACCTCTTTGCTCCACCAAGAGTAGTGTGATCTGGGAGAACCACATTTTAAATGGCAGCAGTGTGCCATCTCTAATGCTGTAGGCAGTATCCAGCCTATGCATCAGTATTGGTCAAGGGACACTATCACCTCATCTGAATTTTAATGAGCAACCAGACAGCGTATGGTCCATAGGCCACCGGTATATTTAATACTTCCCTTTAACTATTTGTGCTGAAAGAAAAAACAGTTATTTCAACTTAAAATGAACATTGCATGAAGAGCTGAGGTATGAGAAGCAGGTGCTCCTATCCATTTCTTTATTACAGACTATCCTGGTCTGCTTTTTACACAGTGACTGACATGGAATTTGGATACACTTCATAGCGTGGTGACCCCAGCACAGCAGTTATGAATTCAGTCTCTTCACAGAACAGGGGAATGTGACCTGTTGTTTGGACTGTTGCAGTTTATGTCACTGTTGGCTTTTGGTTCCCTCAAATACTTAAATAGAAAAGACTCTCTCACCATAAGAATGAAAGAAGTATCCCCAATATGCTCCTTTCCTTTGCGGTTGAGGTTCTCACTCTTCTCTATATTGTAATCAAACATGCTGCCAGAACTTCTCAGCCATGATGAGTCTGGGACAGGCAGGATGCCAATGGTTCCTTGTTTAAGGCACAAGCTCATTTCTCCCCATGACATTACCACCTGCCCTGCTCCTTAGGACAGAAGCATAGCTTGCTGTCCTGTGCTACCTGCCAGCATGAAGAGGCTCTGGGCAAGAGATTGACACCAGAGTGCAGGAGTGGGCTGGCTTCGACATCTCCCTGGGCATTAAAATTCAATCACAACATTTGCCACATATTGTTTGCCTAGATTAATCTCTTCCTGTTTAATACAAATGTTTTCTATTGGATTAAATTCATATTTGGGTTTTTTTTCTTATGGTGCATTACAGGAATAGTACCGTGACCTCAAAACTGCACATATAGAACTCAAAAAAATGAGTGGTTTAGGTTTTTTTATCTTTCAGATAACCAACTGGTCATTCTATAAAAATGTCAGGAGCAAGTGACTCCGTTATCCCTTCTGATCCTTATCAAAGAAGCAACTGAAAAAGCTATATCCTTTTCTTATAGCAGTAGTATTGCTTTATTGTAGGGTCCACAATGAAGAACTTTAATCTAGATGAGATTTGGCTAGAAAGGAATCTTTTGTTATAAGCTGAAAGGTTGAATTTTATATTTAAAAATTGCTATTAGACTTCCCCTTGTTGATGTGTTAGATACTGATAGTGGTCTATTGTACTCTACTGTCCTCCACTAAGATATTTTTATGAAGGTTTTTTTCACTGCAATTAAGGTCCATCTATACTTGTCAAAAAAAGTATGTCAACTGTGCAATGTGATATATTCAACATCTGTGACATTCCTGACTCCAGCTCTCTGCTACTTTTTCTCTGCCATCTTTCCGGCCTCACTGCAAGGTTCAACCAAAGGATAGCAGCACCATCTTGTGGGTATGTGGAAAAGTTACAGCAACAAAATTAGCAGTAAAACTTCAGCAGACTGGTTCCTCGTTCTCAGCAGCGGCTGGCACTGCCTGCTCAGGGCAGGAATTCCATAGCAGAGCTCAGCAGGGTACAGCTGCCTGCTGAAGTGAGCTTTGTGAGATGGACCCCACAAAGTATCCAAAGCTTAATTTAGCAACTAAAAAATCCAGAGATTAGACTTGTCTTAACATTGGCCATAAAAATATTGTTCAGGGTTATGGATGAACATCTGGATGCCACAGTCAGGAATGGAAAAGATTCTTGGGGATTAAAAATGCAAGGTTAAAATGTTTGGGTTTACTTCAGGGCACATGAACACAGAAAATATTTTTTCCTGCGTTGTTGTTCGCAAAACAATTTTTCTCTTTCCTATTGCCATCTGACTGTGTTTATACTGTAAGTGTACCAGTCAAGCCTGCATTCAGGAGTGAGCTTTGGGTGGTTTTCCCAAGAACCTGGGAGGGAAAAAAGCCTGAATTCTTGTAATTTTTTAGCACAGGTTTACTGCATGCGGTCAGCACTTTGCTTGACACAGCTACAGCCATGCCCAAATGTATTTGGTCCTCAATTCATGGTGACCATGATCCATGGGGTTATAGATGGAAATACGTCTTGCATGTGACCTTTCCTAGACAGCCTGAGCTCATTTTGGCCGAGCCAATGCGAAATAGGGAGGGCTTCTCTGCACTTACTTCATGAAAGCTTGTTTTCCCTTCAATCCTCACTAAAAATCATCTTTTCATGTGGCTGGGGTTTTTTACTTCTGTAAAATTAAGTTAATTTAATTACAATTAAGACTATAACAAAGTAATATATCTCTTAATTTTGCTGAAGACATTATTTTAATCACTTTATTGTTTTAATAAATTGCAACTTATTTAAATAGTATTTGTAATACAGCATATGGTAAGAAAACGAATATTTAAACATAGATACAAGTTAAACCATGTCCTTCACCAAACAACACTGGAATAATTGCAATAAGTTAATGGCATTAGCAAAAGTATCCTGCCAAAGCACCTTCCCAGTATTGCATGTCTGCCTGCTACTGTTGATTTTTACCAGGAAAGGGAAGAAACAGATTTTGTGAGGTTGCTGTAAATCCCGTATAACTTGAGAGAAATGTAAAAAACCCTTTCATCTGCAACTTGCCTAAAAATTATTTTATGCTGCACTTGAAGCACTTCATCACAGTAACTTACACGGCAGGAGAGATAGGAATAAGGCCAGTTGTTGTGGCTGGTACTTGTTCAATATAACCCTTTTTTTTCCCCTCTTCTTTTCATCACATTTTACAGTGGAGGCTGTAGTTTCAGCATGGTGTGTTGAACGGCTGCCCTCCTGTGGCTGCAGTTTCTCTTCATCTGAAGCTGAGACTTTGCCAGGAGTAAGTGGCTTGTTACAGAACCAACACAGAGGTCACCCATGTACAGGCATTTTCAAACTTAAAAAGAACTCATTAATTAAGTACAAAGCAGCATCCACAGTCACTTTAGAGGATGTGAAGGAGAGAAGGCTCCAGGGACACCTTACAGCAGCATTCCACTGCCTAAAGGGGGCCTAGAAGAAAGCTGGCTATTTAGAGACTATTTACAAGGGCCTGTAGTGGTGAGACAAGGGGTAAAGAGTTTAAACTGAAAGAGGGTAGATTCATATTAGATATTAGGAAGATATTCTTTACTGTGAGGATGCTGAGGCACTGGAACAGGTTGCCCAGAGAAGCTGTGGATGCCACACCCTTGCAGGTGTTCAAGGCCAGGTTGGATGTGCTCTGAGCAGCCTGGTCTAGTGGAAGGTATCTTTGCCCACAGCACGGGGGCTGGAATGAGATGATCTTTAATGTCACACCTTCCCACCCAAACCATTCTATGACTCCATGATTCTGTGATTCTATGCTAAGGTGTTTCCTTGACCAGATGATTTGACATGCATCACCTGAGAGTAGGAAATATGTTGGAAGACCCTGTCATTAAAAACTGGAACTGTGCTTTTATGAAGTGATAGAGTCTCAATCATATGTCTCCAGGCCAGCTGTGCCAGCTCAGAATCATTAAATAATTTATAATAGTATCACTTTGTTGGTTCCTTCATCAGGTACTTTATCAGGTCTGCAACATCTCCACCTCACTGTAAAGATGAGTCACACTGGTTTCAGCATTCTTCAACACCAAAAGCAGCATGACATCCCTCTCTCCATTCATCACTGGTAGCTTTGCAAATAGGGCATTGTTGGAGTTGTTGTACCCAACTCCAGGCAGAGTATCCAGTGGTGTTCAGAAACTCCCAACAGCCAGCAATCAGGTGTGGAGTCTTTAAATAATGAATGACAGTGATGGGGGCTCTGATGTACAAATCAATTACCAAAGGTGTGACAATATGGATCATTTCATATTGCAGCACACACCTGAAATTTAAATACAACCAGCTCTACCTTGGCTTCAAGCCCCTTTGGGCATATATTTATTTTGTAATTCCTTCTTGTTTGAGTTCTCCCAGCTTTTAATAACTGGGGCATTTATTGTCTTTCCTTTATGAGCCAACTCGACTTAGCTTGGCAGACCTTTGTCAGCAATGACTGTTGACTGGCAGGATTTTGAACCCCTAGCCCTGTTCCCAAAATCATCCATTTTCAGAGCCATCCATATTCAGTGGAGAACACTCAACAAGAGAGGTTGCTGAGTCTCTGCCCAGCCTAGCAAGTGTTATGGGTGCTTTGCATTGGCAGTAACCTCATTACTTTCTGTTTAGTTTTTGCACAAGCCAGGACCATAAGCAAAAAATTTCATTTCGGTGAAATGTAATGAAAAAAAATGAGTCCTTTTTTTTTAAATTTACAAGATGGAAGAATTCAAATAAAAATTTAAAATAGTCCACCCACCTTATGAACATAATCAATTTTATTTTATTAAAATAAGTACAATGTTAAAGAGAGGGAGTACAATAAAGAAAATGTCCCTAATTTTTGTAACATGAGAGTTTCATATTTTCTTTGAAAGTAATTAATTGCCATAAGTGCACCAGATTAATTAAAAAGGTTTCTTTCCAAAAAAGTTATTTTAAAATGCTCATGGACATATTCTACCTTTAATTTTTGTCATTTTATTTGTTTAATGCAGGCTTTTAAAAAAGGTTAGATGAAAGGGCGAGACTCCCAAGTGGAAGGAAATGGGGCTATCAAGATTTTTTAAAAGTTTGCTTCACCAAACATTGAATCATTTGGTTTACTTAGTCTTAAAAGAGAAGAATGATGGGAACAGATTAACAAGTACACAGAGGTCACATTAGCATGGAAGGTAGTAAATTTGTCCTAAATGTCCATGGTAAATAGGATGGAAAGAAAATTGCATGAATTGCACCGAGAATTGATCAATATTAAGAAAGCCTTTCTAACGTTGAAGACACAGGACTAGATTGGCAATGTAAGTCATAGTGTTTAGAGCAGAGATACCCTAAAAGATCTCTTAATAAGCTTTTCTTAGGGATAGGATGGAAAGTGGATCTATTCTGGGACAGCAAGGATGGATGAGGCAAGCTCCAGTGAGGTCAACTATCGCCACAATTCTACACTTGGATGGAAAACTTCCTGCTGGGGCAGGAACCCTCTCCTATTCTGTCTGATGCATACACCACATACACCACAGATCATCCCTCTCCAGGTAGCCTGCTGGGAACCCTATAACATGCTGAATCTGAAGGTAAGAAAAAGGAACAGTTCTGTTTAAAATCGGTGCTTCAAATCAAATATAACTCACAGGAATTCTCTGTCATCTTTCCCCCAGAATAACTAAAGCCAAATTTATGAAGTCAGTTTGGAAAGCAACATCAAAGGCCATTGGTAACTTTGACGAAACCTGCCAAAGAACACTCTTGTGCAATTTCCATACCAAAACTAAGCCTTTGAAACTTGAAGGAAGAGAATCAGGTAATCAGTAAGTCCAAACTAGAAAAGACCTCTACTGGCACAGCCTCTTTTAACACAAATATGAGGCTTGAAGCAGAGAATTAAAATCAGACAACATGTTTTTTCTGTTCATAAAACTACTCACAACATCTCACATAGATGTTATCTGCAGAGCTCCAGTAAGATATATTAGTGCTATGATATAGTGGTTGAATTTTGGCAGGATTTGTCAGGCATTTAGTCAACCCACAAGTTCATATCGTACTGGAAAGACAGCCCATGTAGGGTTCATGGCAGTAGTCACACAGCTCTTCTGCCTGCACCTCCACCAGGTCCAGGTCCCAGTTCCAAAGGCTTTTATAACATTTTCATAAGCAGAAAATATTTCTTCCTTGAAGAGTAAAAAAAACCAACACATAAAGTCTACTACCTTGCACTTTTCCACTTATAAAGTACTTCCAAATTTGCTATACGTAACTGGAAAAAAACCCTAACTCTCATTTTTCTAAGGATATACAAATTCAGGCCTGAATTTGCTACTGTCAAGATGAAAACAAGAAGATAAATGAAAAGTGAAAAAACATAATGGTACTCACACAGGTCATTCTCTCACCAATCTTCCTTCAGGTCAACACATTTTTCCTATGACCAAGTACTCTCATATTCTTTTATTTGCCAAGTCAGTTAGGCACATTAAGTGTTAACAAAACACATCTAATAAGATAATACAAATACTAGCCCCATGAAGGCTCTCTTTTCTGCCTTGTATTTTGCATTTACTGTAGACCTCTTCAGTTTCCTGGAAAACATTCACAGCTTTATTTCCTGGGTGTTAACTGGTTTTCAACTGAAACAAGTGCCACTGAACACTGGGAAATAAACTCTTCAAACAATTTGCTGTGTTAGAAAGCCAACATTACTTTATTAGTGGTGCTGGATGCATGGGGATTTCTCCTCAAAACAGACCAGGTTATGCTCGTGGAACTAATACATACCATCACATTTCTCTTCATGTCCTGAATACATGTATGTGAACTTATTGGATATGAGTAGGGGTCTTTTGAGGGTCATGGGTGGTCATTTGGTGATCAAAATTCCCTATTATGGCTGCAGACCTTTTGATTTATCTTCTTTTTTTGAGAGTATCTCAAATACGTGGTCAGGCTATGATGCCCTTCTCTTATCATTCTTTACTCTGTCACTCTATCTTTGTTCTCAAAACTCAGACATCTACTAGCACATATTAATCACTAATGTAATTAATCAAGGAAGCATTAGTTAGCACAAAACTTATTAGTCCCAGATGTAGGAGTTAACACAAGGCCACAATGGTTCGTCTCCGGCTTTTGTACTAAGACCTGTATGGTACAAAACTAGGCATTAAGCATGAATACAGGGACCATGCACTATTTTAATTGTTAAAAGAATTTTCTGACATTTCCCCCCACTGCTGCATAGACTCCTTAATGAAATACAAACTGTTTGGTAACACAAGTTTGAGAACCATCATCAATTTCTTTAATTTTTCTAATCACACATGCTAAAAGTGATTAAAACGGTCCATACCCAACCTGCATTTCTCAGAATGGCAAATGTGCACCATGCTGCCTAGGAGGGCTTTGGATACTTAGCTTATTTTAAGTGGAGTGGGTTATGAAGCACTCCAGACAATCAGATCCACTAGCAGGTCTGAAGAGAGCATAACCAATTCTATGGCTGACAATGAACACCTAGCAGAGCTGGGCTGGTGTCTAGTACCATCAGCCAGATCTGGGAGAAGATACACTTTTGAGCTTGAAATATTAGACAAATTAATAATTCTGTTTTTAAGATTCATCTGGAATTTAGAGAAAAAATAAATCTCTCCTACAGAGAATGCTAATCCAAGAAACTATTAAATGACTCTGTCAGTGGATCAAATTACTTCCTCTTCCATTATGCTTCCATCTCCATAACATGTAAATGGAGAGGAGGTATTAACATTAGATTTCTTGTTAGGCTTTTCTAGACTGTGTACTGTAGCTGTCTTTGTTTCTTTGTTATGTAGCTGCATTGAACTAAGTAACTTTTCAAGCAGTCAGTAAAGAAATGGGAATTTAGATGCAATGTAGTAATACATGGCTATTTCTGTTTCCCAGAAAGAACAGGAAGAAACTTGGACAAAAACAGCTTGCCATGGGGCCCCTATACTATAAAAGCTTAATATTCTTTGGTGTAATTATGATAAGGTTGAATGTTGTTAAATCACAGTGAACACGCTGCCCAAATGATGAAAGTTGTCTTCATCCTACTGAAAATACTTTGCGACAGCTTTTGCTCATGGGCTGCCTCTAGTAAATGGGCAGCAAATGGATTTCTTGGCCAGCAATAGCAAGTTACTATGCTATGGACTTTGAGATCCTTCCCATTAGGTCTGATTATGCCTCATCCTAGTTCCTAACTGTAGTGGCTCCAGTTCACCAATTCAAGTTTCTGGCTAAATGCCAGCACACTTATCAAAATTTACTTGATGTTTGCTATGAGATGGGGATTAGGAGCAGGCAAAGCAGGCTCATACTTTATAGAATATAAAGGAAGTTTATTAATAGATCTAAGACAAAGAAAAAAACAAGAAAAACGAGAACAAACTTCTCAGACCACCCCTCCTCCCCGACCTTTCCATTTCTTTCTTTCTGACAACATACAAAAAGACAATACTTTGACTTCTAGTCAGTTTACCACCTTTGAAATAGCTCTTGTCTCAGTTCATTTAGGGAGAGAAGTCTCTTTTGCTTATACGATGGACTCTCTGTAAGAAAACACAGGTTTTAATGGGTCTTCAGCCCCACCACCAGCCATCTGCCTGGGAAGAAAGATCTGCTGCTGGTGGCCCCTTCCCCCACACCAGCAGCCTTCCCACAGCTACTACAGGGGGGTCATGACAGTCCATGGGGTACCCTTTTAAGGATGAGCAATTCTATTGCAGCAACGAAGAAAATCCCCTTCTTCTGTGTCTAGCAACACAGGT
>VZTZ01027326.1:242630-330130 GCA_013400955.1 Drymodes brunneopygia
TGTTCAAGTTTTTCATCAGGCTGCACTTATTTCAATCCTCTCCTCTCCTCTCCTCTCCTCTCCTCTCCGAACCTCTCCGAACCTCTCCGAACCTCTCCTCTCCGAACCTCTCCTCCCCGAACCTCTCCGAACCTATTTTGTCTTTTTTGTTTTCTCTTTTCTCTTCTTTTCATCCTGTTTCCTTTTTCTCCCAGAAGAACCTTCTTTGATTACACCTTTCTGGATCTTTGTAATCTTTTTTGCATGATAATTTATTTCCTCATATTCTTGGGTCAGCAGTTAGGAATATGTTGGAAGTTGTTTCTGGAAAGGAGTAAATTAATGAACAGATTGAAACAGGTTTTGTGAGCTACTACCAGAATGAAAGCGATCTTCCTTTATGATATTGAACACCTTTTTTTATTAATCCAACACTAACATCTGTGTTAGAAAAAATTTGGTTTGCAAAGAGGTTCAAGGCAAGTGTTGTGCATATTCATGCAAATACACAATTGCATATGCAGTCATGCTGGGAATTTTCTCAAAGACACACTGAAAGACTTGCCATAGTTTGTTGTCACCATTATTATAGTATTTGACATTCGAAAAACATTCAACCTGCAAGGGGCTCAGTAGATTTTTATTTTAAATACTTTGTATGCTGAAACAGTAAATTCTGAAATAGTAAAGTCTAAAAGAAATGCTTATATACTTGATGGGGAGGCTAACAAATGATAAATAGACTTTATGGCCTGCTATGTTCGAAGATATGGCTGTCAGTGTAGAAGGAAAGGAGATTATCATTGCCCCACTGACTTTGCAAGTTAAATTATATCATGTAAATGACAGAAAACACATTGAGGATATTTGTAGTAATTAATTTTAGATTTGATTGGCTACTGATCTGATCAATTTTACTTTAATAAACAGCTACCATAAAAATAAATAATGATGTTAAATAATTAAAAAATTTAATCTCTTTTTTTCCATAAGGTTTTTCTTACTATCTGTAATGGCCAAAAAATCCTTTTATCTTCTGTTTTTAGATGTTATTGGGTTGTTTCTTAAACTGTATTCACCAACAGCATTCCGTGTCCCAATGGCACTACTTAAAAACAATGCAAACTTTGCATTTTAATTACTATGTGCATCCTATTGACCTCCTATCTACTTTATGCCAGCTTCATTAATAACTGATGCCCAAGTTGCTCATCAAATTCAGCAATGAGCTGTTTTTATTTCTGAAATGAAATTAGGGGGATTTTTTCTATGTTTTTGATGCAAAAGCTATTTCAAATGCAAGAGAGAAAGCGAATTGGAAGAACGTGTCTTCATGAAGAAGAAATTTACTTGTTAGGATGTGACTATGTGTAAATTGGGCCAGTGTAGTCTGTGTTTGTCATATAAACTTTGATCTATCCACATTAACTTTTACATTTTGTATGATGTGTCACCAGAAGTGAAAGTTCAACCTCGAAACTAAGCCTAATGCTTGGCTAGTGCCTGAGCCCAGAATCTTTATTGCTGCATTTGTAGCTGCCAAACTGATCTCAGTTTCTCCTCTGTCATGAAGTTTAAGAACTCCTTTCTAAGATCCTATGTGCTGGATTTCAGATGTGTATCTATCAGATTGCTCCTGGACTCACCTGAACCCACTGCTGCTCCAGAGGCTGGACACACTTTGTAGCCATCCTGTGTTCAGTTTCAGCCCAGGCTGCTGGTGCAGCTCACTTGTGCCCCTTGGCACAAAATCCAAGTGCTCCAGGGAGATGACCTCCTTTGCTTTGTCTGTCTGATGTTATCTTTGAAAGGGATCGTGGGAAACCTGAGACCAGAGGGAAAGCCAGAGAAAGTAGATTTACCTTTGGTGAACAAAGATCAGGTCAGGGAACATTGAAACAAACTGGACATGTCTAAGTCCATGTGACCTAAAGGGATGCATCCATGGCTGCTGAGGGAGATGGCTGGTGCACCGTGAGTTCACTCTTGATGTTCTGTGAAAGTTCATGGGGACTTGAGGAAGTTCCTGGGGGCAAGAGAAAGCAAATGTCACTCCTGTCTTAAGGAAGAGCAAGATGAGGATCCAGTAAACTATAGGCTGGTCAGATTCACTTTGTTTCCCTGGAAGGTGATGCAGCAAGTAATCCTAAGAACTATTTTCAAACATGTGAAGGATAAGAAGGGGAATGTGAGTAGTGACTGGGAATTTACAAAGGGGAAATCTTGCCTGAGCAATCTAAAAGCCTTTTATAATGAGAGAACTGCCTCGGTGGATAGGAGGAGAGGAGAAGATATTTTTTATCTTGACCTTAGCAAGGCTTTCAACACTGTCTCCCTTAATATCCTCATAGACATATTGGTGGAACAGGAGCTAGATAAATGGACAGGGAGGTGGGTTGATAACTGGCCCAACTGCTGGGCTGCAATGGCAACATTAGCAGCTTCAAGCCAGTCCCTAGTGTTGTCCTCAGTATTGGAACAAATACCGTTTATTACCTTCATCAATGACCTGGATGCTGGCACATCATGCACCTTGCATAAGTTTGCAGATGACACAAAACTGGGAGGAGTGGTTGACCGACACATGACTGTGCTGCCATTCAGAGGGACCTGGACAGGCTGAGGACATGGACAAAGATGAGCCTCATGAAGTCCAAGAAAGAGAAATACAAAGTCCTTTCCATGGGAAGAAATAACCCTGGTGCATGCACCAGTCCATGCTGGAGGCTCACCATCTGGAAATCAGCTTGGCAGAGAAAGACCTGAATGTCCTGATGGATGAGTTGACAGCAGTGAAACCTTGCAGCCAAGAACACTGATTCTTCCCCTCTATGCTGACCAGGGGAGACTTCTGGATTCTGGATTCTGTGTTTTGTGTTGGGTCCCTCACTACAAGAGAGCACATGGACACACTGGAGTGACTTCAGCAAAGGGCCACAAGGAGGATTAAGGCACTGGACTGTACAAAGAAAGGCTAAGAGCTTGGGCTGTTCAAAGAAAGCTCAGATACTGATATATCAATGTTTAAACACAGCTGATGAGGAGAATAAATAAGCCAGACCCTCCCTCTACTCAGGGGCACCCAATGACAGGACCAGAAGTAATGGGCACAAACTGAAACACAGAAAATTCCATCCAAACACACAAAACCACTTTTACACTGTGAGGCTGATGGAACACTGCAGCAGTTTAGCCCAGAGAGACTGTGGAGTCTCCATCCTTAGAGAAAATAAAAAAACAACTGGACATGGCCCTGAGCAACCTGTTCTGATTTATACCCTGTTTGAGCAGGGGCTGGCCTGGACAAACTCCAGAGGTGCTCACTGGCCTCAGCCATGCTGGAATTTAATGAAGCTGCAAGGCAAGTACTGTCCTGCAGGTGCACTGACATGAAGAGAGCACCCAGATTTCCCCTATAAAATAATACAGAATCCCTCCAGACTCAATGATGGAAATGAAGACTAAGGGCCTCAGCAAGTCAGTTTGCCTGAGATTGTAATGTTTTGACAAGAATGTGAAGAGAAGGGTAGGGACACCCTAAAAATAAATTTAAAGTCTGACAACTTACAGAAATTATTTACATATTTTATGAACTTCTAAACATTCAGTATATATGTATGCTAGAGTCTTAATTTTAATTGTGTTAATAACTAGTTAATATTTTCTCTTTAGTTTTGATTTAATATAGACACATAATTTGTCATTGTAAGAGACGGGACTGAAGCCCCTCATCTGTTATCTGCCTCACAACTATCGACCAGGGCAGAGACTGATCACCCAAAGACCCCCAAAAGGGGAAAAAGGACTTTTGCAAAGGAAGTCTGGGCCAGATCAAGGTGGGATGCCTGCCAAGTGCAGAGGTATAACTGGTACAAAACTAGGTGCAGGCCACGGTAGACTGTGTCATTCTTGCTGCCATGGTAGAAAGAGCTGCGCAGAAACACTGAGTCCTGTACACCTGCCTCATACCACTGCCCCAAAACAATGGGACTCATTCTCCCACCTCTTGGCTGGGTTCCTCTCACTTTTGCACCACTCAGCCTGCTGCACCCCACTCCTGAAGAGAATTGCCTCCCCTGTTGGCAAGCTGCCCCTCGCCTTTGAAAAGACTATAAAGACACTCTGTGAGAAGACCCCTTGGAGATCCCCCCACGGACGAAGACGCGTCTGTTGGGACCGGGCCACGAGGACTCCATCTGTGCCGTGGCAGCTATAACCCAACTCTCTCTCTCTCTCTCTTTTCCTCCCTCTCTCCCTCTTCTATCGCATAAATCGTGTTGTTGGAACCCAATAAAAGTGCTTTTGATTTTGGTTTAAACTTAAAATACTTGTCCTTGTTTCCTTTGCACTCTGAGATTCAATTAACAAACCATCACGACCTCTGCTAGTACCAGCAGATCGTGACAGTCATAAATCTGGCCAGCTAGTGAAAAAAAAAAACAAAAACCTTGTTTATAACCCATTGAACTATAAAACAGGAGGTATTAACATTATTAATAAGGTAGGAGAAAAATATATGAGCTGATGGTACCTGGAGTGAAGAAATAGTCCCCCAGCCAGTTAATCGGTTCACTTTTGGCAACAGGCTGGAAACCAGTTTCATCAAGGTGTTTGAGGACACAACAGCATTTATTGCAACAGACTGGGGAGGTGTGCCATTGGTTTTAATTCATAAAGGATGTAATTATATATGCAACCACCCAGAGACGTTAACATAGAGGACCAGAGAGAACTGAAGTTAAAAATCTCGTCCTTCTCCAAAATTTTCATAGTCTTATGTGTCATGCTGTCACAATCACAGGCATAGCTGTTTTATTTGTCTGCAACTTAGGAAAGATAAGAGTGTCGTCAAAACATAAGGATTTGAATATCAGATTCTGCATGCCTTGTATTTTTTCTGCTGGGATAAAAGTTCTCAAAATATAAAAATAAATGTTATGTCTTTTGCAAACAAAAATTAAATGAGGTTTTAGATCTCTGCCTCAGAAGGTTCCTAGGCACATTTTGATTTGGATTTCTAACTGTCTTATTTTAGGATCCCTTAGGATGCTGTATTGTTCAGGCTGAGCACTCTAGTTGCTCAGTAAATTTCACAAAGATCAAATTATGCTCAGGTTTTCCTGTGAGAAAGATGGTTAACATGGGCTAAAATTGCCAGGAAACATGATGGCAGCTGAACAGAATGGGCAGTCATGGGACATGGCTTGACCTTAAAGTGATTCTGTTTAGTTTAGAAGTAAAGCTGTGGCTGTGAGGTACTTTTTAATATATATTTAGAATGATTAATGTTTGAAGTGGTATGTATATTTGCTATATAAATTACTTTAGTCATACAATGTGTACAGACCTACTTACAAAGTTATACTCTGGAAAAAAAACACAGATACACAGAATTTGATGTTATTAAATATACATGCATAAAAACTATTATAGAAATAGTTCTTAACACTCTTTTAAATGACAGTCATTAACAATAAATAAATTAAAAATGCATCTGGAATGATTCAAAATATCAATAATGTATGATAAATTTTTTTTAGAGATTTAAAACGCATTTAATCTTTTCAGTTTGTAAACTCAACTATCCAAGTTTCTGCTTTGGTGATGTGTTAATGCTTAGTTGCACTGTAAATGTTCAAGCTTTTCAATTCAGCTCTGAACTCAGCCTTGACAGAACAATTTATCAGTACAGTAAATATCCACTAATACAGATACTATTAATGGACATGTCTTTTTAATACTTTAAAAGCTGTTATATGAACTTAAACCTTTATTTGCCTTTTTATAACATTTTATTGAGATATTTTCCAAGCTAAACAATTCTCTGATAACTTAGTTGCCTTTAAATTAAAGTTAGGAATGGCTAATGGGAAGAAGAGTTTGATCCTCTTATGCAATTCTGCCACAAATAAGACCCAAAGTGCTAGAAAGTTGATTTTCCTTTAGTCCATGTAACTCACAGAGCTGATCAAAATACATAAATCCACCAATGGTATAATTTTATTTTAATTGTTCTGGTGATGTCAGGTGTTTTCATCTTCTCCTTATTAAGCCAAATCATTTAAATATATCAAAATCTTTCATCAGGAAATCTATAGGTTTAATACTTAGAGGTGAAATGGATAAAAACAATCAGCAGACAAGTTTTACTTTTTATTGTGTTTTTGAGGCATTTAGATTCCCTTGATGATAATAATTCCTGGGAAGATAAAAATGTTTTCCAATGGCAGCAGAGAAGTCACTATTGACTGCCGTCTCTACTTTGCTTTCCAGATCCTATCAGATGTACTGTACTTACAGTAATCATGTGGAAGATATTGTGGCAGTTGTAATAGGTTAGGTGTGATTCCAGTTACAATGCCTGCACAGGATAAAAATTTTTAAAGCTTCAATTTGAGACAGCAAGAGACTGACATGAAAACTGAAGACATGAAGATGATGATCGATAGACATGATACCACTTAAAATGACAAGAGCAGAAAAACTCATAAAGCAACAAGAAAGCAATGGTTGACCTTGTAAAAAGGCACAGATAATAATCTATAATCTATAATTCCAGCTGCAACTGGGAGTGTGGGTCTGCAATGTGTAAGCACGAGTATCATATATTTTCTTTAAACGGGAGTAAGAAAGTGATTTGAACTGTAATTTCAAGTTTCACACACAGGGAGTGAGTTATTGTAAATAATTTTAGGGCTCAATTCTTGAATGAACTTGAGAAAGAGGTTAAAACAGTTTTGAGAAGTGAAGAATAAAACAATCCTAAATGTAACTGAGGATGTTTTCACTGAGAGCTCTTATCAGCATCCTGCTAGCTTGAAAAACGTAAAAGAGATGTGCAAATTATTTGAAAATCCAGAGAGGAAAAATTCTGATCTAGTCTACATTTTTGATCTCTTTAATCAGTGTAACAGGAGAGTAACCAGAATACTGTGGTTCAACTGCTGCTGAGCTTTGACCAGAATATAATGTTGTCAAAAATCCATGAGAAGATGATACTTGCATTACTCCTTTGATCTTCTTTTGTGCACTTCTGCATAAGGGAGTTTGGGAACTTCCTTTTTCACTTGAATGTAGATTTGCCATTTCCCGCACATTCCAAAAGATATATTTGAGTCTCCGTCACTGTCAAAAGTATTGTTCAAATTTCTGGAACTAAAGTAATGCTGTGTATTAGCAACCACATTAAGTGGAGGCAGTTAACTTCTACTTTAAGAGCCAGCTAAGATGTGTGAACACTTCTAAGAATGGCTTGATTTTTTTTTAGTGACAGAACTAGCTGTGAAAGACTAGTTGCTTGTAATAATATTATGAATACCAATGCTTGACTGTGTTATCATATTACTCATTATTCCCTTGAGCTAGGTCAATAGCAGCACTGTCAGGAAATACATCCCGAAGAGGAAGAAGTATTTGCAATCTTTTCTTGGCTTCTTGCTAGGCCTGGCACGCCAGATTTTTCCAAGAGTGCCTGAATGAGATAAGGAGACAAGGAGGATTTTGGATGACAAGAGAAGAGTCTGATATAATCCACAGGTTGGGCATGACTGGGGTTAGGAAGGTCCAAAGGGAAAACACAGTTGCATAATGCCTAGTTTTAGATTTTTTCAGTTATTAAGCTGACTTCTTCAGGTTAGAGGCGTGCATTGGCCACACATCTCCCTTGATGAAGAAAATCCTTTGCTAAGATAAACGCAGAAATTTCCAACTAAATCTTGGCTTTTAGCCTCTAAAGGGCATTGCACCATGGAAATAAAACTCAGTCCATAAACTGAGGAGGAAGAAGTATCAGGTAGTCAGGGAAGTATCAGGGACCTCAGCAGGGAAGGCAAAGGCACATTTAATGCTGAATGAGACCTTGGCTTTTGGCTTTTGAGCAGATTGGGTTTGAGATATCAAAATGCTTCTTTTCAACATGTTTGAAATTCAAATGAATGTTTGATTTGGAGAGGTTCATGAGCAGACTCAGCTGGCTAACACAGTAAGAGTTACAGACCTGTTATAAAAATACACCATAATTCTGTGGTTTTACATGAACAATAAATCATATATAATAATGACTATTAACTACAAGGGTTCTGTCCAATGGCAAAACACACGTATTTTCTTTTGAACTGTATGAATGTTTTACAGAATGCTTTATTTTCCTCAAGTGACCTTGCAACACATTGACAAACCAGCCCTTTAATATTTTAGATCAACTGCTGAACCACAGCAGCAAAGGTTTTCAAAGTGTATTGGTGCATTGTTTATGTTTGGTTACAAAAAACAAACAGGATCCAGCTGCAGTCTGCCAACACATGGCTTGGCCACCTGAATACTGGCTATTTGTGATTAACAGGCCCACGTGGACACTGGGAGTCATAAAAGAGAGCAGCAAATACAAGGAGAGAACATTTGCTGCATAGACCCCATCAAAATCTGCCTTTGT
Organism: Drymodes brunneopygia; assembly: GCA_013400955.1. NCBI lineage: Eukaryota > Metazoa > Chordata > Aves > Passeriformes > Petroicidae > Drymodes > Drymodes brunneopygia. The sequence continues at coordinate 251,041 of VZTZ01027326.1, forward strand.
AAAAGACCAAATGCAAGCTGCTATTATACTGTTGAAATCACCACACAACCCAGCAGTTAAAGTACCTACAAAACTGAAGATATTTTAGCTGTGCTTTTAGCTAGTTGCAAAAAATAAGGATTTTTCTTCCATCTGTCGGGAAGTTCATATTGATCAGATTGAATCACTTATGCAACATAAAGACCTTGTGGGACATCCCAGTGCAGCCTTTTGCAAGTACTTCCACAGCAGATTGCAAATCACACAATGGGTAAATTCTCACCATGTACTGGATGTCCAATTTGGATATAATCCTAAAGAAATATGATCAAATTCACAGAAACACTGGGCACCTGTTTATCCATCCTGAGCATCCCTGCCACTGCTTGCAGATCCCACAACCCTTGCCTTGCTTTCCTGTATTGCATCAGTAAATTAGTGACAGAGTTGTCCATGGATAGCAAAACACGAGCTGAACCCTGCCAGGCTCCTAATGGAAAGACACTCAATTCCATTTTGGCCATAAATATATATCACAGAGAATAATTCATTAAAAAAAAAAATAAATAAAGAGTAAATGCCAAACAACTCTTGGAAGCTACTCAATGGCCCCAGCTTTTATAGCAAAAATGATCCCAAATATAATTTATAAATAGCTCTCAAACTTAGCATTCGTCTCACTGTTTTGCAAGCTTTTGGGGGGGATACGCAGCATGTAATTTCAAACCGTGCGAAAATTATTGAGAGAGCTTTGCAATGTCTGAAAAGTAACAACTATTTTGCAGCCCTCTTTGGAGAGACATCTGGTTTTATCATAGTAAAGCTGATCAAAACTGATTTCTGCAACAAGAGCCTGCAAAACCAACAGCATTCCTACTGCAGTTGAAAACAGAGGAGCAGCTGTTCCCATATGTTCATGCAGCAAATTACTCTTAGTTTCTGCCACAAAGTCTGCAGCTTTTCACAGATTTCCTCCAAAGAGATCTACTTGTCTAATTTATCTAAAATATTGTCAATATTATACAAAGAAAAAAAAAGAATCCTTTCTACATAACCCCTATGAAAGTAGCAGAAAACTTATATCTACTCTGTAGATATAAATTGATATGTCTAAACCTATTTTAAAACTTTATAGATCTTCATTTGTATATTTGCTTAAGAATATGAGCCCAGTCCTTGCTTTCCCATGGCAACAAAAATGAAATAATGAAATCCAGGCCTAATGGCACTGTAGATTTTCACTCCAGTAAACCTGAAGCTGCATGATTTGTCACTCATGCATTTATCTATATATGGTAAAGTGAGTAAACATGGCATAAAATATATTTTGTGCTTCCTCGGTCTTGGACAGATTAGCACAAATTAAATTTCACACTAATCTGCCCATGGTCAGGAGTGCTACATTAGGAGTGAGGGGGATTCAGCTAATTGTGAAGAATATTTTTCTCTAATAAAATGATCTGTGAATATAGCACATATATTCTAGAGAGCTACTTTTATCAATATGGTCTATCAATACTGAATCAATAAAGGATGAAGAAGAATATCTGTATGCAGAAATATGTCATGTTTGCCAGTATTACTTTAATTTACTCACCAAATTTGAAATAAGTTTTCTTCTCACTTAGTATTTTGAGAAGGAGTGTTCAATATTCATCGTTTAGGTCACACTGCTTAGTTATGTTTGGCTGCCCAAGTCACATGGTATTTGAGTCACACAAGTGTGTAGAATACACTGAACTGCCAGAAGAGGGAAGTCCAGGATCAGAAGTTTGTTTCTCTGAGCAAGTGTGAAACCTGACATCAGAATATGAAAACCCTACATGATACTACCCTTTTTTTAAACAAAATTGCCGAAACAGGATCATGCCAGGCATTGAGGAGAAAGTAGCATGAATACTTAGGAAATAACTTCTGCAACTCCAATGTTTATACTGATTGATTAAAAAATCTGGGTAATTGTCTAAAGAAAATGTTATCTTTCTTAAAAATAACCAACCAGTTCTAGTCAGCCCTGGTTTTGGCTGAAGGACAAATAAAAGTCCGTGTGCATTAGCACTGGCCATGCAGGAGGCACTGCTCTTTCTTTTGGCTGAGTAAAGACCCATGGGCAGCAACGCTGTGAATTGCAATGCCCAGTTACCCGACTCTGATAAAAATCTGTGGATACCTCAGGGGTGGCAACAGCTGGACTTCTTGCCACTGGAAGCAATGGAGAAAAATACCCTGAATTTCACCACAGGATTGAAGGTCTGACTGATGTAAAAATTAGTATTTAAAACATGCCCAATACACTTGAGACTAAATACTTGGAAATATTTGTGCTACATAGTAGAGAAACTGAGATTAATATTATACTTTGCTTTGTAGACCTAACTTTCCCACAACAAAACTTCGTGTTCATTTATAAGTCAGGTTTCTTTTCTGACTTTTGAGAAAGCATTACATAGTTAAAAATCAGGAATGGTGGTATGCAAAACACTGATAAATAAATGTTAACAACTCCCCATTTTCTTCAAACAGAGAATTCTATACAGTTTCTGAATAAGCAAACACCACATACCCACAGAAAACATTGTAAACAATATAAAACATTATGAAATGTATTTACAATATTCTGAATAGCCTTAAACAAAAGCTGTTAAGACTTTAAATATCCAGTGTTTCATCATACAGACTCCTCTGCAACTGTAGCTGTTGAAGGTTTAAACTTAAACCCAGTGCTTCAGTATAACATTTACATTTCTACTTTAACACGCTGATTGAAACCCATTCTCCCCTCATCTTTGCCGTGAGATGCTTTCCCCCCTAGGGCAGCGGAGGACGCAGCGGGTGGGTTCCCTCCAGCGAGGGCGGTGAGCCGGGACAGCCGCGCCGGCGCTGGGTCCTGCCAGCTCCCGGCAGGGAACATCCGCGCATCCACCGCGGGAACCGCGCCCGACACCAAAGGTCGCGGGCAGAGTGGGAGCTTCAGACAAAGTTCATTAGAGAAGACCTCCCACTGAGTCACGAGGTACAGAAAGGTATCCCTCTTGCTTTCCAAACTCCTCGAGAGGAGTCTGGGCGTGGCTGGATCCAATCGCAGCCCCAGACTTTTTCAAGGGTTTATGTATAAAGGATTGTATAGGTGTAATTGGACCTTTATACAGCCTTGTTCCGCAGGAAAAAGGATGACAAACCAAATACATTTATATAAAAATAAAGGATTTATTATGAAGCCTTATAAACGAAATGAACCTAGAATTATTTATTACACAGTATATATAGCTATAACTACTACTATAGTATAGCGCACAATTTTTGATACAATATTGAAGCAATTATATTAAAACTAGCAAAAAAAAAGCTAGAGTTTGCTGTTACTCATCCCATAGCCGTTCGTGAGCAAATCTCTTTTGCTCTGCCCCGAGAAGTAACCTTCAGGAGCATGCCCACTACAGAGAGAATTTTCCAAACACACTCCAAGATGGGATATGTTGGAAGTTAGAGCCTGGAGCTGGGCTTTTATAGACACTGTCATTCATATGTCTCCAGGCCAGCTGTGTCAAGTCAGCATCTTGAAATAATTTATCAGCAGTATCACTTGTTGGTTCCTTTATCAGGTATTTTATCAGGAACATTGTTCTTCCTCAGAATCATTAACTTCGGAATTGATGAATCAGGATGTTTTCAGCGTTCTTCGACACCAAAACCAGCATGATACCCCCTTCTCTATTCACCACTGGTAGCTTAGCAAATAGGGTATTGTTTGAGTTGTTTTACCCCCACTCCAGGCAGAGCATCCTGCTACAGATTCTCAGACAAATCTCAGCTAAAAAGCATACCCAGACCTTTTTAACACCTACATTGGGGATTCTTTTGCATTGTACAGTGGCTTATCTTGCAGAGGATGACTGGAAGTGAACTGTGGGGAAACATCACACTGGGAAACACTGCTCCTCACCTTCAGGAACAGCCACTGCTTAGCAAAACTGTCACCATCCACTTCAATTTGGTGCTTAGGTCCTTCTCTGTGGTTTCCCCAGTTCCATATTTTGTTCAGAAATATGGGGTCTCACCGATGAAAACAGTGTCACCTCACTGATTTTGATCCTTCTTTTGCTTTCAAGAAAGACAGAACAATAATTCAACATAGGATGTCTTCACACTGGTTTTCCTTTTCATGCAGGGGGAGGTGCTCCTTCCACCACTTCAGTAAGCATTCCAGATATGTTCCAGGAAGTAAAACACGGGTCTAAAATAGCAGGCACTCAGCTTAACTGATTATCAGAAGATTTGCAGAAATCTGATTGCCTTCCAGTTGAATGGATCATATCATAAACCTCCCTGGGGAATGTCCCCTTTCAACCAGCAATAAAACTATGTTATTGCTCATCGTTAGGTCCACAGAAGAACAGCCAAAATCCATTCATTGACGTTTTCTCTCTCCCTCTTCATGAATGTACACCATTGCTTGCCAATGTTCAGTCTTTATCCTTTAAAACTTTGTTCCTTCCCTTTTAAGGACAATACAGCATTATACTGATGTGTCAGACAAAGAGACTGCATGAGTTGGTCACATTTTTCAGCAGTAAGTCCTACTGAATTCACTAGATCATGACGAGATGTAGCTCGGAATGCACATTAAGGTATTAATGGAGTGTGTATGCTTGATATCAAGTTTTCATGCTGAGCTGCACTGGTGTTAATCTAGTTTGATTACAAAGCCTAATGTAAATTCTTAGACAGATATTCTATTTTAGCTGAGAAACGAATGCTGACAGTTTACTGCAAGATGACAAATGAATGCTGACATTTTATTCTTACATGTTTATAAATCAGTTAAAGGTTAAGAGTCATTAATGCGGGCAATCTGAAGAATCTATATACATAAACAAAATATTCATTTTTTGATAACTATGTATTTCCAATGTCATTCACAAAAGATAGAAGTCAGATTACAGAATGAGGGAAAAATTGCAAATTTATCAGTATTATTTTATCTTTTAACTGAAAACTAAATTACCTGATTGATAGGCCTTCTGATCAAACCACAATGTACAATGTGGATTTTTTTTGTCATTTACTTTAAAAATAAAATATCTACATGATGATTTGTAAAGAATAAAGATTAACCCTTCCCAGATGACCCACAGTGATTAGAAGCATTTGCCAATAACTGTACCAATCTTCCAGACACTCTGGAAAACAGATAATCAGTATGTTCTGTGCTAGGACACATCATAGGAATAATTTACATTCTTATTTTTATTACAAATTCTCCTTATATTACCAGAGCTAAGAAATAGTCATGGATTCCTCATTTATTTCCAAGAAAAGGTCTAAACAGTGCTCTGAGAGGAGCACAAATTCCAGAGGCAGTTTTTGATGGCTGATGAGGGCTGCTGCTGGATGGGAAAGGGAGCTTGGCAAGTAAAAATTATTTATGGAATTTACTAAAACTCTGATGGAAATGGACAGTCTAGGTGAGCATGCCCTATGCACCATGTTAGATGTATGCAACATGGAGGATACGAGCACTTTCTTCATCCCATTCTGACATTTTCTAAATGATGTAAAGAAGTTTCCCTGTAAAGGGGAATTCAGGTCAATACCAACTGTTAAAAATGTGAAGTGAAATTGGCTTTGTGAAATACAAGACCAAAATCATGGAACAATTTCTGGACATGCAAGTAGAACAAGCTTCAAAGCATTAATCAGTTTTTCCTGGGTAGACGACCTACATGGCACACTTACTTGTCACATACTGTCTCAGATCCGAGTTGTTTTCCAGATATTTATGAGATTTTCCTGATACAAATATGGTATTTCATACATTTTGCTACCCATTAGCTAATGAATCAGACTTACAGAGCTAAAATGCATGTCTAGAATATTTTGACTTAAAGTATGCACATATATGTGTATTTGTGTTGTGCATATGTGTATATACATATAAAGCATTACCCAGAGCACTCATAAAAAAGCTATGGCCAAGGAAAGCTGAAAGCTGAGAGCAGAACTTTGGGTATTCTTTGACTGATTCATTCAAATAATTTGCTTCTATTTCTCAACATTCTTGAGTCACCTGAAACAAAATTGCTCAGAACTGGTTTTCTGAACATTTTCTGTTTTTTGGTTTTTTTTATAAATAACCAACTAGGGAAATGAATATCATTCAAATTCAGAAATCTATTTTATTTTAAGTAGGAGACAGAGTGCTTGGTGTTTGTCAGAAAAGTATTTCCTGATCTTACTAGTGCAGGACCAACTTCCCTTCCTCAGAGAAAAGTCAGAAAATGGAATCTGCAGCTCAGGTCTAAGAAATGTTCAGACCTAACATCACTGTTACATAAAAGCTTCCACTGTAAAACATTCAAAGGTCTAACAACAGCAACAAAAAAAAATCCAGAGCACAGTTAAACTGAAATTAACTTTCAAATTCAAGACATTTCTCACTGCCTTCTTCACAGCTCCTTTATACTTCTCAAGATGCCAGCTGGCAATCAGACTGTTGTTAGGAAAAGTTTAGGGGATGAGCTATTGACAGACAGTCAATCTTGGTAAGGAAGGCTTTTCATTTCACCTCTCCAAGGATGTTCTGCTTTTCCTCAGGCAATCACATGCACGTAATTCAAATGTAAGCCTTTTCCTGAACTCCAACAATAAAGTACATATTCTACTCTACGCTGAGCTTCACTTTGTCTGACCACTACATAAGCACCTGCCAAACATAATAAACACTTGCAGTGCAGGTATATCATTACATTTGTCTGCCATGATGGCTTGATCAAATAGACCTCTTGTTGTTCAAAAGACTGAACAGACACCTGGAACTGTATGGTGGTATGGCAGAATTGTGCTTTTTATATTGAAAGTATTTCAACCCTCTGAAGATTGTTACACAGAAGATAAAACTGTCATCTAGATATGTTTGAAGTTTGTGTTGGTTTTTAATGATTATATTTAAATACTCTCCACTGAAATAAAACTAAAATATGATTCATTGAAGATAAATAACTGTTGCATTTAATGTTTAAACTAGATCATTTGTTCAGGGAGAAAACATTCACCACCACTAAATTTGGAAAACAACAATACTCTGCATTCACATAATACTTAATGTCTGAGGAATAATCTTTTTTTAAACATGTCTGCTGCTCAGGATATGAACTGCTCATGGCTGAACCAGTGAGACTTCATTGGTGTGTCAGTGATTATATCCCCTAAAGCCAAGGTTCTCTATTTTTTATCTCCTATATCTACACCTTCACAGCACATCACATCATGTAGCTAGACTGTCCTAGTGAATCTGAACTTGAATTTCCTGAATGAACTGCAATTGAGGGGTACTGAATGGGTCTTAGAAACCTTTGATAGTTTCAGAGTGGTGCCGGAAGAAAACATTTCTTGTGAGTTCCCACAATTTACATGGACATCATCTAGAAGTTTGCAAATTGTGCATTACTGCTTAGGTCTTCTTCTAAACAGAGATCAGAAAATGTCTTTCTAAAGAAAGACATCCCGCTTTTGCTTCTTGAGAAGCATCACTGATGCTTCTGAAATTAAGATAAAAATTACTCAATATAGCTCTGAGGAAAGAAAATGTTTCCAATGGTGACTCCAGAGAACTGGAGGCCATCAGATGACTAAAATTGTACATGAGTGTTCATACACTCAGTAAACTAAAAAGAAGTTCTATACTTTCTTAAAGTACCACTTTTGCTGAGAAGAGCACAGCTATGGATGTATAAAAATTGGTTCATCCACCCTTCAGATTGGGAAGGCAATGGTCCTGGAACTTGAGGAAGCCTTTACTGTATCTTTGGCGCTGGAGTTTGAAGTTGTTGTCAGAGAAGATATGAAGGGGCACATCTTAGGGGCATTTAAACTGTTGGAGTCACAGACTGTGTTGAAGCCATGATGGGAGATGCCATTTTTCCACATCTGCTCTCTTGTTATCTGAGAGTCCATTAGATGGAGGACTTCACCACTGGGGAATCAGGCCTGACAGACACTGAGATAAGTTTCTGTAGATTCACCTTGCTGCCCAAAGAAGTGAATTCTTAAGCTGCACCACTAAGAGTGCTATCATGTATGTGATTACCACTGTCAAGTCCCACAGGCATACAGCCTCTCCTTGCTGTGGATAACCCTGCAGTAGTCCAGGGAAAAATTAAATCTTATGTAGTTCAAACACTGGTTATACTCTTTGCACTCGACAAAATCATCCTCTTGGTAGAAGTCACGAACTGTTGTCTAGATGGGATTTCAGCTGTCATATATTTTAGACAGGAAAGGAGTCCAAGAATGATGTGACTCCTTTAATGGTAGCAACTCTATAAGTGACTGGCCTTTCAGCATGTTGCAGGTTATTTATTCCACAAGTAGATGATTATATGATGGTAGCTGAGCTTGACCCAAAATGCCTGTAAAAGCAAGCTCTTTCACAGTTTAAAATCATTTTAATAAATGAGTTCTTATGAGGATGGTAATATGAGGTATGAATTAGACAAGCTAACAGCAGTTTCTGGGATGTATTCTGCTCTCTGTAGCATCAGAAAAAGTGTGGAGTAACTCCAGCTGAAATTTAGAATAAATTACTTACTTTGTTCTGGTGAAACTGAAAGGAGAGCCTAGTCTGATTAATGCTAAATGAAAAACAACATGACTACTTACTGCATCTATTTTCAGTGAAAAATTACTAGATCTATATTCATTCATTTGTAATATAAATATGGATGGACAGATCTTCAGTGTATTCCCAGTGATTCATGTGGTGCTCAGCTGGTTTTGTTTTCACTGCATTCCTATTAGGCGAGCACAATTCTGGAACAACTGTTCCAGACTACATTTATATATGTTAGAAATCCATTTCCTTTGTGATGAAAAAGTGATGCAAAAACCAAAGCAAACTAATTAATTGATTAGGGTCTGAATGAAAATCAACAAATCCAACATTTGGAGAAAAATCACTTCATCCTCACTGAGCCAAAACTGCCCTTCTCCCCAGAAGAATTTCTATATTTTGCCATATGGGGCTTGGGACATGATGGCAAAGATAGGCTGAGGTCCTGGTCTAAATTTAAATTAAAACTTTTGCAAGTTTAGCAGCGTTAAGAGCTGAAAGTTTTTCTCAACTCACTACAAATTATTTTGTACTTTTCTTATGTACACAGTTTTGGCCAAGCTGAAACTGGAAAGAGTTTCTGGAGGGGAAAGAGGGAAAGGAAAAATGTGGAGAAAAATGTGGTGTTACCAAGAATATTGGAGGAGGAAAAGTGAAAAAGAACTTGACAGTTTAGTGGGAGACAGGGTATTATAGACCTTTCAGGCAACTATAGACTTTGGCTCTGGAACCCACTGTTTTTAAACAAAATGATTTTGAAGGTGCTGAAACAATTACTATACATGCAGCCTGTAACCCTGATGCTGCTTTCAGATACTGCCCAGAAAGTCTTGCTGCTCCCTGAAAAAACTCTTCTGGATTTCCATTATTGCAACTGACTACACACTCATGATAAAAAAAAGTACAGATGTATTTGAAGATGCATGAAGATGCCCAAGAGCATGAAGACCTTCCAAACAGAAATTAAATGTAGGCAATTTCATAGTTATGGACAAGATCCAGCTGAAGTTCATAGAATCGTAGAACAGTTTGGGTTGTAAGGGACCTTAAAGATCATCTAGTTCCAGCCCTCTTGGCATGGGTTGGAATGATACCAGGTCGCTCAAAATCCCATCCAACCTGTCCTTGAACACTTCCAGGGATTGAGCATCCACAGCTTCTCTGGGAAACCTGTGCCAGTGCCTCACACAGTTCACAGTAAAGAATTTCTTCCTAATATCTTATTTAAACCTACTTTCATTCAGCCTACCCCTTGTTCTGTCACTGAAGGCCTTTTAAAAAGTCTCTCTAACCCTTTTTAAGTATTGAAAGGCCCCAACAAGGTCTCCCTGAGGCCTTCTCCCCTCCCATCTGAACAGCCTTAACTCTCTCAGCCTGTCTTTTTAGGAGAAGTGCTCCATCCCTCTGATCATCCTGGTGGCCAGGTGGGGTCTCACCAGAGGGGAGCAGAGGCAAAATCCCCTCCCTTGCCCTGCTGGCCACACTGCTTTTGATGCAGCCCAGACCAAAATCTACTTTCAGGGATGCAAGTGCACATTGCCAGATCATTGTGTTGAACGTGGTGAGGGCTGTGAAAGGCAACAAGCGGGGCTTCTGCAGCTCTATCAGCACCAAAGACTAGGAAAATAAGTGTGCCCACTACTGAACAGGCAAGGACAAAATTAACTTGGCGATGATGTGAAAATATGAGAGGTACTCAATTATTTCTTTGCCTCCATCTTCGCTAGAAAGCCATGAATCACTGGACCGTGAAGCAAGAAATAGTTCTGGTGGGCAAGGATCAGGACAGGGAACATTGGAATAAACTGGACATATTTAAGTCCATGTGACCTACAGGGAGGAACCTGCTGGTATCTCTGTGAGTTCATTCTTGATTAAAGTCATATGAAAGGTCATAGTGATTGGGGAGATTCCTGAGTACTGAGAGAAAGCAAATGTCATTACTATCTTCAAAAAGACATGAAGGAAGGTTCAGGGAACTACAGATCAGAGCTCCACCTTGATCTTTGGAAAGGTGAGAAGCAAATAGTCCTGAGAACCATTTCCAGGCAAATAAAAGACTACAAGGTTTCTGGGAGTAGTCAGCATAGATTTATGAAGATGAAATCATGCCTGACCTGAGAGGCTTCTACAATGGAGTGAATAGGGGAAAGCAGTGAATTCTATTTATTTGACTTCAGCACAGCTTTTGACAGTCTCTCTTAACAACCTTGTAGAAATTCTGATAGAATATAGGCTAGCTAAATGGACAGGGAAGTTGATTCAAAACTGGCTGAACTGCTGGCTCATTAAGGTTGTGATCAGCAGCATGAAGTCCAGCTGCTGACCAGCCACTAGTGGTGTTCTAAAGGGGTAAATACTGGAGCCAATACTGCTGGTCCTCTTCATCAGGGACTTGGATGCTGGCACAGGCTGGAAGAATGGACCACGAGACATCTCATAGAGTTGAGCAAAGGAAAGTGCAGAGTCCTGCTCCTGGAGAGGAACAACCCCTGGCACAGGAATAACTTGCCCAGAAATGTTGTAGAGTCTCTGTCCTGGGAGATATTAAAAAACCTAACTGGCCACATCCTTCAATAAGCTGTCATAGCTGACCTTGCTTGGGCAGGGGTGGGGTTGGACTGGGTTGTTTCCAGAGGTGCCTGCCAGCCTCAGCCATTCTGTGACACTGGGTTTGCTGGGACATAGCTCTACCCCTCTAAAATTGTGAGGAGTTAATGGTTCCTACTCCACAGCCAGTGGTAGCACATACAAAATAAACTGTTTGTGTAATGTATAAATGCAGCAGAACCTGTATAAAGGTCACAAAGACATATTCTCTTTTATCTACTTGTAGGCACTGCAACCGGAGTGAGCGATTCCATAATTCATTCCAATGGGAGTTTTGTAAGCATTAGATGTAAGTTCCAAATGCCTGACCTGCATTTTTATGGGTGATTTGTTAGCAGCAGTGGGTAATCCTGTGGAGAGAAGAGGTTTTGATACTCAGCTGACTACTAACTTCAACTCATCGCCATTTGCAAGAGAAATTCAGATAGCAGGGTAGTTCATGTTTTCAAAATGCTGCTTTTTGATTCCAACTATTTACTGTAATGAAACAAGTAATTTGTTTTTATCTGAGCCTGTATCACATCTCTCACTTCACTGCTGGTTCTGAACATCAGTAGAAGGTTCTTGAACTGTACTTGTCTACACAAGTGATGCATCCACAGAGTGATCTTCCACAGCCCAGAGTAATGGTTCATAAATGTCACTGGACAAAGTTGTACAACATTTCATTTTTTCTTTTTAATCTTATCTTGTGATAAAAAAGTTTAGGAATTTGTTGTTTGGGAAAGAAAACTGGCATTTTTGTCACCTAAGAATGAATCCTACTTTCACCTTGCTGGTTATTGGTATTAATTATGCTTGTTATGAACTTAGAGCAAATGCGCAAAGTAATATTATCACTTAACTTTAATGCACAGTTGGCAAGTATACAGAGCAGTTTTGTATCAGGAAGGCCTAACTTCAAACTGAATACTTTATATAAGTATTATTTTTGTATTGTGAATGTCATTATCAAATCTAATATAACAGACATAAATATGATAAATTTTGATGTTACAAGAATAAGAAACACAGTACATTATTGATGAGGAAAGTTTTTCCTTGAAGTGGCAGTCACAAAGTGACACTGAATCCCTCTAGCACAGTAAAGTTCAAGTAAGTGAAATCATGTCAACACGTTTTATGTAATTATCACTTTTAGCTCCACAAATTGCATGAAAGCTTTGAACGTATTTTAGTGATACTACAGACTTCAGTAACATTATAGTATGTCAAAAACTTCTGCAAACTGTGCCAACTTCTTTTTTCCTGATATAAAAATTGCGTACCCAAAACTACACTCCTCATAAAAGGAAAGTGATTTCTGATATAATTTACAAAAGCACACTGCATGTCAAGTTTTCTAACACTGAGGATAAGCCTTGGTTGATGATAGGCCATTTTCCCATTGTCTGCTTAATGTAAAAAGACAGAAGCCACCTCGAGGCCGGAAGTCACAAATCCCTTCTACACATTATAGCCCTTTAAATCCTTCTTGCCCCTTTCTCTGTGTTCCAATGGCTTTCTCTCTGTTTTGTGGAATAACTCCCATGGGATGAGAAAACCAGTAAGTGCTGACTTCCCTCTGTCCCTGTAGTTGTCTGTGTGTGTAAGGCTTGGGATTACCCTGACATCCCTAAGAAATGACTAGACCTTGACTACTGAGGAGCACAGCCCCCACTTTGGGGGTGAATATTAGGTTATTATATCAACAGTGGGTATTAAAATTATCAATAGTGTGATTCAAAGTGCGTGTTCAACACATTCTTTCATGAAGACTTCCTACAGGGAAATATTTCTAAGCCAAAGACAATTGACAACTGACTGAGTCTCTGGGTATGCTGCTTAGCACTTAGAGAGAGGTGAGTTTCAAGATGTGGTGAGGGATATAAAAGTCCTAACAAGGGGTCTCAGCTGGAGGAGATGAGAACAGCTGAGCGAATGTAAACATCCTTTTCAGGAGTTATCAAGTGACTCCATGTCTCCAGTGATGGAGATTACCACGTTGTCCAATACACCAGCTCAGGTGAATCATTTCACTTGCCTTCACTATGAATCATTCAGGGTGGGAAAAGAGTTAAAAAAACTCCCACAGTAGAAAACAAAACAAGACAGTTACAAAACCAAGTTGTCGGGTGGAAAAAAATGAGTGTGAGGGCCACTGAGTTGCTAGGTAGTAACAGATTCCTTGGCTTGGGACCTGAGCAAAGCAGCTGAGAGGTTTGGTCCTGTGCAAAGCAGATGAGAGCAGAAAGGGGAAAGAGCAATTTTGCCAGGACATTTAAATTTGGGTATGAATGAATGTATCATCACCCTCCATGCACCTAAAAGGTGCCAGTTTCCCTGTGCAATGAAGATTAAAGGGTCTGGCTATTACACCTGCAAAAAAGGATTTGTCTTATCACCTTATTCAGGTGCTTGATCTAATCTCAATCTAGTTTAGGTTGTCTTCCTGTTTTGGACATCCTCATCTCTCTGTGCAAGTTTTATACAAAAGTGTGTGTGTGTGTATAGCAAAAAATTCCCATGTATTTAGAAGTTGAAATTGTCAGAATCACAATTTTCTGTTCACCCCAGCATAAAAGCTTTGTCTCATCCTTCCAGTCACAATTCATTCATTTCATGCATATATTATGCAGAGACTTTAGTTGTGTGACTGCAGATTGCCTGCCCACTTCCCTTCCCCATGCTCTGTTTTACTCCATACATAAGTGCCACCACTACTTTAGTTCATTTTGCTGTGGCTCTAAGTGGTCTGGATTTGAAGCACTGTCAGTGACATCTGTGGAAAACCTCAGTGGAGGGACCAGGTGTGCTTCCAGGCTAACACATCTGGAGCCTGGGTATCTGACTTGACTCTAATTTACAATAGTCACACATACCTGTTTTGTGGATGTCTGTTCTGCATGGGTCATGGCAACACAACACATCAGCTGTGAAGGTGACCTGGAAGGTCAAAAGAGTTGTGGTTCTCTTCCCCATTGTCAGCCTTGGGGGAAAAGGAGACCACCAGAAGCCAGAGCCTTTGCATTGACAGTATTTAGAATTTGGGAGTGATCTTCCAAGGATTTAGTCTCATCAGTATTTTAGCCTCTCCCAACAGGCCTCCTGGGACGTGTAGCATTTTTATAGTGCTGATGCCTTGTAACTGCTGCCTTTTGCATCAGTGTACCCATACTACACTCTTGGGATTAACAAAGTACTGCTTCCCTTTTTCCTTATCTTCTTTGCCCCTCAGTAAGATTATCCCACACCACCTTTTTTCCATTATACTCACCATGGAATTTTCTTTAAGTCAGGTTTTCCAAGCTGCTCAGAGCTCCATCTCAGTTCCACTCTTTTAGAGTGGCTTCTGGTTCATAGCTTATATATGTACATTCAGCAAAGTGAATTAGCCCACCTACATGTCATCTTGATGGTGGTGCTGGAATTGATTTAATTTTTTAATTTCTACATCAGGGTTTTTATTTGTTATTTTTCCTTCTCTATTTGCCAGTGATGCAGTGTTTATTGTACAAAGGAGAAATCACTTTATTCATATTCTCGATTATGTTTAGGATATGACTACAACATTCCTGCAGATAGTGTAGACAATGAACATAGTCAATAGTTATCTAATAGAAATAAGAGACAGAAGGTTAGGAGTGTGGATCCACAGTAAATATCTATGATTTAGTTTTATGATTCTTTGTAATAGAGAGAAGATGTCACCAGAATCCAAACGTCATTACTTCAAGACAAGCAGACATCAGCTTGTAGCAATACGCTTTACTGATGTTCTTCTACAAAGAAAAAATCACCATTGTTCTATGAAAACTGTGAAGATTGTGGTATGAATGGGGACTCACAACTGCCTTTCAGAGTCTGATTTTTGGGACAAAAACAAAAAAATGAGACAGACAGGGATGTGGCCAAACATTAGTTCTGAGCATTGCCTGTGGACACAATGTTTTGTGAATAAGGAAATCTTCCTTAAAAAGCCCAAAAGCTGAATGTAAAAACTGCCAGGTAATCAGTACACAGGGAGCTAGGCAGGAACCAGCTCTTCTAAATATTAAGTGTTCATGTGGAGCAATTTTATTTTTTGTAACATAAACCCAGGAAATATTTTAATGCGTTTTGCTCAGCTGTTCACCCCACAGCCCCAAAGATTTATTTACTGACACGAGCTGGCAGGGATTAACGGATCCAAACCATTTAACTCAGGTGCTCTGTTTCCTGCTGAATTCCAGGTGCCAAAGACTAACAAAGGATGGACTCCTTTTGCATAGGTGATTTGATAAACAATTAATAAACCTACAAAAACCTAAAAGAACTTGGGTAGAGAAGCTTTTAGCAATAGGCAGTTTATCACCTTGGACAAACATGTAGATATAATCTGAAGAGAACACAAATAACCCCTTGGTGAGAAAACAGATTTAAGCAGTTTATTTCTGTAAACAACACTTATGACTTAAATGTAGATGTGCTTCAACTCTCCATCTAGGAATAGGCTAGTATTGTGCAAACTGTTTTAAGAGACAGGAGAAAGATTTCTGGCTGCTCAGAGTGTTTATGTTCTTATTATGAGCAAATTAAATAATGAGTGCAATAAAGTGAAACAATTGAAAACAGTCTATAAAGTTTTGGGAAAACATGGTTCTTGAACCCAGTTATGTGAGCAGCTTCTTAAAAAATGCTTTATATTTTTAAAAAAATGTATTAAAAAGTCAAATGTTAGTATCTGCTACCCACCTAGCTTGTGTACAGTTTTACCTTCAGAGTATGATGGTATAACTTAGAAGTTTAACATGTGTCAGAGTTGCCAGGTGTTCCTGTTAAGTGAGTAAAATATATAAAATGTGTTTACAATTGAGTAACTCTACACCCACAAATGAACAGCTCGTGCTTGTTTTGAACTTCTAAAAATGGAAGCAGTGAACCAAATAGGTGATTTATAAAGAGAAAATGCTAGCAGAATTATTCTGTTGTGTGAAAGAAATTGGACTAGCCAGTGGGATGAATATAATGCAGCATGGCAGGCTTTAATTGACCTCTGGAATATATCAGGAACCCTCAGCATTTCTGGATCAGAAACCATTTGTGATAAGGCTTTCCCCTTTCAGCATCACTTCTCAACTAAGTATTTGCTTTAACCCTGATATTTTCCTTTACTTTCTCACTGTCTAAACACACCCCTAGAGCTCAGCACTTGTAAATTACACAACTTATGGCCTTCTGACCAGCCTTGCCTAAAAAGTTTTCATCTATGTATGTGGATCTTTCAGAATTAGGTTGTTTCAATCCAGATGTAATTACTTAGTTCTTTAATCCATTATTGCATATCAAAATAATGTTTGCCACCTAAAAGGCCAAAATGTACTCTCTATTTCAAATATTGTGAAGTCTTAGATATACTGGTGTATTTTCTAATGAATATTTAATTGATAACCAAGAACATTTTGCCTGTTTTATTCTCCCTGTGATTGTAATGCCTTTTCTCCTTCACAGGTATTTCTGAAATACAAAAGTATTTGCTATAGGATCAACTTTGGGCCTACTGAAATGAATGTATACATCTGCTATCTTTGTTGCAAGTGAGAATTACTACAATTTTAAGCACTCTTGTCCTGTATTTAAAGCCCAGCTAACCAGCAGAATTGTTAACTATAGTTTTGAAGTGTTCATTATTTTTGCTACTGGATTATGTGTAGCTATTCTTACAAATAAAAATAAGAACCATTTCAGTTCCAAACTACACAGAAATGGGGTCATTGAAAGCCAATGGCATTGTAAGCTCTTATGCTAGACTCCAACTGGCTGCTCTGCTGAAATACCATCCTTTTATGCATCCTTTTGTTCTGAGTTGCTTCTTTGGCCCATACAGGAACTAAAAAACAACTGTTTATGGAACTATTCAGATCGTGGTTTTGCTTTCAAATTTGTAGGATGAAAGTGCATCAATAGGTCATTTTTATAATCTTAATTTTTTAAATGAAAATGGGATACAGGAGACTGAACAGTTGCAAGTGAAGCGTACTAATTGTGCATTAGTTCAGATTTGAATATAAATTATTGACTAATATTTCTCTACTGAATTAGTGGAGCAAACTGCTGTACTGTTAAAGGAATGCTTTTTTTTTTTTTTCATATAAGAACACTGAATACATGAAGAATCATACCAGAGGTATTAGGAAGGTATTAGGAAGGAGATTGTTCCACTGATTTTGACATATGGAGATACTGTCAGGGAAGTGCATTTTCCTTGGCACCAGTGAAGAGAACAGCCTTCCTGGTTTCAAACCCTCACATTTTAAGTTTTAGTTCACTGGGCAGTCTTAGACCCAGTTGCACTAGTGACCTGTCAGCAGGGACCCCCTGGAAGTGGAGGCATCCTTTGTACTCATTGTCTCTTTGAACACTTTGCTTCCACTGAAGAGAAGGCAATGTTAGCTTGTTCCTAAGAGCTCCTTCACAGTTTGTGAGCTCTAAATCCACCTTGAAAAACAAAATTTAAAAGAAATTAAAGAAATTACTTCCAAACTTCTCCAATGATCTGGAATTTTATTCCATCCATATACATGCATAGTAACAACATTTGTTGAGAAATTATTTCTATCAGAAGTAGAACATTATCTTTGTGATCACCAGTTGCAGTATTGCTACTCTTATATTTAAATATATCTTATATATGAATTAGATTCATAATTGCAGCATTGAGTTTAGGGTTTTGTTTTAGACTGTGCCTTTCAAAAGATAAAACTGATTGATATGACCTCATTTCTTACAATACTGCTTCCAGTAATTTTGTTCATTCTTTATAAAGTATTGCATTTAACAGCAAAGGTTTAAAAATTGAGACAGAGATGCATCAGCGAAAGAAAATACAAGTACTATACAAGAAAGAAAATGCCATCTTCATTTAACGTACGTTTCAGATTAAGAAAGTGGACAGAAACATACTGCTACATACAAATGCAAAGCCTAATGACTAAGGTACTGTATCTGCTAAAATATAAAGTGCAAACTGAGCCCAATTGTTCAAAAAAATTGAAATTTTAAGGCGAACTTTACAGCATAGTTGAAACTTCTTTGCAAGTTATATTTTAGCATATACATATATCTGCAACAGCATATAAGAAAAAAAATCAGGATACACAAGTGCTTTTGAAGCTATTTCTAAAATGCTTTTCTGTATTGTTTGCGACTATTTTCTTTAAAATCTACTATACAGTGCAAACCATATGTGCTACACAATAACTATACAATAACATTACAAATGACTTTAATATAAAGTTTTTAAATAAAAAATAACATAACTACAGCTATGAATACTGCTGGTAAAATAAATTAATATTTTTGAAAATGGCACCAATAATACACTTTACTAATGGACTGTAATGAAATTACACCTTTAAGTCTTCAACTCAGCAATAGTGAAATCTCCTGATTGTCCAGATGTAATTCAAACAGCTTTCTTTAAACTGTATGGAACAATATGCTAAACACATGTACCAAAGGTGACCAATTGTTTCATTTGACATGTTCTGCTGCATGTGAAGAGCAATAAAACTTCTTATGAGTTATAAAGTTTGAGAGATTGTTGAACTGGATGTCACACAGTCGGCAATACTTTCCACTGGTTGGAGCCTGGGTAGAGCCATTCACACCTTTAGCTATACTAGACAACTGTTCCTCTGTTGTAGGAATTGCTGGAGAGACATTTTCATTTGTAGTTAAGGGATTCTCAGAGATCCAAGAAGGAGACTTGTGCCCATCTTCATGCGGAGGATTCTGGGAAATGTTCTCTTGCTGTGGGTTAGCAGCAGGTCGTTCTTCCTGTTTTAGTCCCCCATTAACTATTACCATGCCTCGGTTTTTCGGCAGTAGTGGAAGAGATTCTTTCTTCTGCACAGCACATCCATTGGAAGGCGCCTGGCCTTTAGGAGATTCACTTTCTGTATTTGTGCTTTGATCTAAATCAGTATTATGAATGACAAGAGAACCAGAAATGTAATCACTTGGCTTTATTCCATAATATGGAGAAAGCTGATCTGCTCCTTTAGCTTTCTTTATTGCTCCAGGGTAAAGGCATTGTGGAAGAAACAAGTGTTTGTTTTCTTCTTTTGTAGCAATAAGCTGGGCCGCTTCACTAAAGACTTTCAGTCCTTGAAGTGTTGCTAAGTGAGTGGAAAATAAGTTTCCATTAGGAGAGGACTGTTTCGAGTTTCCGTTTTTCTCACATTTGATTATGCTTCTCTCATAACTGACATCTGGGCTGTTTCTTTCGCTTTCTGGGGTTTGAAACACCTTACTGTCAAGTTGTCCCAGGTCATTACGCTGATGAGCAGTGACAGGACAAAAATTCTGCTTGTGAGCCAGGTAGTTCTCTACCTTGTTAAAACTGATCTTGCATACAGTGCACTCATGGTAGTCCAGCAGCCTTTTGGGAGAAGTGGATGTCCTCTCTGATGGGGGTAAGCATTTTTTACTGAGGTCGATTGGCACATCCATCTCCAAGCAAGACACAGTGGAGTGGGCAGTGTCACACTTTGAAACTGGAACGCACTTGTTAATAGACAGTGATGTTTCCAGGTGCTTTGAGACTATTCCTGGAAAGATATCACATCGTGGGTGGTAACATTCTCCAAGGCTCTCTGTTGACTCTTGAGTAGATGTACAAGGATTGCCAAGATTAGCAACTTCTAGAAATCGCTGTTGAACCAGTGGTGGCCTCTGCTCTTGCTCTGGTAAGCACATCTCATACATCTTCCTTCGCTTGCGAGTACGCATTGTTCTCTGCATGGCAGGCACTTTGTTGGAAGCCGACCTCTTCAGCGGAGGATCATGGCGAGTGGCACAGTAATACTGCTTGTGGACCATGTAGGTCTCATGCCTGCTGAAAGTAATATTACAAGCTTCACACGTGGTCTTGTTGGGGTCACTCTCCCCCTCTACTACGGGAGCATTGGGATTCTTCACATCAGAAGTTTTTCCATTTATCTTCTCATCACCATTGCTTGTAGTTGACAACTTCTTAGGCTGTGCAGTAAAGTCTTTTTCATGACCTTTATTGTTTGGCCCAATCAAATCTAAAACATTGGAAGAGTTTAAGCAAGATGTCTGCAGAAGCTGATTTTCTGGATCTGATGTGTGAGGAGCTGGATTCAGGATGTTTATAGAGCTTTGACCATTACTGGGACTTACAGCTTCAGGCATTTTTTCTGGAACACTGGAAAAATCTGGTGACTTTGCCATCTGCTGCCATCGGCTGCTGCAGTAATGCTTTTTGTGTACCAAATAGTTGTCCAAATTATTGAATGTTATGTTGCATTCAAAACATGTAGCCCCTTTAGGCATCAAAGGACTGTAAATTACTGGTGGATAATTGCTACTTCCATGCCTCAGCCTTCGATGGACCAGTTCTGACATTTTGGCTAATATCTCTGAGGCCTGAGGAACCACAGTGATGTCTTGGGGAAAAGCAAACTGGGAAAGGAAAGGTCCCATTGGGAAAGAAGGACCAATATTAGGTTGAACTGGTGATGAAGCAAGTCTTGGACTGGATGGTTCGGATTTTATTTTGGTATATGAAAAACTCTGCTTATTTGCTGCAGGCTGGGTTTCTGGCCTCTGGTTTGGAAGGAAAAGTGGAGCCTTTTTTTCACATTTATCAAGCTCTGTATCAGAACTTGCATCTTTAGTCTGCATGGTCTTTTGGCTCTGGGGAACATCATTTCTGCTCAACAGGTCCGTTGCTGGCTGTAAACCTTCCTCATTTCCACTTGGAGAGTGTTCAATGTCACTTTCTCTCTGAATTTTGTTGCCAGAGACATGTAACTCTTGGTGCTGCAGTAGCTCCCTCTGAGTTTGGAAGCCAAAATGGCAGTGATTGCATCTAAAGGCAGCTTGAGTAAGATGCGAGAACAGGTGCTGATGAAAGTTAATCACTGAGTCTGCAGTGTAAGTACAAACTGTGCATTTCAGACTAGCACCGGGTGGGAGAAATTCTTCCATTTTCACTCCTACAGAAAAGACAAACAAAATACAAAATAAAGTGAACATTTTGCCCCTCATGAAGAGTACTGGGAAATAAGTTGCACAGAAGGTGCAAATACAGTGAGAATGACTAATTTTCTTCTAATAAGATGGCATTAGTCACCCTGGAAATATTTGAATTGTTTTTTCCTCAAACTTCTAGGTTATTCCCAGACTTTTGCTCTGCTTTAGAGAGCCCTAGTATTTGCATGCATTCATCAGAGCTGCAGGGAGAGAAAGAACAAGGGAAAGGATAGAAATAGACTGGATTTGTTCTAAAGGAAAAGGTCTCAGAAATTACAGTTACACCTAAAGGGACACATAATGTTCCCCATATACAATCACTGCAAATTTTGAATGCACAGAAAGCACACCAAGGTCAAGAGGTTCAAGGTTATCATGTAGCTTGAGGTACAGCCCTCAGTGTGCCGGAAAGCCACAGACAAAGCAGAAGTAGCATTTTGAGTATTATTGATGCTCAGCTCTTTGCTTGCATGGGTTGGCTGTAGTGTGGGAAGAGGTTATAGATCTATCCTCATCAGAAAGGACTGATGAGCTGTGAAGAGAGGAGGAGCAGCAAGACATGGCTTCAGTGGCATTTTATCTTTCACATATCATGGCCATTGGCAATCACTGCTATAATACACCACCTTTTCCTCATGAAATCACTACCATTTTATCAAGAATGGTACATACAAAGACATCTTACAATCACTGATTAAACAAAAAACTCCATGTTTCACAGCATTTTGGAATTGAAAAATGCTTTAAAAAGAGATAAGACCAAATTTCTCCACTGTAACAACATGGATTCTAGTTACCTTTTAGAAAATAAAAACTGAAAAAATATTGATGATATTCAGAATTTAAAATGAGTATTTATTCTGCCTACATATATGCACATATACCACACCTCAGTCAGGTGAAGTAGGTGTATGGTAGTTGGATAATACAAGACTGTAGGAATATTGTAGCTCACTCTGTGGGTAGTCATGCTGTTGTACCTGAAGGTCCTCCCTTCTCTAGAATCAGCGACTCCCCAGGTTGTGAGTGACATTTGAAATTTGAGCTGCTCTTGGCCTCAGAGGCCAGAAGGGAAGCAAGGAGATACACAGCACTTTAGTGAGCACTTGCTTCCCATAGGGCACTTTCCCCAGGAGGCCACATGAGGCTGTAGCTCATCCACTGACAGGAGATGGTGCTTCACATGCTTCTCCATCATGTGGTACAGTGACAGCAGTCTCTATGGGACTTTGCATTGTAGTCAGGGCTCTGTGTTTCAGTGGTGTGGATATGCTAGAGGCTCCAGTAGGAACAGTAACAGCAGTTGAAGCAAACACAGGGCTTCCAAAGATTACAAGACATTTGGAAAAGGAATGTTTAATTCTTACTGCAGAAGGTGTTTTAAGTTGTGATAATCTGTTTAGAAAAATAAAGACTGACAGGATTGGAAAGAGAGCAAGAATGATTGAATAGACTGGTCTGTGGTTAAAAAGAAAGGGAATGGCCTGAGGTTTAGCCTCTGTTCTAAGAAATACCTGAAGATTCCTACTGGAAATTCACCACAATCTCAGATCTATGTCTTTCAGGGAACACAGCCCATGGCTCAAAACCATCAACACCTAAGCCAATGGAACGTTACTAAATGCAAATAGTTGAAGCAAATCTTTTGCACAATGACCAGTATTTCATTTTTCCTCTGCTTGGGGAGAAATTAATCTGTAATCTTCCCAGATTATCTGGTTGCAATTACCAGGCTGTAAGACAGAGTGGGCTGCATTCACCTGATCTTATTGAAGCTGTTGTAGCCTGTGGTTCTGCTGGTTTACTGAACAGTGAAATATTTGCTAGGCAACAAACAGAAAACAGCAATAGCCTGATACTCAAAGTTAAGATCTCGAAGCACAAGAAGATCTGATCTCTAAATGAATGGCTAAGGGTTTTCTGTGTTGTCTACAAAAAGAAGTTTTCACTCAGCACTCTTCTAGTCCTTTTCTGGGAGGTATCAAACTCCTCCAAATCAGTATGTTGCCTTTTAGATTTGCAGTTGCTGCCCAAGTATCAGAGGAACCTTTTTTACTTCATCAAATCCACAGACTATGCACACCCCAGGAATTTTTACACTACAGTCAAATAAGGCTTTCTTCTGTGATTAAAGCACCCATTAATGGCCTTTAGACTCCATTTATTTAACAGGAGGATCAGGAACACCTGTAGAGCCCTTGTCTCTTTCCAGAAACAGCTCTGTACACCAGACATCAAACCAGAAAGACACTGCAATCGTTCTTATTTGTAGGTGTTCTCTGCTACTGAAAACTCCAATGCAAAATGTCCTGCAAACCCTTGTGTTTACAGCCCTAATTCAATTCAGAATTGGTCATCTACACCATGCTGATGTGGTGCTTAGGGACATGTTTAGTGGTGGACTTGATGATGTCAAAGGTCTTTTCCAACCTAGACAAACCTATGACTCTTTGTTTTTGGGATTCTAAGATATAATCCCTATTTTATATTTATAAGAAGAGAAAATAATATTTCTATCAAACAAGAAGGCTTTTTATGAAACAAGTGTCCTGGTAAAAGCACAGAGTTCTGGACCATGATCCTTAGAGCCTTCTGCCTAAGAAGGCCGCTGTAGGGCACTAAGATATTACTTCAGAAGGACATGTTTATGGTTGTGTGCATCTTTGGTAGCTGGAATCCTGCAGCAATTGATTGTGTCTGGATTCCTGATCATACCTTCACCAGTAAAGAAATGCTGCCTGTGTGTGTGCATACACACATTAAGAGAGAGACAACATTCAAATGAGGATTAGTAGATAAGAAAAATGACACTGGTTACCTGGGAGAGGTGCTTGGCGTGGAACAGAGGTCAGAAACTGTTGACATTTTGGTATTATCTACATGCAGTGCTTGCATATATTTGGAGAGACATTGGTCTGCTGAATGTCTATAGTGAATAATTCTTCAAAAAGCTAAATCTAGAAGATGATACATGAAAATACACAATACTTACCACTGTGAGAATTTAGGTGCATTTCCAGAGCTCTTGCATTTGAAAAACTTTTGGTGCACTGTGGAAAGGGGCAGACACTGGATATCTGCTGAGCACTGTCCTCACTCTCTTCTGACAGCTGTGGCCCCTCTCTTTGCCTCCCACTGCAGTAATACATGAGATGGGCCTGCAGGTTCCGCTCACTTCGGTACCAAATGCCACAGGATTTGCAAGGGAATATGTCCTCTACAAGCAAGTATAAGCAGGTGCAGGTTAGCCACAGTTCACTCCGTGCCACAATTAACACAGCTAGATTAATTCTACTCCCTTCCCCATTAAAAAAATACTTATTTAATAAAATATTGAAAGCAGAGAGATGGGTTTATTAAAATGCCACTTGCAGATGAGAGACTAACATGGGAGTCAGTTGTTTCTTTCAAAAGGATATTTTTTTTAAAAAATTGGATAAAAAAACAGCTAAAAGCTTTTGGCACATAATTATTTTTAAAAATTAAATGTTTGTTGGCAACATGCAATACTAATTCAGGAACTATGCTGTATTTCCAATACATCACTACTCATTAGGTGACATCTTTCAATTTTTTTCTGTGTGCACAAGACTTTCCAGCTCTGGGCCTTGGAATTTTTGAGTGCTAACTGCAGATCATTCTGAAGAATGTGTATTTTCAGTATGCTTATGCAGTTATTACTGTAAAATCCTGTTGCTCTGATATCCAGGAGG
This sequence comes from Drymodes brunneopygia, assembly GCA_013400955.1. NCBI lineage: Eukaryota > Metazoa > Chordata > Aves > Passeriformes > Petroicidae > Drymodes > Drymodes brunneopygia. The sequence continues at coordinate 275,971 of VZTZ01027326.1, forward strand.
CCAGACTAGACTACTTTTCCTTAAGATCCTACCGTATTGAATGTGATATTATACTATGCAGCATGTCTATTTTCTTGGTTTCTATTCTTATTAATTATAGACCTCGATATTTCTTATGTATTTTTGTCCTCTTGTTTTCAGCAAATTGTTGGTTTTCCACTTTTCCTTACACATAGAGGATATTTACTAAGAATAAGGCCATTTTTCATTGTCTCCTATCCCAAAGTCTTAGCAGCCCCTCTGAGGAGAGACCATGCAGAGAAAGCACAATGTTTTCAGCAGCAGAAGTTGGGATTTTGATCATGCATTAGAGGCTACATACTTTAATAACATAAAGAGTAATAATGAGTATGGTATATTTACACAAAGTGGACAGATATTTGCATGTTAAGACCCTGTCAAAGGACTCCTACACAGTACCTGTTGTGTATACATCTCAGAAAGATGAAAGATCTCTTTGATCTTCCTGAAAGGTGAACCTTCCATCCTATCAGTAAGAACGAGAAGAAATCCCTGTGCTTTTGGGTCACATCTACACTAGTCAATTAAACTGTGACAGGATTCACACTTGAGCACTGGAACTTGTTTATATTGCTAAATCATGAGAACAGCCCCTTCTATACCTTTGGCTTAAGCCAATGAACACTACTCCCACAGTGTTATAGATTTCAGGAATTATCATAGGCATAGGACCATTCTCTGCATCTGGTCTGGACACCTCTTGACTGTTTTTGAGACTAAGAGAGGATAAAATTATGAGTAACTCCATACTGTAACAGCTGACCTCAGGATCAGGCAATTGCAGGCGATATCAACACACATCTTGATCAACAACAAAACTCCCCTTGACTTCAGAATGCAAAGAGCTGCTAGAGACTGTAAATAACTTAGTTTTGAAGAATGGCTGGCTGCTCTGAAAACATGGCATGTGTAGCTGATGATGCAATTCATTATCATTCATGACAATTTACGTTTAATTTCAAATATTGATTTGTATAGGACAAGTGCTCTGCTTCAATTCCTTTGGGTGAACAAAGTTGAAGACTCCAACCCATTGACATGGATGAGTCTTTTATTTGCTAAATATTTACAAATGCAGCCAAAATTTACATTGCTTAGTTTGCTTCTCTGATTGCAATGCTAATGCTTGCCTATTTTTCTACTCATGAATTTGCAAAAAATATTTGCAAAAAACCACTACCAATTTGTATTTTTCCCTTTGCCACTAAATAATTGTGCATGAATTTAAGAAACAAACATTTAATGGAGCAGTTATTATTCCAACATACACCACTACTAAAACATTACTGATGCAGCTTGCATCATTTGAAATGTCTACCTCGCTTTAAAGCTGATATTTCAACATTTTAAACCTCAAATGGTTTAAAAAAGTTGAACTGCTGAGGGGTCCACAAAAAAAGATAGTCCAAAAGTACTAATAGGAAATTCTGATATGGGCAACATGTCCTGTTTGGATTCATTTGACTGCATTCCATCACAGAATTGAACTTTCTGATTATCTTAATGAATTTGACTTCCAGCCATCTTTATTTCCTATGGGTTAGATGGCCTGGACAGTCTGTAGCTGCAGATATGCATGGTGAATATGTGGCTACCATTACATGCCAAGCAGAGGAAGTGCATTTGAGGAGTTTTGCATGGTGAGAGGAAAGAACTTCAGGGAGAACAATATATAGGGATGGGATCTGAAACTATTACTACTCTAAAGCAATGCAAAACAGATAAAGGCCACTTGAAGCTAATGTTTTAATTGCTTAAAATCAAAATATTGCATTTTATTTCAATGTATAATTTTATATAATGAAACATTCAAGCTCATGAAAGAGCCAAAGGTGATATTCTAATTTTGTTTTTTCAACTGGCAAATGTAAGGAAACCTAAAAAATCCCCCAAACAACTGACAAAACTAATTTTTTTTCAGAGACCTAGAAAGAAGATGCTTTAGAGATGGCTCATTACAAATCTAGAGGGGTCATTCAGCTTGTTGCTGTACTTCTAGTTGAAGACTTTTATGAAGAAACTGAATTTTATCAACTCAACAATGAAATGTGAAAATAGCCCCTTATGATCTGAGGCAGAGTGGAAAGTTCTGAGCAGTAAGATTTGCTATATTAGCATCTTTCTGGAGTCAAGAACACAGAGGTTACTCTGAGTTGCTGCTGAACATATAGCAAGAGCTGTTGCACCATAAAAAGACCCCTCTTAGCAATGTTCACAGTGGCTTTCCAGGGCTCTGCAAAAGTCAGTGCTGACAGAAAAGATGTTTCCAGAAATGTGATGTTGTAGAAATCTGACCACTTTGCCAAAGCCCAGAGCTGGCCTCGTGGATTTACACAAGAAAATGATCTCAATTAAATTAAGCTGTGCCCTTTAGGCAAGGTAACCCACTGCAGCAGCTCCCTTTCAGCTGTTGGCTATAAACACAGGTCTCCCCTAACACTGGTAACTTCATGGCATTTTTAGGTGCATCTGACACCTTCTTTTGGAAAGGTCCTGTGCAATCCTAATTGATGTTTCTGTGAACAGGTATGTCAGCTCACAGCTGCCCCACTGCTGGGGTAGAATTGAATGTGCCTAGCTAAAGGGCATGAGGCTGCTCCAACTCACTCTTGGAAGAGAAGCCTCAGATGATTTGGACATTTGAAGGTTTATCTTTTAAAATAGGCTAACAATAAATATGTAGCTATCAAAATTGCTTAGCCAGAACATCAGCAATTAAAAAGAGAAAAGAAACTGAAAGGAAAATATGGAATGAAATGCGTTACCAGGGATATTTTAAATAGTCCTGTGTGAAGAGCTTGGAGATGATGTGACTGTAAGACTCAGTGTTATTAGGTGTGAGCCTGAGAGGCAGATCATGTGCTAGCATGTGCATGTGCACCTGAAATACTGTGTTCAGTAGTTCATTATAACTAATTCTAGTACTTAAACCACAGGAAGCATGAAGAAGTGCTCCAGGATGGGGTCTAAATGGACAGAATTGCAAAGTGCTAGGAGCTAAGAATATGCAATAAGTCTGACTGGTGAGAGTCATGGTAATGGCCAATATATTTGAAAAGTACCTAGAAAGGAGGATGAGGAACTAGGGCTGTATAAAGGTAAATAGCAGTAATTAAAAAAAAGTTAAAGACATAAACTTTAATTCAAGCTGAATTGTCCCAGCTCAGGAATATTCATGTCCATCCTCTCTAAGGACAGCACTTAAATGTGGGCTGAACTTTGTCCATGAGCCTATTGATGACCAGAGGATGTAAAAACATTCTTGGTTAACCACATTGAGTGAAGATACTACAATAAATCAGGGCTGCTATAAGGCATGATTTCCGTTGCATTTTGAAACAGTCACTGAAAGGATGTGTTTCTTTTCTTTTTCTGAGTATGGTGAATTATTACCAGAAACTGCAGCGGTAAGCAACAAGCTTACTTAGCAGCAGAGGCTGGACTTTGAGAGCTAGCCGACCTATCTCATCTACTTTTTTAACAGTGTCTAATCATATCGCCTCTGGGAACAGATCACAGAACCTCCACACGAGGGCAGGTCAGGTTCTCTGGGTGAGGCTCTCACCAGACTCCTCTTCCTGCTGTTTTTATCTCTGAGATGATGGGGGAACAAAAAGCAGGCTTTGAGCTGTGGTGTGGTTTCTGTGGTCACGAATTCACCATTGCTGCATTAGCTCTTCACATGTGCCTTAAAGTACTGCTGTTTTAAAAAGCCGCCAGAGAATAGAATTCCTCACTTACTGTTCACAATAGCTGTAGGCAAAATAGATGCCATGGCAGCTTGCTGCGGGAGCAGCTGTATGGAGTCCAGCAGGCGCGCCGGGTACATCCCTTCTGTGAGAGTCATCTGACTGGCAGCTTGCAGCCTTGAGTCAAAATCCACAACAAAGGCAACCAGCTCTTCACCCTCCGAGATGGCCTTGGTCGTGGTGCACCAAAGCTGCCCTCCTGCAGGAAACATAAAAGGAGACAGATTTAATTGACAATATCAAATTCCAGAACTTAAAACATCAGTGCTATCTGCACAGTTTTTATTTTTTTTTAAAATTTCAGTGGCTTATTTAAGGTAAAGAGGCATACATACTTTTACTGTCTTCCTTCTACCAATATAGGAATTTTCATGTATGAAAAAAGCAATTTGGGGATAGTTTTCCTAACTATTTGCAGCATGAATATTCATTCTAATTTTTCATTTTGATTCCTAAAAAGCCAGCATTATGAAAATCAAGATATAGGTGAAAATAACTTATGCAGCACTTTTCTCATTATTACTTTCTCAAATGCCCCTGTAAATTTTTTCTTAACTCCAAGTTTGTTTTATTTTGAATAGCAAATCACAGCTGAATAAAACCAAACAGCTGCAAGAAAGAAATCAGATTTCCTCTTAAGGGCGTTCTTCCCCTCCCTTATGTTTGTCACCCTCTTTCTCTAAAAAATCTTCCCTTATGTAATATTCTTCGTAACATGACTGCTTTATCTCTGCTTACACTGACTGAACTTCCTGAAAAGAAGATATGCCAAAGATCTGTTTCATAAAGGCTTATTCAAATAAAGGTTTGTTTAAAAGGGGAGGAAGGGGGGGGAAGTGGAAGAACTTTCATCAAACAGTAAGATACACTATAGCTCTGTGCTGCAAATGTCACGTGTAGTGCATTAAAAAGAAAATTAACTATGCGAGTACATCTACTAATGTATTTGAATGCGATAGTGAATGCTCATTTATTTAACATGTTTAGACAGGCAAAGCACTTATATTGTGTTATCTACACTCTCAGGCCTAGATACATATCCAATACAGTTATGCCTGAAATAATGTTGCATACTTTATATGTTATAAAGCTTTTTTTTTTTCCTCAGGTTTTGTATATATAGAGAAAGCTATATGTTGCATTCATTAGGCAAGCAAAAACTGTACTCGTTTTGATAAGTAATATTGCTGTGTTTATCTTTCGGCATAACTGCCTTTTCAACTGCACTTCATTTTTTTCCCTTCAACGAGATTATAGTTTTAAAACAACTTGTTGCAAAAATCTGGTAGAGGAGATAACAACAGTGTATGATATGCCACAGCTAAATGGAAGAATTAGGACATTGTTTTAGAGAAATCTTGGACAATTAATTAAACCAGTCTATTAGTTTTCAAAGATGAGCAAACAAAACAGCATCAGTGACAGTGTATTTCAGTGGTAAAATACGCTAAGCTTCCAGACCTCAAAGTGGTGTAGAAGTTTCAAAGCAGAAAAGTGTCTTTGCATTCACCCTTCAGTAATACAGCAGTTGAAGGTGCTACAAAGTTTACAATTTACTGTGAGGGGATCCAAGCATGCACAGGTTTACTAGTCTCTGAGATTACAACATTAAATGGTGCAAATCTGAGTAATTTCCTCTAGAGAATAAGATGAAAAGTGAAGGTAGTACCAAAAATTTCTACAAATGCAGAATTCTAACGCCTGAGCAGGAATTCAAAAATTTGAAGAGCACAGTCTGACATATTGCCTGATATAAGTAGTAAATATAGGGAAGCCTTCAGAGCTAAACTGGGATAAAACCTCTTCCAGAGAGAACCAGGCTAAATTCCTAAACTGTGCTTAACTGGTCTTGTATATGAAAATACATGGAACACACACTGAAATTTGAGAACCTGAAATTGGGTACTATTGCTGCAAAAATCACAGTTAATTTCCATTATTAACATGCGCTTCTATCTTATTCATATACAGAAGGTGTAATAATCAACCGACATGTTTTAGTATATTTCAATACAGAATAAGAGCTCTTTTTAGACTTTATTATTCACTAGATCTCTTAATAAAAATGAGACGCTGCAGAAGAACCAACCGAGACTTTCTCTATTCCAGCAAACATCTTGACATGCTGTATGTACCCTTGGGGGGAAAAAGAAAAGTGATTACTGGGTCTCCAGCTGCAATCAGTCTGGATCAGCTAAAAGGCTGACTCAGGCTCCTGGTGTTGGAGCTCCTCAGGGCGTTGACTCATGTCCAGCAGCAGATTAAACTCGGACAGCTGAAGGGAGCAGTGATCCCGGCTGCCTGCTCCACCCAGCTCCTGCAAACTGTCACACCTACGGCAGGCACAGCCTGGTGGGATGTGTGACAGCTTTGGAAGCACAACAGTTTCTAGTTCGGCTTAATAAAGAAAATCAGAACTAGGGAAGTTAAATCCATTCCTGCATATGAATACAAATCTTCAGCTCAGCAGGATTCAGATCCAAGAAGGACATTGTTATTTTGTTTTTTCTCATCCCAGTCTATAGAAAATGAGGCATTTAAGTGATCACGACATATACGACCATGTTAAATCCCCAGATGAACTCCCAAAAGATGCATTCTTGCAGCTACTGGAAATGCAGCTCAACACCTTTGCAGCAACAGTCAGTCATTGGGACAGAACATGGTGCAGTCCCCACTTGTCCCCTTCAATGCTTGCCTGCAGAGTAAGGCAAGAGCTGCTGTTTTGAAAGATGCAAACGACTGTCTTCCCCTTAATGCAGTGAATGCAAACATGCTGGCCTTCATGCACAATGGGAAGACTATGGAAGAGAAGTCTTGAGCTTTCTACTGCACAGTCAAGCAAAGAGCACAAGTCAGTCAAGAGTGACGAAAATGTACTGTCAAGTGCAGAGAACCCGGCAGAGGCTTCCAAATTTAATAGGAAGTTCCAGTCGTGACTATCATATGAATTACTATGTTGTCTACACATCTCTGGTAGGGATAAGGGCTTCCTTACAGGTGGCAGCTAAAAATCAGGAAAAAGTTTCTTCCCACAAACATTTCTACAGGCTAAGACACAACTGACATACTTACAGCAGTCTCTCAGGAGCAGGACAGCTTTTCATTAAGCAGAGAGCAGTGTTAACAACAGGTTTTCAAAGGAATAATACAGAAGCCATAGCCAAGTACCAGTGGCGATTAGAAGGAGATAGGAAGATTCTTGCATGAAATATTCACAAAGGCATGAAGATTTCATAAAGAAATGTGAAAGACTATTATTTATATGAGATGAAGTTCTGATTAAGCTGGCTAGATTTTTTTTAACCAACTGTTCCTTTTGTCAGAAATAGCTTATAGGAGTGAAATTGTTCTACAAAGCTTTACCAGGCCAAGTTTCTCAGTCCTAAGATGGCGAAGGCATCAGAAGAAGAGAAAGGATGAATAGATGTTTTAACAGGGATCAGTGACTGACACTGCCTCTGAAATAGTCATGGTTATATAATTTGGTCAGAAAGCAATGGTAGACTGGTGATTTTGAGCCTCTTCTTGTCTATAATGAGTACATTGGTCATCCATTCTGCCTTAGCAGAGAGAAGACGCAAGAAGTATGACACTGATTATGTGGATGACAATGATTATATTTATTGCTCACACAGTATCTAAATATTGTCAATCCAGTATACAATACAAACAAGTCTAAAGGATTATAATATAAACAGGTTCAGCTAGAAACATACAGGTTTACAATCTTTGGCCTTACAGAATGCAAAGCAAAAAGCACCCCTTTTGCTACTATGGGATTTTATCTCCATATGCGGCCGGATCTTAGCGCTTTTACTCACCCATTCCAAACTGAGTGCTCCCTATCTTCGGTCTGGACGTACCCTGCAGGCACTCCTGACAGGGGCCGGGAAGGAGGCCAGGAACCCATACGGAAACTGCCTGCAACCTTGGGAGACCAGTTTGCCCAGGTGGCCCAGACTCCGGCAGCATTTTATACCCTTTTCCAGGCCGATGTGTACTAAAGTCAATGACAACCATCACAGCTCCCCCATCTCTGGAATGCACTCATTATGCGAGCAGTCCAGACAGCTCCTCCTGCAATTCCCACTCCGTGTTCTTATCTTAGGACAATTCCCACCTGGTGTTGTTATCTTTGGACGAATCACATCGCCCATCAGAGACAACAGCAAGGAAAAGCGTGTGTGCTTTGTGCAGAGGGTGCATGGGAAGTTTCATGCATCCTCTGACTATATTCCCTCACCATCACAACCATTTACACTGAAAGGGGTCTTACTGGTTTTACATGGTAAAGTAGTAACAAAAGTCTCACTCTTGTGCCAGTGCAGAAAGGAAGGTTTTAGACCAGCAGAAGGCTTTGTAACATTGGAAAGCTGTTTTCTCGAAAAGGGTAATTATGATTCTGTGAAATTGAAAATAAGCTTCTTGAGTGTGCAATGTATTGTTTTATATCTATGGTTAAATCAAACAAATTTATGTGATATATAACACACATGTCAAGCAGAAGAAAAGAATAAAACTGTCTGTAAACACTATGTATTTACTTGAACTCTTTTTCTCATTCACAATTCAAGGAATTAAAAGTGCTCATTTGTTTAATCATCAAAAGAGAGAAAAGCTAAAGAATATCATGTTGTGAAAACTAGAGTAAAAAATTACACTCCAGTCGCATTGGCATGAGTTCTTTACCAAAAGACATCATGCACTGAAGCAGTTATCTGATACCTTCAGAACTTCCACCAAATGGAAAGGCTATTTCAGGGTTCTCTTGTCTGCATCTTTTACTGCAAATATTTCTGCTGCTTGAAAAAACCACCAACACCCTTAGATAAAAACAAAAAAACCCAAACAAAACCAAAAGCTTTCTATGAAAATGAAAGAGTAAGGTCCTGATGTCCCTGAAAAACTGTGGACTTACTGTTCTTTGTAATGTTTATGATCAAGATTCTTGTGCAAACAGATCTGGTTCCTAACAGGAAGCTTATAAATCATACTCATAATTGCTGTCAAAACTGCAGTGGAGTGTACTGCAAGTTTCGATAATAAAGAATAGAGTCACAGTTCAAACTTGATTACATTTTGGAAATTCATGCTGCTCTTACAAGAATCAGTGGTCTTAAATATCTTCTTCTCCTGCCAAATTTTTCACTTGCACTTTTTATTATTTATGAAATCAGTGTCTGCACAATGTCATGCAGACCTCTGCTGATAAACTCTAATTAAGATTAAGACAAGCCTTTTGGAAAGGATCCCATCATTAGCAAACATGATAAACACAAAAATACTCCCTACTTGTCAACCAGGAGCAATTCGGTAACCTAACAGTATTATCTGTTGCTAGGCTACAGGGCTGACAAAGCTTCAATTATATTGTATGGCCATACCTATAGAAAACTATATAGGAAAATGTATCTAATATAAAAGCATTTAACTTCATCCATGCTATCTGTAATTCATGGCTTCCCTCAATGGCACAAAATCAGGTTAATAATTACACAGCATGCTGAAAAAATCTTAGCAATGTGTCATGTTTGCACAATTTTTTCTAATTTATCTCTACGATTGATAGACATTTGCTTTGTAAAAGTAATAAAATGCAAGCAATGGGATGCTGTAAACCAGAAGCGTAACTACATCTGGACTCATCAAGATATGGAATCACACTTGGTATAAAAAATATATAGTAAATTGAACCAATTAAATCATACTTAGATGCAGTAATATACTATCTTCTGTATTCAGAATAAGGAGTAATATGGTGATAGATATGCACACTAATTCAAAACTTTATTTTATGTAGGACAAACACCTAAAATAGAAGAGAAAAACCTTTTTTTTTGACAGCCCTTCCTTTTTTTATTCTACATTTGAAAATTATTTTAAACAAAGAGGCCTCTATTATCCTATTTGAAATAAGGAATTTGCTCTGAAAATTTAACTAAATGGCCCTTCACCCATTTTGATCCTTAGAACCCTAGAATCCTATACCACTTCCAGGGAAAACACAGAATTCTGCTCAGTGAGCCTTATGATGCTGGGCTGCTGCTTTTTTGGTTTTTTCCCCCACTTATGTTTTGCAGGCCTTAAGGAATGACAATTTGAAATTTGGATCACAGTCTGAAAAGAGATTATATATAAGGTCAGACTCACCTAACTCCACTGGGAAAAAAGAGCTTCAAAATGGATGAAACCATTAAGCCTCTTGATTCATATTGTTGCTTTTAAGAAAAGTGACTTAAGAAAGCAAGTATCTCAAACCAGTATTTCCACTGAGTACAGGTGTTTCACAGATTCAGAAGCATAATGACATACAAACATATATTCAAAAGCAAATTCCAGTTTCCATGTCTTTAGTATCAGTTGATTTTCCTTGCTAAACTATCTGAGTCTCATATTTTTAACCCAGAAATGCCACACACCTTTCATAGAAGTTTAGGAAATCAATGGCAATTTCTATTAAAACCAACTTTCAGTGCCAATTAATTCAGAAGCATTACTTTTGTATAGCAAAATTTGAGCTTACTGGACTTGATTGCATTGCTGCAACAACATAATAGCCCATTTCCTGTACACACATCTTTTTGCAAGAAGGGTCAAAAGACTATCAGAATTTATTTAAACAACAGACTGTTGCTCTTAGCAACTTCCAGGCACCATCAACTGAATTAAACCTTCCTCTCCCAATAAAACATTCCAACTTGCAAAAAACTGTGCTTTTTAGTAATGGTAATGGGGGTTGGAGATAATTTATTTTCTTCCCTCCTTTGTTCCACAGGTTAAGCATTTAGGGAAAATTTGCACATCACAATAGGATGGGATCTTCATATTTGGGTTCCTTCTTCTTCTCACCCATGGGGTTGTGACGACTCAGCACATTGAATGCCATTTCAGTACAGCACAAGTTACTGGGCAGATCTCTAATTTTTGACATGAACAATGTACATATATCTGTATGTGGACACATTGTTTAATAAAAAAATTATAATTCATTCAAATCCAATACTGTTGAAATTTTTGACAGTAGAGTGGTACAAGGAACAGAACTTATAAATTATGTGTGCCCCTTCTTTGAAAAATGCTTTGGAGGTTTCTTTGTGCATTGGCAAATACAGTAGGAATATGAGTTATTGTGTGAATCCTCCTGCACAGCACCTGATAAAAGAATAAAGAGCTGTGACATATTCTTAAAACAATAGAGGAATTAAAGAGAAACAATGGGCCAGCTGCTTCATTAATACAATCAAAAGACAGCCCAGCACAGAGGAGTCCAGATAATTAAGCACTACTCTTTTAGACCTCTTTTCTGTAATAAAATTGCTAAAAATTTATTAACTACTTCATAGTTGTTAGATAGATCTATGTACTTGTTTATTTGGGTTGATTAATGCCTTTTCAGTATTCTACAACATGCCAACTCATGGTTCATACAAGTTTTTGAATAAAATAATGTAGGAATATGTGATATGGATCTGTGGTATATACAGCAATAAATCAAAGGCATTTTGTGAACAGTCTTTCCAGTTGCTAAATAATTCTTAGCATTTTTCACATGCGTACACAAAATATATACTTTGCACAACATTTTTGCTATTAATGCACTTTAATGTTGGGGTCCCAGCCATTTCTCTGTGAAGTGTCTCAAGGATCACCCCTGCAAATTCAGACTACTCAAACTCTCACAAAAAACAGCTTTAGTGCTACATTAACAAGATGATTTCCTAGCTTCTTCAATAATATTTCCTTGTTTACTGATCAAAGGAGATTGCCAAAAGATATTTGGCCTTTAATTTTAACTACCCACTGCATATTATAAGCCTGCAAAAATGGAAAATCTATTATACTGTATAAATTTAGACCAGTATAGTGGACAAACCAGTTCTGCTGCCACTTCTACTATTATCTTTGTGTTCAGCATAGAATATGGAGCCTTCTTGATTTTTAGCTCACTGAACAAAAGGCAAAATGAAGAAATTGCAGTGCTATTTTCCAGAAGCAATACAACAGAAAAATACTCAGCTTTATGCTCTAGTCAAATTAACCCCTTGTGTTTAGAGATATAAGATCTCTGACCAGAAACAGGGAAGAAAATACTCCTTAGTAATATAGCTCTTGCTCCTTCATGTGAGTCAACCTGAGCATTGGGTTTGACTTCAGTGTAGTCATATGCTGACAGCTGACAGTGTATTCATCTGAATAGATGATTTTATGGTTAAAACTGTCAGGCATTATATAGCTGATAAAGAGGGAAAGAAAAATGTGAAAGGAACTCGGCAGTCCTAGGGGAGAGAACTCCTAAACCTGGCATCTCAGTGTGAGTGTCAGGGGTCGGTCTTTCCTTTGCTTCAGTACAACTATCGCTAGCATCACCATCTTATGGCAGCAGCTCTCAAATTCACACTGCAAAAACCTTCCTCAGCTGAACCCCAAGTAAAGCACAGTGTTTCTGAAGAGCAAGGAGTGCAAGGCACAGATTTTGACCTCTTGTTTTTAATGCTGTTGTATGCCTGCATTTTGTTAGTTTGAGGATCTCTATGTGTTTCTTCCAATTAAATGTCTGCACGTAACACTCAACAGAGTTCTACTAGGTAAAGACGCAAAATAGATTAGTGCTCTGAAAATATTCACAGGAAAATAATGTGGTAATTTTATTTGCCATTTTCCCCCTGATAGAGCTGTCACAGCTTATTTACCACAGGGGGAGACAGTTAAACCCATATCCTTAGAAGTTCTATGCATTTAAGAGGCTTATATATCTCTTCTGGGACCCTCGTTCAAATCCTGGGCTAATCAGAATGAATACATATCTTTCTATTAGATGGCTCTAAAAAGTCTTAGGTGATATCAGCTCCTGGTGGACGACAGTCCACAGCATAAAACTATTAAATGTTTGGCACAAATGGCAATACTTACGAAATGAAGCTGAAAACTGTAATATCCTCCCACATCACAAGAAGTTAAGTCTGCTGCTCAGAGGTTGAAATTAAAGCTTGCCACAAATGCTAAACCTGTTATATTTCCTTAATTCAGCATAAACTCAAACAAGGAAGTCGAAGGAGTTGTTTCCCAAGTTTAGCGATTTCTTCCTTTTCCCCCCCTCCTCTTTTCTTTGTAAATTCTTCTGTTTTGAATTGAGTGCTACATCTTTTTTACATTTGAATTAGGTCTCACTTGAGCGTAATTTTAGAATTTACTAAGCCTTCAGAAAGAAAATGATAAACAGCTTGAAAAAACCTGATAAACCCTTGCTGACATTGCCCACGTTGCATTCCCACCACCACTGCAAAGGAGCTACGACTTACTGCCACAGCACAGTCATCTCCCCTTTTACTTTTTACAGGACCACTGAATGGGCACTTTCCATAGAGCTTCCCAGGAGACATTCCCAGGTGACGCCCACTGCTCCCCCCAGCTTTTGTGGATGCACCAGGTTTCACAGAGAGAGAAAATGCATCACTGAAACCAACTACTCTGAAGCAGGGCTTTGGATACACACATTCCTACAATCCCTGCTTCCATAACAGCACAGCTGTAAGGTGACCTTTTTGTAGCCTTACAAACACAATCATGCCTGTGGATTGTCTTTTCAGAGTTATTTTGTGAGACTGGAGTGTATGAAAAAAGGAGGTGATTAAATGAGACAATAGATGTGCTTTAATGGCACCTCTTTCTTACAGGAAAAGCAGAGTACACTGCATCTTATCAATGGATTTTCTACTGTCTTGCACCTGCTACTGTGGGGCTCATTTCTTGCCCCTGGGCAAATGCAGAGTGAATGGCAAAGGCACCTGAGCAGAAGGAAGGATTATAGAGAAGGAGCTGTAGTGATAGGTTGTATTTGTAAAGGAAAGCAACACAATAAATATAAGGAGAAACAGGGAAGTTATAGAATGGTAAAATCAAAGTAAGAAACATTGGTTATGAGACCTGCCTGCTTATTCAATACGGGGGCCATGCTCCTGAAAAAGCTTGCAGCTTTGTGAGAAACAAAAGTCAGCTTTTATAATGAACAGAAGCTGGAGCATTTAGTTATGTGCACTGTAACCGAGAGAAAACAGTTGCTATTATCATGGGTTATCTTGGTCCTTTAATCATGTTAACGTTCAGCTCACAGGTTGGAGTTCAGGAACTAGTTCACCTTAGCTGTAACAACCATGGAAGCAAAGTGGCACTTCCTGATTCCAAAAAGTCTTGCTCCCATTTAAGCCATTAGAATGTTTTACACTGGCTGCTGAGGAAACAAGACTCTGTGACAAATCAGTGTTTTTCTTACTAAACAAGCAACTAAGTAAAAGTAGATTTGCATGTTTAGTATGTTCTAAAATGGAAACACCACAGAAGCTATAATAAGCATCTAACCCAGTCTTCCCTATTTAAAAGGTAACTCATAGAAAAACCACCATCACCCACACACAAAACCCCATACCAATGCTCCAGATTTCCTCAAAATGAGTTAAATCCCAGGTATTATAGTTCTGCCTTTTAAAGTAGAAGCTAGAAGTAAATTGACTGAAAACTCTCAATGATTAAAAGCTTTTCCACCTTCCAAGCTATACATAGTGTCCAAGGCAAACAAGTATTGTAAGCCACCACCAGTCTCCCAGTTAGTTCATCTAGTAAGAGACTGTTAACAGCAGAAAGCAAAGACTGAGCTACTTATGGCCACAACTGAACTTAAAACAAAAAAAAAAAAGAATGAGCAAATAGTTAAGATTCTGGCTGTACACACTAACACAGATTAACAATTGAGGATTCTGCACTTGATGACTTTTATTAAGCCAAAACAGGCTTAATAAAAAATGCCAGTTTACTGAGCATCATCCAGGTGCATAGGAGCTACTGTTGTGCCTGTTTGGTCAGCATGATTTCTAAATGGCCAGGAAAAAAGTGAAGTGACTGTATACCCAAAGGCAAGCTGTCAAAATTCAGTTTGCAGCTGATAAACTGATTACAAAGCTGCTTAAGACTTTGCTTGTAAACAAAAGCATTTATCAACTAATAATTTGCAATAAACTGATGTAACTCCCAGCTGAGCCCCAAACTGTAATTGTCTTTACCATCTGCCTATTAAAATACCATTCTTCATCACCAAGCAGGAGCAGAAGGGAGAGAATCTCCAACAACTACATAACTTGCATGCTTATAAATAATCTGTGAGCATTTCACACATTCATTATGACTGCCAGGTTTTGTATACTTCATTTTCTCTTTTTGAGAGGCAAAGAGGTGCAGTAAAGTGGCAGAAAAGAAATTAATAAATACCGCCTGGTGCAAGAAAAAATTATGTAAATTTATCATACTCTGCAGTTTCTTAATTTTTTTTTCTTTTTGCTACTCCATAGGAATATCATGATGGAAGCCCCCTCAAGCACAACTTTACAGATTAAACTCTCAATTTCTTTTCAACTTGTCAGTTTTCATTACCTTTCTTTCTTATGTATTCAGTTCTTACAGCTGCTTCAATGGGAAGCCAGTTAAAGCATACTGGCTCCCTAGGGGGAGTCTGCCAGGGTCTGAGGCATTCTGCAGGCTCCCTGGACTTCTACAGGTCACCCTTAAGAGCATTTTGCCTATCTTGTTAAGAGGACAACTTAAAATTAGGTGAATTTACATGCTTTTATTTTCTAACTACTGACAGACTTAGTCCTGAGAAAGGTGGTAGCGTTTAGACAAAATTCAAAATTAACAAATACAGATGCTCTAAAGCTGATACATCCCAAAGGAAGAATCACTTTGTTAAATGTCTAAAATATTCAAGTATGAGGAGGAGGAAACAGGAGAACTGATACCGTGCAGAGAACGGCAGCCCCTCGTGCCTGCATGAAAAATTGAATTTAACAGAGAATCACACTATGATTTAGTGCAATGCACTTGACCAAATATTTCTGCAATCTGCACTCTCAGCCCCCCACTGGTCTGAATGCAAGGCTGTGACCAGAGACTGACGATCAGCTTACCTCTTCAGAAATATCTGCACAAAATGCACAGATGTTTTAAATGCAACTTGATTTCTCATTGACTTTCCAGATTCAGACCAGAACGAACTATTCAGCTGAAGTGAGGCTTTTTATGTGTATGAAAAACATGTCATCGCTGGGAGGAAATTGGGCATCTAAAAGCAAAAGAGAAAGATTCCTCCTGCTAATTGCATTGAAATGCAAGAAATTAAAGGACAATCCTGTCACTCGTGCTTGCAGAAGCAGTCTCAATTCCCTCTCTGATAATCTGCCTACCTCGTAGTGCCTTTGTCTGACCCTTTGCTACCACTAGTGTTGCCTGTAGAACATCATCTCACTCTCTAGAACAGCAAAAAGAAATAAAACCACAAGTCAGATTGGGACCTATGGACTTGATTGTTAAGATACATTCCATACTAGACAAACATGCTTGTAAATTAAGGTAATTTTGCATGTATTTAAATACATGTACTTGTGAATACGCTGGCTGAACCAGGACTTCTTTCCTCAGTAGGTACCTTCTATCCACAGTTCTGGGACAGAACCCAAACGAGTGAAGCAGAGGGGAAAGTGAAAAACAGTGCATATATTAAATTTCTTTTTTAATTTTGTAAAGAAAAATTTTTGTTGAACACGAAAACACAGTGATGAAAAGCACCTTTCAAACCTCTGTAGGTCAAACTCATCATATAAATTTTTTAATCACAAATGGCTTGGATTGGAGGGGACCTTAAGTTCCAATCCCCCTGCCATAGACCAGATTGCTCTGAGTCTCATCCAGCCTGGCCTTGAGTGTTTCTAGGGATGGTGCATCCGCAGTGTCTCCGTTCAACATGTGCCAATGCCTCACTACCCTCATAGTGAAGAATTACAAGCGTTAAGTAACTTGCTCAGCTGAGATCCTTAGCATGATGATGCTGAGCTAAGTCATAAAGTTAGAGGAGTCACAGTTTTAAAAAGACTTGTGTAACAACTACTTTTTTAAAAACGGCAGGGGAAAAAAAAGAGAAAATACCGGAAACCACTGCGCTGGAGTTACAGATTTCTTTCGGTGACCAGGCGAAGGGAGGAAGCCGCAAGGATTTTCCGCGGAGCAGCCGGCGGCAGTGCCCGGCCCCGCCGCTCCCCGCGCGGCCCGCAGGTGTCGCTGTGGCGCCGCGCGGGCGGGGCCGCCGCGATTTTATTTATTTAATTTTCCACAAGGCTGCACATGGCCCCGGCGCTGATAACAGCGGGCCGCGGGCTGATTAAACCCTGCCGCCCCCCCGCTCCCGACACTCGCACCGCCCTTCTCCTGTCACGACAGAGAGCGGTGCTGTCGCTCCCCTGGCGGAGATGTGTCCCCTCACGGGGCGGCGCACCGACGGTACCGCAGGTGATATTTTAAATAAACTGCCGGATTGACGCGCAAAGCGAACAATATCGATTACAACGTTGTCTGCTCACTTAAGGAGCTGTTTAGCGACTACTTCCCTTCTCCTGGGCAGCATCCCTCCCTGCTACGGAAACAGCCCCAGTGGGGCGCTGCCCTGCGCCCCCACCCCGTGGCTGGGCTCCCTGTGCCCCTCCAGTTCCACCAAAACTTTGGGGACAAGGAACCCAGGCTGCGATGGCACATCCGCAGCTGGGGAGGCTGTGGTGGGTGCCGAAGCCCTCGGGAGGGTCAGTTTTTGAGCATGCCGAAGCTGTGACACAGCAGTGTTGGACTGTGTCACCCCCTCCTCTGGCCTGGCACCCCAGCTCTGCAGCCAGATGGCAAAGGCAGCACAGGGTGATGTCTCCCTGCCCGTGCCTGTAAGACGTTCATGGAAATCACCTGTGTGTACCTACAACCACACAGGTGCTTATTTCTACCTAAATCATTCCCCTGCAAAACTGAGAGTGAAAAGATGCAGCCAGGGCTGGAAAATATCCAACATCAGCCACTTCATAATATTTCTGTTGCTGAGCAAAAACAGCATTCCAGGGTGCGTGACTCCCATGGAAACACGTGGGAATCATGATGTTAAAAGTTTGTGGAAACCTTTGAACACTTATCTCTGTCTCATGAGAGTAATGAAGAAATTTGATGTCAAGCATGCAGTGATCCCTGAAGAACTATCTGGCTTTTGGAGGAGAAGGGATTACACACCGAGGTGAAATTCTGCTAGCCCCAGAGTGCTGGCATGAACCCCTGTGTCCTGGCTGGCCCCTTAGAACTGCACAAAATCTTAAGAGGAATGGTATGAGGCTACTCTAAGTAAAGGGGTCACAGAGATTAAAGAAAAGTTCTATTAAATGTTTGGGATGCTCCCGGGAATAGAAATTTTTACGAAGCAGAATGAAAGAACTGGCAGCAATTACCTATCAAGCCTCCCCGTCTGCTTGGAAATCTACCCTGCTGATAAGGCTGTTCTCATGGTCACCCCCTCCCCACTCCCCCGATGAACCCATCGCTGCACTTCTCTGGCCAGTCCGATTGGACACTAAATGTTATCTACCCCCTCTCTTCCTTTTTAACCAGGACAAAGTATAATGAACAACTTGGAATCTCTCTGGGGTATGGGAATGGAATGCAATCTGGCACCATGGAAAAATGTACTTCATCATTGCCTAACCTACATATGACTGAGACCCAAACAGTCTCTTAAACGCTAGCCAGTTTACAAGCAGTGAACCTCACAATATCCACAACCTGCTGGAGATGCTTCACTGTCTCGTATCTTTTTGTTTTGCTAGAAGTTAGCACTCGCATGGACAACCATCTGCATCTACAACTCAGAATCACTAAAATGCTCCATTACTCTCTCCCTTAATGTGTTTCTTCTTGGTTCTGAGCACATGATACTATACTATCCTATCTCAAAAAATGTGTCCTCATACTTCTTTATTGAGACACCAGCAAAATCAATGCTCTCTATGCCCTGGAAGTGGAAACAGGATTTAGTGTCTATCTTCATAATGGAAAATATTGCCATGTGTAGGAGAGACAGTTTAGACCCATTTCCCCAGTCCATGGAAATACTGCTTGACATAACAATATAAAATGCCTTTCAGTGCAGCTTCTTATTCTGTGTTTAAGTCTTTTTAGCTAGGGGATCGTCAGTTGGGAACTTCTTCCTGTTGAATTCTCTTTTCTCATTTTATTTCCCATCTATTTGCAGCCCTGTACTCCACCCCGCATTCTCAATTTTCATTAAATACAATCTGATAAAACATTAACTGATTATTGTCAATCTATGAGCCAGTCAGGTAACACAGACACTGTAGCACATATATACATGTGCAACCATCTGACTTACTAGCCATTACAAGAATTCTCTCAAGCCTTTACTGTGATCAGTCTGCTGGGATGATATTCCCCATAACAGATAGTTATTTTTAAAGCTGAAGACTTTGCTGTACAGGTACTGTGCAGCTGGTTCAAGCACATTCCTTAATGGCACTACCAAGGACGTGCAAACTGTGTGTTGGATACTGTGCCTTGCATCCTTCAGTTATCAATTCAGGAATGTTCTACACAAGTCATCTCTCTGAATCTGAATTAACATTTTCTCTCACTGCTCATTTACCTGTTCATGGTATTATTAGCTGAATTAACTGCACAGACAGGTGAAGAGTGGGTAGTGCTGGAGAAATGGAAATAGCTGTAGCTAGAACATTTTTTTTTTAAAAAGCTTCATCTAGTTAGTTTTGACAGGTCATTCAAGACTATTCAGTTTCTTGATCTGAAGTCCCCTATGTATAATTGCACACCTTTTAAATATTGCTTAGATATCTAATCTTTATCTAATAGATAGATCCAGTTGTCTGGAAATGGAAGGGATATATAAGACAATCAAGATAATATATTTGAGTGGGAATTTAAAGAAAAGAGTTGACAGTACTTGAAAGAAGTTGTACAATGAACAACCTATTGAGAAGTGCCTAAGTCTTTGCAGAAGAAAAAGATGTAAAATGAACAAACAACCACTTTTTGGGGAAAGCAAACACAGCATTTTGAGGGGAAGACAAAAGAGACTAGAAAAGTATGAAGGATTTAACAGGAATGAGAGGCTTAAATATACCATATGATAGTAAAAAGATCAACTGAGGATTTAAAAGGGCATAGCTGGGCATATTTTAAGTGAGCCAAATTATCTTCTCAATAGACTTTTGCAGATGCTAGAAAGGTTTGAGGAGAATTTCAGGCAGCATTCATTGGGTAAAAATGAAGAAATCTCTCCTGATCTTGCTCTGAATTCTGATATGCAATCACTCACTTATCTGGGAGAATTTCAAATGGGACCACTGATGGGCATTTGTGTACCTGCAGAGCAGCTCTCAACTGTCCTGCTACAGGCAATGGCAAAGAGCTGCTCTGAGAGGGCTCTCAAAGCACATTTGTAAAAGCTAATTAATATAAGCAATATGAAAGCTATTACCTGAAAAAAACACCATCTTTTTCTGTATTCTTTCATTATTAATTATTATTAATAATTAAATATCCTTGGTTTACATATTCAAGGAACCTCCAAACAGGTTCCTGCCCCAAGGAGTTTGCCATGGAAAGGTCAGATTTCAAGAACCTTTATTTATAATAACAAGTACTTAATCTGCAAGTAGCCATCAACTATTTACATAAATAACACCGTTTTGTGTCAGTCTTATGTGTAGACTTTGGCCTCCAAACTGACAGGAGATGACAAAGAAAAAATGGGAGACAAATTACAGAAATGACCTGGGTAATGGCAATGAAAATGGATAAACAGCAATGTGTGGGGTAGATTAAGCAATATGCCTGCCAGTGGGTGCAGATCCCATTAATTCCTTTGTGAGTACATGTAGAGTCCTTAGCTACAGCACGTTTAATTTTTAATGGATTGATCTGTGTATCTGAAAGAGCAATGTCCAGAAACAGGCTAGGGGTAGTGGATAATTCTTGGAGGCCAGCTGAAAGGTATGAGTTTTGATGAGGGATTTGAAGGAGGAGCTGCAAATACTCTCATCCGCATAATTGTCTACTTTTTCCCCAATGTAAATCATTATATTTCTTGCCCCAATTTTTTATCGAAATCACTTCCAACTTATTTCAGTCTGTCACAATAATATTTTCATATGAGGAGTGTTGTAACCTAATTCCTTCATTTGAATAATACATTCATTTTTAATTACTGCAACTTGATCTCAGATTATTCAAATAACTGTTTCATTTTTTATGCTTACCCTGACCCCAGTGTATTTATAGGCTTTTATCCTTACCTGATACCAGTGTAATGTAATTATAGATTGTATTTTAATCATCTACTATATCCTAGTGAGTTTGTTTAAATCACTCCAATCCAGAGTCTTTTATTTCTATGCCTTTTAAAATTCTACAATGGCATTCTCATTGCATAAAAGCAATATTTTTGTAGTTTACTACAATGAATGAACATTTTGCATGCATTGCTGGCCATGTTTCTAATTTAAATTTTAAGAAGTTGCTATAGAGAACTCTATGTAAAATGAAATCCTGACTTGTAAACAGGCATGGGACAGCTCATCAGTTGAAATCTTTGTTCATAGCTCCTATTTGCTCTCTAACATAAGTTTACAAGAAATGCAGCAGAAAAAGAAATCAAATTTTTATGCTACCACAAATAAAAGTATACCTTGTACTAAGAATTGACAAAATATTTATCTTTTCTGCTCACAAGCACCAAATGTTTCCAAGTTATTTTACCTGTATTATAAAGCATTCTACATTTTACCCAGAAGATACATAGTTCAGGTGGGCCACATCATCACTAGTCCTGCCCACATTTTGATTCCCAGGGTTATCAGTTCTCTTTAAGAAATATTTAACTCTTGGAAGTTTTTCATATTCTCAGATGGTTCAGTTTTGCTTAATGATAACTTTAAAATCAATAATTATGTTTTTTCCCACTCCTCAGTGCTAATTGAGAATTGCCCTTTTCCCTATCTTTTGTGTTGCTTCAGGATTCAGATGTGGAACGGGGTCGGAAATCAGACAGGTGAAGCTACTCACGTTTGCACATCTGCCTAAGAACCAGTATCTTTCTGGCTGTCAAATCGATTTGTACTGAGATAATTGCCACTGCTCAAGTCAAACTATGTCCTTTTTTTTGAGCAGCCTTTTTTCCCTGTGATGACATCTAGCAGCAGACCTTAGAGTGTCCTTAGAACATGCTCTCAGTTGCAGTGTGTGCATTTTTCTACAGAGTGATGTAATGTCCAAAGATACCTCTGAATTAAACCTTCATTCCAGCAGTGTGGTGCAACTATCAGTACTGTTCCTGAAGTTGAGTCTGTGTCTAAAGTAGGTTGCATAGGTGGAAAAATAGTCAAAAGAACAAAAAACAAATTATCAAAGCTATTAATAAATACCATGTTTTATGGCCACTTACTGCCATGTCATGTAAGGGAAAGGGGACATTATGTGTGCTGCTAAAATTCCTGTAATTTGTGTTTTTCACATTTCTTCTTTGTCAAATGTGTAACTAATTTTTGACTTCAAGTACCTTTATCTTCTGTTTCTTTCTATTCTCCACATGTGTCCATCCCCTGCTGTTTCCTTTATGAAATGTCACTTTTAAATCTGATCCCTCCTAGTTTCTAGGAAATAAGGGTCTAAAAGTCAGTGAAACATGATCCAGACTGATGTCTGTTGAAAGCACAGGTAAGAAATGGCATTAGCTACTTAAAAGTATAAATGAAGTGTTATTTTAAACTCCTACCTCCTTTAACAGATTATCTCTTCTCACTAACACTTAAGAACTGTCCAATGTGCCACTTGTGACAAAAGAATTGTGACTAGTACCTTGAATCTAACAAATAGAAATATTGTCCCATAATAGTAGGGGGAAAAAAAGTAAATAAGAACAGGGAATATGGGTTTATTGAATATAATCAGTGAGTAAAATGAATTACTCTGCTTTTCCAAGATCCAGACAGAGAAGCAAGTTTCCCTCTGGGATTTCTACTACCATTTGGTCTAATATTCATTTTGCCTATAATAATACAAGCTTCATTAAAGTAGTAAAACAGCAATTGTCTCCTTGAGATCAAAGGACATCTGTTAAACAAAAGCACACGGATCTCCAGAACGAAATAGTAGGAAAAGTTTGAACTAAATTTTATGGTGAATCAAAATATAAATTGTAATTTCACAAGGAAGAGACAGAGCACAAAATTAACTTTGTAAAGACATGGAAAGTGGATATGTTGATCTAGGAGTGGCATTTCTAACTGTAACACTTCATGATGAAAAATTATGCTTGAGTAAGTATACTGGTCTTAAAGAATTACCATTAAACAAGAAACATTGCTTATCAGATAAATTATCTGACTGACCTAGCTTCTATTTAACTGATCTTTTATTTGAAAAAAAAAATGGCAAAAATATCCATCTGTCATCAACATCCATCCTAAAAAACTTGTGACAAAATAGTCCCTTTAAAAAAAATAGTCAAATAATACCTAAAAATATTTCTAAACCTATATTTCACTGTTTAAGATATGGAAAAATGGAATAGGATCTCTTGTCTAGTTTCAGCATTTGTTTCTCTGGATGCCTCAATGAAATTAGTGCACCTACATTTAACCATGGTGCATTAGAAAGCTTGTCAGTGAAGAAAATACTTAAGAGAGACAGACATGCTAAAAATCAAGACTTCTGAAAAAAAAAATCCCAAGAATGCCTCTAAAAAAGATGGGTACTAGCCACACCAAGAGAGAATTAGGGATGCAAACTCCTCTCTAGTGAGAAATTCCCACAGGACACTGGGCAGCCCTGAAAGCAGGCAGTGCCAGCCAGCAGACTGGGCCAGCTGTGGGCAGTGAATGAGCCCTTTATGCACGTGTTCCAACATCCCCCTCACATTCCTTAGAGAAAAATGGAGGCAAAAGTAGCAATGGGAATGTATACTCTTGCAGGTTTTACTTCCTTCTGCAAAAGGCACAGGGTAGAGTCATGAAGTTCAATTTCAATTTGCCACTGCCAAAGTAACCCAATCTCTAACTTATTTCAATCCTCTTATAGAGCTGTGTCCTTATAATAATAATAATAAAATAGAAATTATTCTGAGGAAGAAAAACTCAAAAGAAATAAAATCCCCCTGAACATATCTTAATTCTAGTCTTCTGAGAAGCATGTGTTTATAATAATTAGGAAAAGATTTTTTAACTACTTTTGCTCAATACTTTTTACAAAATTTGCAAATGACACATCTTAAATCTGTTCAGCAGTCACAGGTCATGGGTCTGTAGTAGTAGCTTAAAAAGGACAGTAATGGTTGGGTTACCTGGTGCCTTTGCACACCTGCCAGGGAGTGAGAACTTAGGGGAGCAATCTGCTAACCTCAATCAGCATAACGCATAGACTCCACAAGTGTAATTTATAGCTTAATGCATCCACAAAGCATTGTGAAGTGCATTGATGACTTTGAATCAGAAAGGTTAAATCATAATTACTATTGCCTCATCAAAAAAACTGCATTTGATTGCCCACTAGACCAGTCAAATAAATGTCTGGTATTGCTATACCGTGATAAACCAATATAAATAATGGATAGACATCTGTAGGCAAGATTACATGTTTTGATTTCAAATGGAAAATTAATGACCAAGTCCCATTTTGAAACTCTGTGAAATCCACCTAGTTGGAGCCTTTGATACCCTTTCTTCTGTATTTAAAATGCAAAACACAAGTACAAAAAAGTGATGAAATACGAAAGAAATCAATGTTGATGCCTTAGCAGCAATTTGGTAAAAATATATGTCAAAGAAAAAAGTTAAAAATCTTATTCATCCCTACTTAAAAAAGAAATAAAATACCACTAAATATAAGCAGATATATTTAACAGGAATTCTAGTTCAACGATTTTACATTCTAGGATTTCGTTTATGCATCACAGTGATTTCTTTCAGAGGGAAAACGTGAATATTAGATGCTTTTTTGGACACCCATGATTCATATTTGCCTCTGGCACAATCAAGAGTGGGTACCTTGGTAATATAATCTTTTCACAACATAATAATTTTGGTTTAAACCAGTTAAAATATTTCTGCTGTCATTATAGTGTCTGCTGTTTTAAAATGAGGTATTTATTATGAAATATGTGACAGTTTTGCACTGTGGTGAAAAACAGCTACAGCGTAACATACCCTATGACAACAGGAGCCTCTCTTAGGAGATGGGCAATTCAGGTTTCATAAGCTTGGTGTTCCAACTGTCTATGATTCAGCTCTCCTTTCAGCAGATTTTTGCACTGTCTGTGGTGCAGTGAGATCTATGCTGGCCAGCTAAAATGTCATTTGAAAAAGAACAACTATTTACTAAGAAATACACCAGAAACACTAAATTGTGCCATTGGATAGGCAGTAGAAGTTAACGATTTGCTTTGTGACTGAATCTTAGTAGAGTGGAGTGGGTGATCCAGAAGCAATGGCCTTTACTTCCATTTTACCAAGACCCTAAATTACATAGTCCTCATCTCCCTGCTTTGTAGTTAACACATCCCTTGACTTCAGTGAAACAGCATTTGTTTCAAACCATACCAATAGGTTCAGACGATTGGTGCAGAATGCCACTCAAACATTCTTGGATAGGAATTTCATCCCTAATAATCAAACTTGATACACATACTGGTTCTTTGGCATGTCTATCATCATGGCCATCTGTTAGGTGGAATTGTGCCTGCTAAATAGGACATATGCCAGTTTTAACATGATATAGGTGCCATCAAAATGCAAGTGATGGAGGAAAGACTCTAGAATATGGCAGTGATCAATCTTCTGCAGAAAGATGCTCTGGGTAGCAACCCAACTGTTAGGAATATTGTATTGATATATATGATAATTAAAGCCTTTGGTTGGCTTTTTGATCTCTAGGCACCCTGTCTGGGTGCCTGCATTCACACTGCAGCATTGGTGTTTGGTGTTTTGCACTTGCTGAAGGAAACATACATCTTTCTCATTTACTATCATAGCCTAATCACTGTTAATGGCCTAATTTGAAGGTCAAATGACAGATGAAAATTGTATTTTTACAAAATTTTCTTTTAAAATATGAAGTGATTTTTAAGAATTAGTACTTTTAAGAATTAAACACAATCCTGCTTATTATTCTTCTTTACAAATGGTTTTGAAGGGTCTCCTTTACTAATGGTTCTGGTAAAACACATAACTCAGAAGCACTCCTGCTGTCTGATACTCTACATAGGAAAAGGACTTCTCTTTATAGTCTTTGTGCTACTGCATCATCTTTAAAAAGATAAAAAATACCCTGGTGGAACAGTGGGGGGGATCTGTCAAGCCTCAGACTCTTTCTCTAGAGTGGCAACAGGCAATGTTATTTAGTAAAAATATGAGAACTTGGCCTCCTTCTGCAGTTCATTCCCCTTAGAGTTCCCAAGCATGCACATGGATTAGGAATGTTAGCAGATACATCCTCTTAGTACCATTTACAGATCTGTTGTCCATGAATTTGTCCGATCTCTCTCTGAACCTGCTGATACTGTCTGCTTTCACAGGCTCCTGTGGCATCAAGTTCACAGAGTTAACTCGCTGCTGTGATAATCTGTTTTAAATTGTTCTCCTCCCAGTTTCCTGTAGCACTGCAGGATTTGAGGAATAACAGTTCTTCATTCACTTTATCCACCAGCTTCAAGGTTTTGTAAGCCTGTATCAAATTTCCCCCTCAGCTTTCTCTTCACCAGATGGAGAAGTCTCAGATTTTTTTTGTCTATTGTCATAAGATAGCTGCTCCCTTGATCACTCTGGCTGCCCTTCCTCAGCTGTGATCAGAGCTGCACACAGTACTCAAGATCTGGATGCACTGAGCTTTCATATATGGCAAACTGACAGCCTCTGTCTTGTTCTAAAAACTGTATAGGCTTTTGTGATCTGTAGCAAAAGATCTTTAGATGTGTTTAAATTAGAAATCTAGTCTCATACAATTGAATGGTTGCCTTTGGGGCACAGATAAAGCTGTGTAGTGTCACTGAAATAGAGCTGTTTGGTACTTGCAGCTTTCACAGTGCACAAAGGGACATAGCATGTCACACCTGGGATAACATAACTATGCATTAAGCCATATAATCGTACTAATGGTAAAAGGCTCCACAATGTGAGCATACAGGTAATTTATAATATTAGACAGTTATGATAGATATATAGCATGAGACAAAACTTTTCAGTTAACCATACACCCAATGCACATTTTCAGTACTTAAGAAGCTGCTTGAAAATGCTCAGCTAATTTCTAGATGGTCATAGAAGACTGGAGAATGAACATTGAATACCGTTTTGCTCACCAAAGTTTTCTACAAGAAATTCTCCACACAAGTTCCATTTGAACGACCTGCTAGTCTGCAGAATTTCTATGTGAATCAAAATAAATCTCTGAGAATGCTTTTGACTGCATAAAGTGTTACCCCTTCTAAAGGCCTGAACCTGTAGCCAAGAGAGTCGTAAGAAACCTCTGGTCCTAATTTGTTTCCTAATCTGGTGCCAGCTCCTGCTGATACATCTGCTCATTCTTTTTCAGCTCCCTATGTTACTGGATAGAGGAGCTCTTTCAACAGGTGAGGCCCTTTCAGCCAGTGGAGCAGCTGGGGCACACATGTGTGGATTAATGGCACCTGAAACTTGCCACTCTCAATATCACAAATGATTGTTCTTCTCCCAGCTTGGCTTTCCAAGATGATACCACCGTGCCAATGCTCAGAGGAGAAGACCTGCTGTCTCTTCTGTTTTGCTTGGCTACAACTTTGGAGAAGGCAAGAATATATTACCGAAAAAATTATGTTCTCTTTTGTGCATGACACTGTTCTTGGGAAGATGTTTGAGTTTCAAGGTTAATAGCTTATTACTAAATGCAGGCTTACTGTATTAGATAAGCCTGAAGCAAGTACAGGTGTTTGTATTAGACATTTTGGAGATAAGTCTTTCAGCATGGTTTTCACCACTACTCTGGATTGGTAACAACAGCAAGTTTCTGGCATACTCCCTAAAACTTGTTTCACAGAAACAATCAATCAAAGTGTAAAAATTGTATGATACATTTTCAACATCTGTCACCTGTGGCAAATATACAAACGCTGAACATAGTGTGAACATATTTACTCTTCCTTGTCATACCTGTAAAATTCCAACTGTATGTACCATATTTAGTGTAGGGAAAACAGGATGAAGAATAGGAGCTCCTTTTCTAACTAAATGGATCTATCTGAGACCCTGAATTTGCAAGGAAAGACAGTATTTATTGGTGCCCAAACCTTTTGCAAATAATCAAATTCCTAGGGAGAAAAAAATTATACGTACCGTCTATAGGCATGGGAAAAGTAACAAATTCATGTTGTCAAAAAATGTCACATAAAAATGGGAAAATGTACTGCTTTCTTAAAAACATACATATCAAACAGCCTATAAAGTTTTCTTTGTCAAATTACCATTATCCAAGGAATTACTGATGAAACTCTAATTGTGGTCTATGTAACTATAACAGAGACTGACATTTGCACAGCTTCAGAAAGAAAAATCACATGAAAAAGTCTTCTCTCACCTATGTGTGAATATCATGACATCAAGTCAAAATGACTGTCCACTGGAACTAACACACCATAGAAATGAGTGTGAAAGATAGCTGGGTAGATCGTCAGAGGCCTGAAGGAAAGGCATTGGTGTTCATAATGGTGATTTTCTGTGTTTACTGTGTCCAAACTAAGTTCAGATTTTACCCTAAAAATCAAGTGACATCAGCATTAAGATATATTTGCCTTTAAGTGTGAAAAATGTATCAAGCTGAGCAGCAGGAGGTAGCAGGAAAAGAAGAGCAAGATGGATTTTTATTTTTCGGTTCTGATTCAGGGTTTGTCTTGCTGAATGCCATATTACAGGCTGTTAAAGGAAGACCCATTACTCAGAACCGATGAAAATCAAGTCTGCAGAATAGACCATAACTGCTCTTTTATTATAAAAGAAATGTAATATATAAAATATCCATTAATTTTGCCTAGAAAATAGAAAATGTTAAATTGCACAATAAAAGATTTGACCACTACATTACATTTTCAGTCATAAATACAACTTTGATAGCCTTCATTTTTTATAGGATGGGATCCCTGTTTTTATTAGAGTTGGCAACAGGGTAAACTTGGAAAGCGTAATGGAAGAGTGTGTGATTAATTTTGAATATATAAAAATTCCATATATATGTATTTAAATTTATATGTGTGTGCATATATTTTTCTTTTATATATACACATGTATACACACATGCATACACAGCTCATGAAACTCAGGAAAGCCAGAAAAGGAAATAAAAGTGATATTAACCTTTAACAGAAAGGGTATAACCCTAAGCTACCAATCATTCTACTCTGAATTGTATCAGCATAAAATAGAAAACAGTAAGCTGCCAAGTGCATTAACTAAGGATTTTAGATTGGAATTTGGAGAGGGGGAGTGCAGAAACCTCATTGTGCTTGCTCCATCATTATACTTAATAAAAAGAATGAAATAGATGATAAACTCAGTTTCCAAATAACAAGGGCCATTCAATGTTTATTTACATGGCTGTAGAGGATCTTTCTTTATATTCACATTAACAGGTAATAATGTCTTCATTTTCTTGTTAGAGGTCTGCTACACAGTCTGAGTATCAGATGGACTTATTTAAACTTGAAAATACAATCTTGTTTCATACACTTGGTATTCACTTGGTTTGATGTTACTAGCTTTGTTTAAATATCAATTGTACAAGTTGCAATGTAACGAAATACATATAGCTAGAGCCAAGTCTCCATAGCAGCTCCCATTGTTTTGCATGAAAAATGCATTGACTATAGTATTGGGAGAGGAAATGTGCTGTATGCTGAAAAATTCTGTCACTTTCTATTAGCTGTAAATTATCGACTAGTATAAACCCTAATTTCATTTGTCACATTCTGTTGCATTGCTGCTCTTCCTTGTTCCCATTCTGTCATTCTGGCAGGCCCACTCTGCCCCAGGTATCACGGCATCGCCATCTGCACCCGACATCTGTCTCTCTATTGATCACACGGGTTTAGCACTTGATCAAACAGAGCACGACAGAATACATCTCTTTTTGCAGTACTGCCAATGCCAACTGCTGCATGAAATCTATTACAAAAGCATTCTTTTACCTAGTTTCTGAAACTGCAAATAGGTTTCTCTTCCTTTAGAAAATTCTTAGGTTGATTTTTTTTTTCTTTAACTTTCTGTCATTTTTTGTAGAGAAAGGAAAAAAGCAGTAGGCTCCCAAAACCAAGAAATGAAGCATTTTTATCCCAGAGTATGGAAACTAAGAAATTGAAATTATTATTAATGAAAGGTTATTACATTGATCCCCACTTTTTTATTAGGCATAAATTTTAATTTTTCTGTAAGATGATGGTATAAAATAGATTAAACAAACACCTCAAAGACTCAAACATGGTATTTTGAGAGCCTCGGATATCTCCAATTTAGATGGTTGACTCTAGCAAGTGACTTAGGGACCTAAGAATGGTACATAACAACTCATTCCTCAATCAGTGAGAAAAAAAAATGGTGCATCTGAGGACTGATCTAGCATGCTGACCTGAGGAACAGACAACAGGAAATTCTTGGCACCAAAGTATGTCTGAAATCACATTTCCTTCTATAAATGAAATACCTATAACCAGGTCTGGATACCAGATGCCTCCATTCCTTTGTGAGCAAGAGCAAGGAACTCTTTCCTCAGTGTGACTACTTAAGTAAGCAGCATTGATGCCTTAAAACACTGAGAAGGTGCACACTACTTTTTGCACAGGTATTCTGTTAGAGTGATATGGGAACATGGGGTAACTCAAGAAGGTCACCTCAGAGGCATCGATACAGCTACACCACTCAGAGAAGCTAAACATTTTGCTTCTTTCAGGGGATGAAGAGCAAAAAAATCCTGCAGCAGCAAGATCACAATACTCTTCCCTAAAACTATCTGTGACCAGTTCTGACACCAAAGTGAAATATAGTTGCCTTGAATTTCATAAAATTAAGCATTTTCCCAGTAAAATCATCAACATTGGCGTAGGTGATGTTAGGAATTGACGGTCTTGGGAGAAAGCTCTATCCAGGTATTGAGCAGCTAACAAGCTGCAATGCAATTCTACATCCTTGCAGAATAATTAGAAATTATTTCTAACAGAAATGGTAAAATTCTAAAGCTATATCTACTTCTCAAGGCCTTACATATGCTTATGGCACACAAGGTGTTCTCAGCACTTAATGATTCTAACTATGATATTCCCACTGATTTTATGAGAAGTTCTCTTATAAGTTCTCAAGTTGAGAGAAGTGCTGCTAGCCATAAGAAATGGGACATATAAGGCTAAGAAATTAAATTATGGACTAGCAAGAGTCATAAGGATAATATATTTTCTTCTCAAACACAGCATTAGGGATTAACAGAAGCCAGGTATTTTATGATAAAGTCTTCATGCTTTCCACAGGTGGATACCATATTCCTGTCAATTATAAAGTATTTTAAATTCACTGGATAAACAAAAAAGACGTGCACTTTCTGGAAACAAATGTTGTCTTTATATTTATTGACTTTTCAATAACCCAGTAGCCACGTGCTGTTTTCCTTATTTATACTACCTTGTCAAATTATGCTGAACAAAATTTATTGTTATTAGCAATCAGATTAAATGCACCCCAACCAAAATCATGAACATTAAAAGACTATTTTCCTTGTTTCAACTGACAGTATTAGTTGCAACACAGGAATTAGACTGGGATCTGGCAATGTATTATTCATTAGATTTTTTGTAGCCAAATACATTAGAGTATATAGTTATACCAACAAATTAATATTTTAGAGCTAATTGAAATTGTTCTTCCTATAAAGATTAAGCTTCTTCCCACCCTACACACTTCAGTCATTAAAATAACACTTTTAATGCCTTGTCTAAATGATGTCTCACATTAATGCAAAGCTATATTAAAGCACTCAAATGACCAGTTCTTTTGTAATGCATTCTATATGATCAGACACTGGGTCAAATCTGGGCAGTGTGTATGAAGTGGTATCAAGTGGAAGCTAATTAAAATATATTCTCTATAGAACTTTACAGAAAAAAGAGAACAGTAATCATCAGAAGGTAGAGTCTGAAAATGGCATTTCTGAAAGGCTTGCAATGTGATTTATTCTATTTGCATGAGGATACTTTTTGGAATAAAGGCTTAAGAATATGGGAAGAATACTTCAATTACAAGGTACCTTTTTTTATTCCTAACAATCTCAGTGATAACCTGTTTCTGGTTTCCCTCTTTTCTTACCCAAATCCATGAAATACACTATATTCATTTTTTTTTTTACTGATTTCTTTAATCCAAGGTTTACAACATGAAAGTTGATTCTTCTTAAAATAACTTAACTGGTGTTTTCCCTATTGTACTTTTACTGATTCAGAGAAGGGGGAAATTATATGGCAAAGATTGTCTTCATATCTCCACATTACCCAAGAGGAAAGACTTTCATGAGACGCTGCCATTTCGTGCTTAAGTGTAGGTAGATGTGTAGGAAGGGGGGAGGGAGGCTATAGTCAGGCTTGCAGAGTTAGCAAGGAGCAATTAGACTGCATGTGTTCAAGCTTTGGTCATTTTGTCAGATAAGGCATCAATCCCCCTTATCCACTGACTTATCTCTTTTCTTAAAAAAAAATATGAATTTCAGGGATGTGGGTGTTAAGAAGATGGATGAAGCATTTTCTAGGGATAAGATGTGGATCTTTTGTCTGATCTACTGCAGTAATTCTTACAGAACAATAATAATAATACTACTAAAAAACCCAGAATGAACTTCTTAGTTCCACCCAGTGTGCTGAATTTGCAAACTCTATATAAAATACAGTGATTCAAGAATAAATATTGATTTTTCTTTTTCCTCAAAAAAATCTTCATTGTAGTAACTGCTTATCTGTAAAATAACCTTTGCTTGCTTTTAAGCCTGGTCATGACAGACCTCTCCGTTCACAGTACATAGCATAATAATGGTAAGTGTGCATTTTTTAGAAGGCCTGTGGGACACTTTTTTTCCCCACTTAGCTCTTCTCTTATTATTCGGGTGATTATTTGGATGTGAGCCAAATTACGTATCTTATAAAAATGGGACTTTTCATTTGTACTAACACTCCTATGCTACAACTCTGATGTATGCAGAAGATGTGCCTGCATTGCAGTATACCATCCTAACGGAGGCAAAAACTCCCATGTTCCCTCTAACTTTTTTGTCAGGGTTTGTTTTTTTGTTTTTTTGGGGTTTTTTTGACTACTGTAATGGAGAATGTGGCATCTGTGTATTAGCAGGAGCCCTGGCAGGCTGAGCAGCCAGAACTGGAAAAGAGCAGGGTTTCACCTTTCTGTCCCTACATCTACACCAGCTTCAGTGACTGTGCTGTAGACTTATGTCAAGAATGCAAACATAAAACTTAGTGTTTCTGGATTTCCTTTTGGTTGGAAATACAATTCCTGAGAAAATGCCATTTGGCTGTATTAATAATAGATAAATGCAGTTGTAGTTCACAGCTCATGCCTTTTGCCTCACAACTCTCAGGGGAGGCTTCCACCTCCCTTTCTCCTCAGCAGCACTAACCAGACCCTTACACACTGGCATCACATTCTTGAGACTGGCTACTCCACCACTGAGATCATAAATCATATCTTGGCCTTTGCTGGCTCAAAGAAGGGTCCTATTAGCTTAGACCAGAATCTGATCTTAACATCTATGTGGAGAAAAATAAAATAAAATAAAGTTGAAACAAAACCACCAAACCACAATGCAGAGTTTCATCAATCCCCTTTAGCAGATAAACAACTCACAGAATGTCTGAAGCAAGTATCTTTGATAACCCAGCAAACTACTCCTTTCTCTGAGGAATCTCAGATGCCATTGGAGCATAAGGTTCAAATGTTTGGAATCAGGTGAGGATGCAAGGAAGAGTTATGCTATCTCTGCCTACAGTGCAATCATGATTTATCACCTCCCATAAGAATCCCACTCTGTTTTTAATATATCAGTAAGTGATTCCTCTACGCCTGAGTTCTAAAGCATGGCAAGAAGTACTTGAAACATCAGGGCAAATAACAGGAGAAGTGAAAAGAGAGTAACGAAACAATAGAAGGGCATTTGCTTTGGTTTTGACATCTGAAGAAAGCGTTTTGGTTACCAAGTCTGGCATCCTGCCTATTGCATACCTTAGCATTTGCCCAGTAATTCTAGAAATGGCTTGTGCTTCACAAGATGTGGTCACATTTTTCTTTTCTGAAAGTATGTGGACTCCATTAATAGAAACAAAGCAACAGACAATATATCACAATTAAACTGTTCCAAGAACTAATTAATCTCAGTGTCTGAAAAGTGCATTTATTTCCAGTTTGAGCTCTTTTTGCTGTCCAGCCTTTGGATACTGCTGTATCTTTTCTGGTAGGTTAGAGAGCCATTAGGAAAAGAGAAGGAAAAGATAGAAGTAGATACAGGGATAAAACCAAATGCTAGTTTGAAAATGCTAATATAAATTGGCAATCTCTGAAATTCAGATAAAAGGCCGGACTTTTTTAATGTACTCCAGTAAAAATATTTAAGTGTATTATTGTTTTCATTTAAAAATGATCCAGTACAGCCCTCAGGAAAATCCTGTTTATATTGCAAGAACAACTTTCATCCCATAAGAAAACTTCAGATTAGCAGAAGCATCAGAGACATACTTAGGCTGTCTTTCTCTGGCCAAGTGATGGGCTGAAAATTTCACATGGAGCCAGGACTGCAAAGATGTATTTATTTCTTGTCATTCTGTAAAGCACATTTGTGAATTACGTGTCAGCTTTCATTTTCCCCTGAACTTCCAAGTGAGAATACCATTTTACGATATTTACCTAAATTCATCAGTAAAACCTGTTAAGTTAGACAGATGCTCAATATACTACAAAGTTCAAAAGGCAGATGACCTTGTAAGATTCTGAACATAAAGGAAAAATATAAAGGATCACATATGCCAACCATGCGTACAGGAAGCTTTTGTGAAAATACATGCTTACATAAATATGTATATAAACCCAGCAAGAATCACTTACATGATTTCTACGCACATACCTTTGCTGTCATTCAGATACTGCTGCAGTCCTTCCAAATATCAAAATTAATAAGAAGTGAAAGGAAAGGAGACTGTCAATAACAGCATACAATTTAAAATTGAAAACTATATGGAAAATGCTGGGATTTGAGCAACTAATCTTCAGATTAACCCCTATGGCTCACTTGGGAGATGGTGGTATGAAATACAAACAGCTATTACATCAGCTTTTACAAGTGCAGATGAAGCTCATGGTGGTCAAACTAAAAGCAACACACTTCAGAAACATGTAGGATTTTTTTTCCTGAGGATGCAGGACAGCAGATAAAATATCAGTGTTCTGTGCACAGCTTTAAAGATTAACAAATCTCAAGGTTTTTACATGTAGCTTCAGATCATGGCATGCCAGACAAGCTCTTTATTTTTTGAGCACATCCTTCAACACTAAAAGCAGTACCTATCTCTTTGGATTGCAATTATAAAAAAATGAAAATTATTGCATTAAATATGAGTAATATGTATAACCAATATAAAATTTTTATGAACAGTGCAATTACTGGTGGTCATAATTTATTAATATTTATTAAAATATTAACTGACCATTGCTTAACAGGTTCTACAAAAAACACAGGCTAGGTAGTCTTGAGATTTACAATTCTTGTATAAAAAGCAATTAGATAGTATAATTTTTCTTCTTTTAAAATTCACTGTCTTTTAATTTCAAAAATTCAAGGTAGACTAGGTAATAAAAAAATTACCTGATT
This sequence comes from Drymodes brunneopygia, assembly GCA_013400955.1. Taxonomy (NCBI): domain Eukaryota; kingdom Metazoa; phylum Chordata; class Aves; order Passeriformes; family Petroicidae; genus Drymodes; species Drymodes brunneopygia. Next base: position 311,544 of record VZTZ01027326.1, read on the forward strand.
ATTAAACAATTACAGGTATTCTATCAATTTTAACACATATATTTTACAGTCATTGGCTTTTATTATGGAATTTATATAATATGAAAATTCTTTAGATGCAATTACTTGTAGCTTCATTTGTGGATTAGATCATCACTGTAAAGATAAAATTACAGACTAAAATCTATTTTCAAGTGCCCTGGAATAAATTTGAAGTAACTGAACAGCTTGAGTATATCTGAGCACAGAAAATCAAAGTAGTGTATTAGTTCTACATATATGCAAATTTAAGGCTATAACTATTCTGATCCCACAAAGCAGTACCTGGTAGAAACAGCAACAAATGCAGATGCTCTCATAGCTTATCAAGCTGTTTGCCACCCCTTACACACAGGATCTATGTGTTGGCATATTCACTCCAAAGCAATGTTGTTTGTGGCCCCATCAGCATGGCCATGAAAAAGATACCAAAAGTACTTGCAGAAAAGGGAAGATGCAAAGATTACTTCTGTAAAGCGTGAGGAGAAAAGTGAGTGGAATATGTAGGAATGAAATTTATACCCAAGAACAGAAAACATGATCTGTCCTGTGTCATTTAGAACAGCAGAAAGATGGGATGGAAAATATCTTAAGCGAATTAAGGGAACACAGCTGGGGCAGCTTATATTTTTGACAAGATAAAAAATTATTTTCCTGTATTTCTTAAATCTGGATATAGTCTGGATAACTTTAGTGACATAATTAGTAATTTGGTAAAAAAAAATCTCTATTGTAGAAACTTTACATGCAATTGTAATTGTACCACTTTACATGCAACAATGTAATTATAATTTAGCATTAGGAATAGAGATTCCACAAAAGATTAACTCAGAATTGTTTATTAGAAATGTGGAGGTGGAGTGTGAAAAGAATTCTTGGGAACAACATTTCAATATTTGACATTAGGTTGAAAAAAACCCCAATTTCTTGAAAACAGTTCTTATTTAGGAACTTGAGGAGAAATTTTGGAAATCAGATGATGAACACCCTGCTTTCTGAAGTCAGATCTCCTTGGCCCTCAGCCCATTCCTAGGAACTTAATCCCATTATTTCTGACAAGAGTGATTTAAGCAAATGCACTTTCTTGAATGGCACAGGGTCCACCGCCTCAGTTCATGGCCCTGGTTGCTGAGGGGAGTGGCTCTGGTGCCAGCTCACTCCGCAGCAGAGCACTCCAGTGTGGTGCCCAGAGGGTTCCCAAAGTGGGAGAACGTCATGTGGAACCCAGAGAGATGCCAGGAGCCCACAGCTCACATGAGCAGTCAGGACCTGGCAGGGCCAGGAGCAGTGGTGGCCAGGCCCCCACACACAAAAAAGAAGCCCCGGGGGAGTGCTGGTGACCAGGAGCATTGCCATCAGGGTGGACAGTCAGGTCAGGGCAGTCACCAGGACATGGCGTGGCAGTTTAGGCAGGAGCTGGCGCAGAAGGGGTGCAGGAAGGGCCCTGAAATCTTGACAGCTCCACCAGGGAGCAGCAGTGCCCCCCAGGCAGAAGCCTCCGTGAGGACTCCGGTGGGGACACTCTGCCACCCTGGTGCCAGCTGGAGCTGTGCCCAGCTCTGATGCCAGCATGGATGGCAAGAGTGAGCAGCCCCAGGGGGGTGCACCCACATGGAGGAGCTCCTTCACTCAGTGCCAGAGGAGAAGGTCAGTAGGCTGAGGAGTATCAGGGGGCGTGAAAGACAGACTGCTGGAATTGCACCTTGCCTTTCCTGGGAAGGGCCTGGCAGACTGATGGTTTGCAGGGTATGGAGCATTGCCTGTCCCCTCTCTGCATGGCTGAACACACGAGTTAAGGGGTGGGGGGCAGAGGTGACAAGTGCTGCCTGATGCCGCAGGTGCATCTCCTCTGAGGCTGCTCCACCTCCCCAGGGGCCTGTAACAGCTGGGAGGCTCTGCAAGTGGAACTGAACAATGATGAGGACAATGGTTCATGTAGTGTGGAGGTGTCCCAGAGGTTAAGTGACCCTATGACCCATGTCAAAACTGCTTCCATAAAGAAAAAATGGTGGATCACTGTCATAGGAGGCTCTCAAGGGGAATGGAAGAATCAATATGCAGTCTGGACCTACTTCTTAGAGAAGTTTGTGCCTCCCTGGTGTGTGGGTTAAAGATGTGAAAGGAAAACTTCCTGCCCTGGAATGGCCCTCAGGTTATCAGTCACTATGGATTTTTCAAAGAAATGGATAGAGCCAGAATAATACCTGGCTTGCAATTTAGTGTTACTGGCAGAATTTTGGGGGTTTTGATCACATGACACCAAGCCTGCTGACAACAGAAAGGGTACACCTGCCTCAAAGGGGAAAGGACACGGGAGTTAGCAGTGCTCATTGAGAGAGCTGTAACTAAATTTTAAGGGGAAAGGGGATAAAATCAGGATCACTAGAGATAAGCCCGGGGGTGGCATGCCAGTGTTTGAGGGACGGTGTGCTAGTGAGGTCCTTCAGTCTGGTTTCTTGGTAGATGTAGGGGATGGAGATCCATGAGACCACAAAGATGAAAGGCTTACTGATGTGCTAGAAACCTGCCTGAGAGCAGTCATGCAGGAATTAGAGCTTCTTCCTCTGAAAAAGGCAGAAGGCTCAATAACCCAACTGCAGTGCATTTACACCAGTTCAGACAGCATGGGCAACAAACAGGAGAAACTGGAAGCAATTGTGCAGCAGGAAAATTAAGACATAGTTGTCATCATAGAGACATTGTGGGATGAGTCACACAACTGGAATGCTGCAATGGATGGCTATTAACTCTTCAGAAGGGATAGGCAAGGAAGGGGAGGTGGTGGGGTAGCCCCCTATGTTAGGAGTGTTTCAATTGTCTAGAGCTTAATGATGGTCAGGATAGGGCTGAATGTTTCTGGGTAAGAATCAGGGAGGAGGCCAACAAGGCAGTTATCATGGTGGGGTCTGATACAGGCCTCCCAACCAAGATGAAAAGGCAGCTGGGAAAAGTCTCACTATCACTTGCACATGCTCTTACAGGGGATTTCAACTAGATCAAGATCAATGGCCTGTGGCCAGCACTGTGAGGTTCAACCAGGTGAAGTTCTGGGTCTTGCACTTGAATCACAATATCCCCATGCAATGCTATGGGCTTGGGGAAGAGTGACTGGAAAGTTGCCTGGCTGAAAACGACCTGGAAGTGTTGGTCAACAGCTGGCTGAACATGAGCTGGCTGTGTGCCCAGGTGACATCCTGGCTGGTATCAGAAACGCTGTGGCCAGCAGGATTAGGGCAGTGATTGTCCTTCATTCAGCACTGGTGAGGCCACACCTTGAAATCTGGGTTTAGGTTTGGGTCTGTCACTATGTGAGGGACACTGAGGTGCTGGAGCATGTCCCGAGAAGCCGATGAAGGGTCTGGAGAGTAAATCGTATGAGCAGCAGCTGAGGGAGCTGGGGCTGTTTATCCTGGAGAAAAAGAGGCTCAGGGAGACCTTATGGCTCTCCACAACTCCTGAAAGGGGGCTGTAGTGAGGTTTCTTCCCCCACGTAACAAGCGACAGGACAAGAGGAAATGGCCTCGAATTGCACCAGGGGAGATTTAGGTTGTACATTTGAAAAATTTTCTGCATGGTAAGAGTTGTCAAGCATTGGAATAGGCTGCTTAAGGACGTGCTAGTCACCATGCCTAGAGGTATTTAAAAGACATGTCAGTGTGGCACTTAGGAACATGATTTAGTGGTGGACTTGGCAGTGCTGGGTTAATGGTTGGACCCGATGATCTTAAAAGTCTTTCCAAGCTAAACATTTCTATGATTCTCTGTTTCTAATGTTAGACTGACTAACTTGTTAAAATGGAAATTGAGGCTTATTCCATGCAGTCTTGCACAGTGGTCTTTGTTTGCTTTTCTAATGAATACCTATGAGGTCAGAACATGCCATTTTTGGCTGACCTTGCCCTGTTGGGTTACACAGGTGTGTAAAAGATAGCCACTAGCACACCCAGGATTAGGGATGCTTACTGAAACTCCTGATTACTTGCTTGACTCACATGGAAAAGCAGTCTGTATTTTTTCTGATTAAAGCATCAGAAAATTCCACTTCAGTGGTGTGTAAAATTTTTATAAACTCCATTCTGAAACAACATTATCATTATGGTAGTCAGACTGTAAAAGATTGGCTAAATGTGCTCAGCTGTATTGCTCATTTTTTTTTCTTTCCTTCTAAAGATCTTCATGTAATTGTCTTTCTTTTTCTATATTTTTATCTAATTTTTTGCATTACAAATATGCCTTTGTATACATGTGTAAACATGCTCCAACACCTCCAGAATCATGTCTGTGCACATGAAGTACAGATTATTAATGAATATGCCCACTAGGATAAATATCACTGCATTTAAAGTTGTTCCTTTAAATTTACTATTAAGGTTAACATTACATCATTTAATGAAGGAGCAAAGCGATTATGTTTTTCAGACCAAGTTTCAAAAGTATTCAATATACTGCATGTATACAAGGGAACAGAAAAAGGCAGCCTGGCTTTGGAATATGAATGTAATCTCTACAAAGACCCAACTGTTTCTTGTTTATGACAAAGGAGTAAATAATCCATTGATCTGGCAGCAGGGCACCTGCCTTACCAACCGACTCCGTATCAGTGGTCCCTGAACCCTCATTATTTTTCCTCAATTAAAGTTCATGGTCTCCTAAAGTCTGTGCTGAGCAGATGTACAACTGTTCTTGACTGCTGAACACAGAAGAATCACAAATTTAGAAAACTACTGCCATTTCATAGACGCTAGAAGTGCATCATTTGTTGTGTGCAGAAACGTTATAAACAATATGTCTCTTTTATAGTCTGCTAAACCCTCACACTACAGAAAAGAATATTAAAGTTCAAAAACTGTCACATAAGGAGCACGTTATGAATACTGTAATGTATTTTTTTATGATTCAAATAATGCTTACTTAAATGAAAAAATAAAGTCCTCCGAGGGGTATAATGTAAAAAATGTGACTTATATTTACTTAGAATTAGAGAAAACTGATGTATGAGTAAAATCAAACTGGAATCAATGATCTGAAGAGAAATTCAAAATATATTAAGTGATAAATCACCAAAAGCAGAATTAAAGTTATGTTTGCTGTATTATCATTTTAGTTCTTTGTAATTGCTTCTTTTTCAGAAATAGAGAAGTCCAGAGAAATAATCAGAAGGGCAATACTACTTGCAATTATAATGCAGCAAGACTCTACCTGCAAAATTCAACTGCAGGATACACATTTCACAAGAAACAGCCTCTTAACTCATGGCTTAAGTATTGTAATGTACAAAAAGAGACCACATTACATACATACTCCCTATAGTGTGTAGTGTTATAAACTAGAAAGAAAATCACTTCTCAATAAGGCATAGGGAGATGCTCATTTCCAGCACCAATCAGCTTAAGAAGCAAATGAAACCCACATTGGGGGGGGGACAGTTAAAGTTCATACATAGCATTTGTCAGTCTGTCTCCAGCACGATTCCAGCACAGCTCTGTTGCCACAGTATGTGCTGGATTGAGTGCAGCAGATTGTGAGTCTATAGGTCAGAGTATGTGCTTGAAGCACCAATAGCTACACCTGTCATTTTAGTTTTTCTGAGAAGAATATGTTATTGTTAACACTGCAACATGCTTTAGCCACAATCTGACTTTGAGGCTGGGCACTGAAGTTTGAAAGAGTCAGTAAAAATATTACCATTCATGATGAGATGGGGGGTGTTTTCTGTAATGCCTGATGGAGATACTGCCACTAAGGTGATGTATATAAGTCTGTTTGTACTTGGAGCTTGGCTTACTGACTTAGGTTCGTCTCTGAGACTCTAAACCAGTGTTTGTAAAATGAAAAATGAAGAAAAAGGACTTGAGAAGGGAGGGAATTATTAAGGAACTCATCGTTCAGCCAAAATTGCAGAAAATATTACTGGCTGCAATCTTAATAGTAGAGGTCATTTTCTCCTTTCGGCTTTCACAACTGTTAACTTCTCCTGGCTTATTTTCACAAACATTTAAACATTTTGCAGAAAGATACTTAATCTAATCAAATTGCCACCCGGTAGCTCACTTAAAACTACTCATGCTGAACTGATGATTCAATCATTACAGTGTTTGTTGAGGATGTAAGCACCTTTGGACCAAAGGTAATGTTGGTATTTTGAGTGACTTAGAAATTAGCAAAGGTAAGTACTGCTGTGCACTGGGGGATCGTTAGCTGTGAAAAGGGCTTTTCTTGAATTTAATGACAACTGGACATCACACATTTGCATGCAAAGCTTTGCAGGTTTTACTTCACAGAATAAATGGCAGAATTGCCAGGCAGTTCCAGCCTCGCACTAGAAAGAATAACAGTAGGCATGCAATATGAAGTTTTTGTTTGTACAGTACAGGATGTGCTTCTGCATACCAGGATATGGGACGTTCAGTGGGTGACAGTGTAACTTGCAAACAAATATGTATTAATAAATTACTTGTTAAACCTAAAAGACCATGCTAATACATAAGTACTTTCTCACCTCAAATAGATCTGTGTACACACATGATATACCCATCAACTATACAGAAAAAACAGAGGTAGAACACAGATCATTTCACTCCAGCAGTACAGATGCAGTTATGAGGATTAGGACAGAGTCTTTATTAGACAACAGAAGCTGAAGGCTTTCTTGATGCATTGATTTCAGGTATGATTCTAAAGGGAAACAGGATCAAACACCGGCCAAATTATTAAGCTCTGACACCAGTGCAGTTACAGTGTCTGTGAAGTAATCCTCGTGACTCACCCTGCCTGTCAGAGAGCTGCTGTGTCCCACTGCATTTCTCCATCCTCACCCATCTCCCTCAGGAGGGATGATGATACCAGAACAGCCTCTTAGCTGGCAGCAGGCCATGTTTCCCTTGCCTCTGCAGATCTGATGGCATCAGCTTCCCAGCAGTACCAGAGCAAACAGGGCTGATGGCTCCCGGGAGGCAGCAGGGACCAGCAAGCAGCAGTGCTGGAACTGGACCTCTGTCATTGGCTTGGGAAAAAGAACCAGGGGTCTCAGTCCCACAAGCTCTGCTTTGCCGTGGAGCCTTTCTTTACCAGATGATGAAATCCATAGGGACAGGCTTCAGCTTTCCACCAAAATTGGATAAGCTCGAAAGCAATGAACTTGTCAGAGGAAAAATAAATCCAGTGCACTCCTTTCAAAAAGCCCCCATCTCCACTGACTTCCTGTCTGAAAACATTACTGATATCACATGCTGTGGTACTTAGACAATTTTGGAGGCACAGGACTGGCTGAGGATCAAAAGTTGGACACATCCGTGCAGTTCTTGTGCTCTGCAGGAGTGGGTGCTGCCACACCTGCTGTTTTGCTGAATTATTCATCTCTCTGTGCAAGCAGAAAGGCAAAAGCCAACACCTCCTGAACTTAGGGAATAGAGACAATGAATGAAAAATAAATTTTATAGCTTTTATGCAGCCTGTTCTACCTTTCCTCAGGAAGTGTACAAAAGAATCAATTGTTTTGCAAATCAGTGCTTACACTTGCAGATGTGGGAAGAGGCCATCATTGTTGCAAAGCAGCACTTAGGGGTTCCTGGAAAGCATGAAGCCCTAACAATGTGCTCCAAAAAGCTTGCAGACATTTAAGTATTAATACAGATTTTCTCTCTACTGTTTCTTTGCTCAAAGTATAAACTATATTTGATGGACCAGTCCTTTGTGGAACTGGCCTAAGATCTCCATGCTAGCAGAGCTGTTTGAACATTTTGTATTAATACATTAAATTCTACACCCATTCTTTTCAGAACAAAGCCTCTAGAAACTCAGCTTGTTTCAGATTTTCCTGTCACCTGCAGTATCCTTTTCTTTAAAATGTACTGCAGCATCTCTGGGCTGGAAACATGTTGTTTTTTAAACTATCCCCAAATGTCACTCTAGTGATCAAAAATACCTTCTCTTGAAGAATCACTGTTTCACAAACCCTTGGGCTGACTTTTCTCTGCGTGTGTAACAAGACAGCAGTAGATGTTGCAAAAACAATATACTTTATTTCTAAGTCTATTAAAATATAGTTCTCATTTCTAAGGCTATTTCTTTTAGTATGTCCAAAAATTTATTATTGTGGTGTATCAGTTTAAATGCATCAAAAGACTCAGTTTTGAAATGTGACAACTTCCAGACTCTAGCTTCATCTGACACAAACTATTATTAACATTAATAATTTAAAAAAAAAAATTGAGATGCAAATTCTCGAGGATTTTGTCTCATTTTGCTTTCAAGTGGAAGAAATGGAGGCTAGATCCTACCCTGAAAATTACAGAAATAATGGGGTATTTTGAGACTCATTGGTCGCACATACTTCCTATGCTGTCTGGTTTGGCACTAGAAAACTTGCTTTCAAATCCTGTCCTAAATTTGAGTGATGGCAGGTCAGGTATGGTTCTTGATGAAGTGCAGAGTTTGTTCTGATTACCTCAGTAATTACTTTTTAATATTATTAAACTTTTTACATGAAGTAATTTCTCTCCTGATTGATCCACAAAGCTCAGGTCAAAGGCCATCTAATTATAAAAAGTTACAGATCCATCTTCTTCATTTGAAAATACCTTTTGGTCAAGAGCTGAAGCAAAGTTCATAATCACACTGCAACTCTCAGAGCATTCTAAATCACTTAAAAGCAAAATATAGATAAATAATTTATTTGCTGATAAAAGAGCAGAAAGAAATCCTTCCCTTACTGCAAAACCAAAGGAAGTTCCATTTTTTGAAGCCTTGGTTATAAATATAAGATAACATAAGCATAGAAATCCCCTCAGTTATGCTTTAATAGTGGTTAATAAATCAAGATTGCATATTAAAGTATACATTGACATTCTAAACCTTAGCATAATATTTAATTGAGCAAACTACTACTTTGATCTCCATATTTCTGAGCAGGGTCCAAAGTCTGTTCTACCACTAGTGAAACCATCACAGAACTGAACCAATAGTTTCTTTCCTCAAACTCTGTAAGAAATACAGTGAGCAAAATACATTGGAAATAAAAATTGTAGACAAATTGAGGCTTAATTATTTATGGATCATGTCTTTTTTTTATCTTGCAATGTTGGTTAGCTAAAGAACTTGTTGCAGAGGTCAGGCAGAAATACACAGGCTGCCATCAGGCCAGTTTGGAATCCATGAGTTCAGTCTACATTAACTGCTTCTCTATAACACATAAATGTCTTATTCTTGTTTTACATAAAAAAGAGTATTTCTAAATGGATTATCAATAATGATGCACCAAAATGCAGCTGAGTGTAGTAATTGGGCCCAATTGACAACAGTGTTAGCCTAAGTGCATGAACTTCAGCAAACCCTGTCAGATACGGGAGTATCTCAGCTGTAAGACAGAGGAGGAATTCAGCATAGCAAGCTGTTAACCACAGTTAGAGCCAATGAATGGAAATGGATATTCATATAATCATAGAATGCTTTGTGTTGGAAGATACCTTAAATATGCCCTGCCATCTGCAAAGACACCTTCCACTAGACCAGGCTGCTCAAAGCCCCATCCAGCCTTGTCTTGCACACTTCCAGGGATGGGGCATCCACAGCTTCTCTGGACAATCTGTTCCAGTGTTTCACAACCCCACAATAAAGAATTTCTTCCTCATTTATAAACCCACCCTCTTTCAATGTAAAGCCATTACTTCTTCCTATTATTACAGGCTCTTCTAAAAAGTCCCTTTGCAGCTGTCTTGTAAGCCACCTTTAGGTACTGGAAGGCGTTCTAAGGTCTCCCCTGAGCCTTCTTTTCTCCAGATTGAACAACCCCAGCTCTCTCAGACTGTCCTCACAGAAGAGGTGCTTCCACCCTCTGGTCATGACCCACCTCTGGACCCACTCCAACAGTTCACAGGTCCCCAGAGCTGAACACAAAACTCCAGGTGGGGCTGGATGAAAGCAGAGTAGAGGGGGAGAATCCCCTCCCTCGCCCTGCTGGCCACGCTGCTTTTGATGCAGCCCAGGATGTGGCTTTCTGGGTTACAAGTGCACAGTGACAGGTCATGTCAAGCTTCTCATCAATCAACACCCTCAAGTCCTTCTCAGGNTATAATCATAGAATGCTTTGTGTTGGAAGATACCTTAAATATGCCCTGCCATCTGCAAAGACACCTTCCACTAGACCAGGCTGCTCAAAGCCCCATCCAGCCTTGTCTTGCACACTTCCAGGGATGGGGCATCCACAGCTTCTCTGGACAATCTGTTCCAGTGTTTCACAACCCCACAATAAAGAATTTCTTCCTCATTTATAAACCCACCCTCTTTCAATGTAAAGCCATTACTTCTTCCTATTATTACAGGCTCTTCTAAAAAGCCCCTTTGCAGCTGTCTTGTAAGCCACCTTTAGGTACTGGAAGGCGTTCTAAGGTCTCCCCTGAGCCTTCTTTTCTCCAGATTGAAGAACCCCAGCTCTCTCAGACTGTCCTCACAGAAGAGGTGCTTCCACCCTCTGGTCATGACCCACCTCTGGACCCACTCCAACAGTTCACAGGTCCCCAGAGCTGAACACAAAACTCCAGGTGGGGCTGGATGAAAGCAGAGTAGAGGGGGAGAATCCCCTCCCTCGCCCTGCTGGCCACGCTGCTTTTGATGCAGCCCAGGATGTGGCTTTCTGGGTTACAAGTGCACAGTGACAGGTCATGTCAAGCTTCTCATCAATCAACACCCTCAAGTCCTTCTCAGGGCTGTTCTCAGTTTTCTTCCTACCTTATAACTGGGGATATCCCTTGCAGACAGATCCCCGCTAATCCCCCAGGTTTTGGATACTGTTGTCTCCTTCCATGGAACAAGAAAATGGCATAATTTGTAAAAAATGCATATATCTGTGATTAAAAGTATTTTGGTATCCAGGTCCATTTAGCCTGAACAGTGATTTGGTCCTGACTTGCTACACTGTGTGGGTATGTCAGACCTCTTCCACTCAACTGTTTACTTCATATGTATTTAACCAAGCCCTAAAAATATAATCTCTGTTTTCAGTGATCTAGTTCAGTAACTGAAATTAGTATGAAAATTGAAAGGTAAGACATATGAAAACAAAATTAATACATTTTAAGAGAAATATATTTTAAAAGAAGACCTAAAAAGATATTTTTTAAACCAGTTTGTGACTGGGCAATGATAATGTACGTTGTGAAGTACAAGGATTCATAAGAAATCACTTTCTTTTCACTAACATTACCACACTAATATATTTAACATAGACATTTACATGCTTTGCATTTTAAGTGCCTCTGAAATTCAAGCACCAAGCCTGCACATTTCAGCAGCACCATCAGATGTAATGAGTTATGGTACTATCGGCATGTTGATAAGCTATAGCCCAAAGAAGAACAAGAAGGAAGTATAAAAAATATGGCCAGAGGATGGGATAAAATTATCAGCGAGTGTGTTTTCCTGTTTGGTTTTAATCTACATTTAATTAAATTCTTATCTTCTGTGTACTTATGGTCGCATTTGAATGGCGAGACTGCATTCATTATGAATGGTAAAACTTAACTCGGAGAACATTTCATGTGGCTTCTTTAAAAAAAAGGAAAAGGAAAAATACTGTCTTTATTCTTTACACTTAGGTCTTTTTAAAGAAGGGTTAAGTTACTTTAGGCTCAAATGCTGTTCTGCACTTAACCTTTAGGTTAACTGATTTCTAAACTTGCTCTTTAATATTTCTTTTAAAAAAATACATAATTTGGAAATGTTAATATCAAAATTTTGGTTGAATATAGTCAGGAATTGGGGAATAATGAAACACACTAAAGTGTTTCCTTCATTCTTAAAACCAGAAAATGCTAAGAGAAAATTACTAACAACAAATATGTGTGTTGGGCTGCATTCAGAATTGCTTATATTCATCAATTTCTTGGAAATTAAAAAGACATTAAAAAAAAATCTTAACAATGACTTTTGAGAATCTTTGTAATATTGCTTTTTTTCTGTTTTCCTGATCACTGGGCTGGCCATGCAGTCCTCCCTGGGCAAAGCCCAGATTTAATCTTGTGTAAATGAGAAGGGCAGAATTGGGTACTTTGTTGTACTTATTAGTTTTGAAGGTATTTTGGCGGGCAGAGGACAAGTGAGACCAGAAATGATACTACCAGCACAAAAATAATATTTAGGCTAAATTATTAAAAGATATAACAAAGTGAAACAAAATGGAAAGCCTTCTGCATGTCCTTATCAGTCACTACAGCAACTACTACACCATATATATTTTTAAAAATTCCATTTATCTATCATTTTCAAGGAGATGCTATCTGGCAACGCAAAATCATATGACACTGTGTCAGAAATATCCCTGTGACTTTCATATTGCATACATTTATTTTCTTTCTTTGAAGGGCCTATCCCTACGACACTTTAAAGGCATCCGAGAGGTACAATGCATTCACACAAACCCAAGCACTGCCAAAATGAAACCTGCTCCAATTAAACATATTCCTGCAGTACCGAATACTCATTTTCCTGAGCTAACCTCCACAAAAGCCCTTGAAAACCGATCGGCTTTGAAGTGTGGGTTGATAATTAACAAATATCGGGAGCTACTGCAGGTAGAACATTTCAGGGTCAAAAGTTCTACTAGGAAAATGAAAACATTGGCACCAGAAAGTAATTGTTTTCTTGCTCATTTGGTTATTGATTTTCAACTCCTTCTTCTCCCAGAAGTTTGGATTTTGCATATCTTTCCTTCATCCTTACCCCATTCCTCAAGTATTATACTACTACTAATAGATAAAGGAAAAGGGGAAAGGCAGAAAGGAAAGGAAAAGCATGGGAGAAATTTTAAAATTATAACCTGTATAGATTTTGTTCAACGTCTCTTTAGAGCTCACTGGATTTAAGTTGTGCTATTAATGGTGAGTTTTGCTTGATAGAGGGCCAGCCGAGGTCTGAATCAGCTGACAGCTCTGTAGCTTTACACTGCAGTTTCTCATACAACATATTGCCATGCTGTGATTGTTCAGGTTTAGAAGCAGAAGTAACTTTAGCAGAGTCCTCATCCAAGAGAAAATGTTGCAATCATTTCACTAGGCAAATACAATAAAGCAAAATTAAAAGCTCCCTCGCTCCAGCATCTACCATTAAGCTTTAATAAAGATTCTCAAGATTGATAACTGAGCCATGTATCTTCTGTCATCATTACTGGGAGATTGTTATTGTCATTTCTTTCACCTGTATCCAACCATATATTGATATTACCAGAATTTGTCTTTCTTAAGAGTTTGCCAGCTAATTCACAACTAAGCCACAATTTGAGCTGAAGTAAATCACTTCACCGCATCTGTCGGATCAGTTTGGAGAGACAACACAGTCCTGGTTTAATCCTTTAAACATTGAGATGTGTAACTATGACACTGAAAGAAGGGAAGGTGGCTGTCCCACATTTCCTCTTCTTACTCAGATCTGAGGTAAACTGAATCACACTCTCAAACATCTGTCTCTGCAACAGGATTATCAGTCGGACTGACACTGATCCTAATTTAAGTGCCTCAGATACATGCCTAAATTTAGGGGGAATCTGTACTGTAGAGCACGGTACAGTTGCCATTCAGGAGAGATCACACAACACTTTTTCCCACTGTCTGTTCAGATGGCATTGTGTCCTTCTGCAGGAAACAGGCGAAGCAGTTTGGGAGACACAGCAAAAGAAGTACAGGAAAAAATATCCTTTCTTAGAAGAATCAGTCAATCATTTCTCTTGGATTTAGAAACCACATTAATGTGGTCACTTTCCTATGTATTTCATGTCATTTCCAAGAAGCTCTGGTGTGAGAGCTCTGGGAAGATGTGCTGCCAAAACCTGCTAGAAACATCATTTGCAACACCGCCTGTAAGTCTATTTTATTGGTATTAGCTGTGTTAGGATAAAAATACCAACATGTCTTGGAAAAAAAAAAAAAGGTATATATAGCCAGCTAATCAATTGCATAACTTTTCTAAAAATGTCTTCAGCATGATGATATTAGGCAACTGTGAACCTGTTAGTTTCCAGCTCTGCTGTCAGTGCTATGATATAATGAATGCCAGCATGGTGTTCCAGTCAGCTACTGCCACCTGCTCCACTTTGGAAAAAGAAGTCTCTTTTTTTGGCAGCCATCAGATATCATACCCAGTGCCCACTGGCAAGAACAATGACTTTTTGCCATGGTCTCCTTTGCTTAAGAAAGTCTTAAAAAGAGGCCTAATGGAGAGGGAAGATAAAATTGCTGCAGTGCAGGGGTAGAAGACCCCAAATGGGACAGGTACAGCAGTAGCCCCTGGACATGAGGGTGCTCAGGGGGAAGCTTGATTCAGAGAATGATCCATCTCTTTTACTGCTCACAGAGAACTGTGACTCTGGCTCTGAGTGGGTCTCCAGTAAACTGCAGACTTACTCTCTAGGCAGAAAAGTAACTCCCATTATATGCCAGTTCAGTGCCTGGATGGGGGCTCCAAACTCTTCATATCACTCTGAATATGTGATATGTGTGTCTGCATGTGTGTAGGACAGCACTGTGTCCCTGGGCTCACCCAGATGAAGTCACCACTAGTCACTATCTCTGGCACTGCTCTGTACTACAGGCACTGCACAAGGGCAGAGATGTGGCCCAGAGGGAAGGGAAAAAAGAATAACCTTATTTCTCTCTTCCCCACTTTTCTGACTAGACTTATCTGACTATGATTCCTACTTTGTCTTAGCCCTAAGATGCAGGGAAACTGAATTTACTCAACTGAGAGGGTTATCTGTTGATTAATGAAAGTCCAGTGTGATGGAATATTGTCCTAATCACATTGCACACTGACCAAATACTGCTATAAATGAAGGGGAAAGAGCATTTGCTTTCTTAATGACTATAGCAACTGGGCTTTAGATTGGCAATTTTAGCAGTATTATGCTAAACTAACATACACACATCTACCATAAGCCTAATGCACTGATTTTAATAGGTAATGCCAGCATTAAACGCTGCTCTATATTGGGACAAGCCTGTTGTATTTATGTTTTTCTAAAGTGCACAAGCATTTACAAGAACTGCATTTTTACTTCACAGGGATTTTTGCCGGAGTTAAGAGGGACAGATTTGCACGGTGTACTTATGAGTGTATGTATAAAGAAAAACAAAAAGAGAGAAATTATACTATTCATACTGCTTGTGAACAAAAGCATGACCGTAATTCATGAAAAGTGAAGCAGTGAGTTATGACAAACCTGCCCTCACAAGACAACAGTGATGATAAAGTATACAAACCCAGACACATAGCACATTCCATAACTCCTTGCAAACTCTAAGCCTGCAGTTTGTTTTGACGCAAGCCTTGACTTCTGCAGCCAAAAAGAAATCCGACTTTCTGTTGTATTAAAATAAAATAGAAACAACTGTTGTTCCATTTATTTTATCTAGTGTTCAAATGATTGCAAAACCATGACAAAAGTTGCTGCATAAAGAAACAACACTTCTTTTAGTACAGACTACCATTAAGGCTATGTCAGATTTCTGTATTTCGTAGGCATTTGGGGGAGGGGGGGAATGTTCTTTGAATTATAAGGCTGAGACTTTTTCTCTGTTTATGACTCTCATAACAAAAATGTTTTAAAATACTTAAAACAAAAAACAGTGCCATGTCCTACTGAGACTTGGTGAAATCAACCACTGACAGCATCCCACAATGGTCCTGGTCCTACTGCTTCTCACATTTGCGGACTTATTCACCACTGTCATCATTTTAGCACATCTGATTATGATTCTTTCTAATAGGAATCATCAACCTGGAATCAAGCTGACAAGGTTTTGCGAGGCTGTCTTTTTCATTGCTAAGGATTCAGCTTGTCCACAGATCTTTATGTTTTTTAATTTAAAAAGCATTAACTAACACATCTGAATGGTTTATGTATATGCACTAAAGCATGTGAATTATTTCTGGCAATTGTTAGCCTCCTGCTTAATATCTAGATCATAAATAAAAGTTGCCTTATTTAACTTTGAACTAATTTATCTGTGAAGGACAGATCCTGCTTTTCTCACCAGTCTCATTGAGTTAAATTTCTATGTTGAAGTGAGGCGTGCTCAGGTGTCAGAAATGCCAAACTGCAATGAACTATAGTGATGACTTAACTCTTCCACAGATACACACTGACATGCTGGATATTGGCAGGTTGTTCACATCACAAATTTTACGACAAAAAATGCTTTTCTTAAAGAAAAATAATAATAATTTTAAAAAATCTATGCCAATAGTACATGTGAAAGGTCTACAAATTTATTTGCTTCTATTCTCCTCTGGTGGTTGAGGCCAGGTCATCTCCTGCCAGGCCTCCAGGAATGTGCAGTCCCTGGGCACAGAGCCACCAGTCTGTCGGTGTCCCCACACGGCATCGAGCAGTGCAGTGGCTCTGTCTCATCAGCAACTCGACCTGCTGCAACCCAGACAGGTTCAGCCTCTGTGCTGTGTATGGGCTTCTTGTATGCTGCTGGCTGCAGTGAAATGTCTCCCCCTTTTTATTCAAGGAGCTCAATAGCCTGAGCCCAGTCCAAATCACCTGGGTTTCACACTGAAAACTGAAGGCAACCCCTCAGGCACACAGGACTTCCAGTAAGTGGGTTAAACCCTTCCTGGAGGCAAATCTGAGACACAAAGCAAACTCCCATAGGTGAACCAGGTGAATACCATCCTTCCCACACCTTGCCACAAGCAGAGGCTGAGCTGCAGTCTTCAGGATAAATATACGGCACTATTTACATTTTGCACTCTCTCCCCAGACAAACCTTGTATCAAAACTGCACCTAGCAGTGCAGAAATGCTAGGAAGAAAACAGAAAAAATTAAGTATGCCAGCAGATACTAGTCATGTTAGTGAGTACTGGAAAGCACTTGAGAGCCACGTGTGAAGGGTCTAACATCAGAGTGGGATCCCCCATCGAGCTGCGTAAGGCAGTCACTCGTTCCCTCCATTGTCTGCCAAGACCCCTAATCTGCACCAATCACAGTTGTTTGTTCATGTATCATAGCTTCTTATCTTTTACCATGTGCAGTACCATAAATGTACCCATTTTGGACAACACACAGTGCTTGATATTTAGTTTGTCCCAAAGCACATGGCACATTGCATGGATCATGACCTAGAATGTGCAAGGAAAATTTCTCCTCTGCTGCAGCAAAGATGTTGGGCACCACAAGTCAATCCATGAAGCTTTGTATTTTCAATCAGCTGCTAAAGGTTTGCTCCATCTGCTCTCTACCCACCATCAGAACTTCTGACAGAAATGTCTGGGGGAGATCTTCCTTACGTACATGAGACTCAAATGTAGCAGAAATATGGAAATCATTGCACTCTGCTTCTGCTAAGCAAACCTGCATGAAAACCTTTTGGATCATATGTGCCCATGGAAAGAGGGTTGGCAGGATCTACCCTACAGACAGAATTAAGACTTCAAGTGAGAAATAAGTAGGTAAAACAAATTAACCTGAAAGGGCAAAAAATATCCTGCCTTGATACATATTTTCTAAAAGCCACAGTAAAGAACAGAGAGAGGTACAAAACTGTGATTTTCTCTGCTGTTCCCAAGAAAGAAATGTAGGTCTTTAAATGTGGGGGCAGAAAATGGAATTTTGAGAAGATGCATTATAATTTGGGTGTATTTTTGTCTCTGAGAATGGTAGTTTTGCAACAGTGGAGCGGCAAATTAATTGTTTTCATTTGTGGTTCAAAATAGAAGGTCACACAAGGTGTAGGATGCACTGATTTATTGTTCTATATAAAGAATAAAATTATGTTATAATTTAATGTAGCCTTTGAATTATGATGTCATCATATGGATATTTATTTATTTATTTATTATACCAGATAAAGGGTTTAGAATAATTTTTGAATTTTATTCAAAAGCATATGGAATAGATGTTTTATTGTAATAAGAAATAAAGAAAATTCATCCCATGCCAACATAAAATGTTCTGATTCCTCTGAAGACATCATATCTCTGAATTTGACATTTTAAAAAGAAGAAAAGATTCTGAAATAGAGTTTGACAATGTTATATTCTCAAGGTGCAGTTCTCATGATGTCAGGGTCCCAACATCCAGCATTCAGCTACTCTGCAAATGTCTCATATTTAAATCCTTAATCAATATTACATAACATTTAATGGAATAAAAAATATGTTTTTTTCAAAACAAAAGGATAATAATACATAAAATAGTGCAAATATAAATTGTGTGGAATATTTTATGTAAGTCTTAGACAGATTTCTCCTGCCACAAGAAAAAAATGCAATGGCATTAAATTAATGCCTAATCTAAAATCTTAAAGCATTTTCTAAATGATATAAAAAATAAGTGTAAGTTTACATACCTATCTCAGATTTAACATGGCAACAGAAACTCCTTGAATTTGTTCTTGTATTTAATGTCTTCAGAGACCACTGATGTAAAATCTTAGAGCTCACATTTACTGGTGTAATATGCTCCATAAATTTTGTAGATACAACAAAACTATCTGTTAGCAAAGAAACTAGACACATTTCACAGTGGTAGCAATCATTGGAATGAAATTAGACTTGTTAGTCAATAGTATTACAG
>VZTZ01027326.1:335130-570130 GCA_013400955.1 Drymodes brunneopygia
AGTATTGTGGATGTGACTGTTTTTGATGGAAAAAATTGGATAGAGTAGAAGAGAGACATAGGGGGGGGAAAGGAGGAGAAAAGAAATAGAAGTGG
Source organism: Drymodes brunneopygia (assembly GCA_013400955.1). Classification (NCBI taxonomy): domain Eukaryota; kingdom Metazoa; phylum Chordata; class Aves; order Passeriformes; family Petroicidae; genus Drymodes; species Drymodes brunneopygia. The sequence goes on from VZTZ01027326.1 coordinate 335,226, forward strand.
AAAATGATCAGGTTATAGCCCATTGTTCTGATAGCAAGAAATATAGCAACCTGGGAAAGGTGACTGAGAAGAAATCAGCATATCTGGAGCAGGGACTGCTTTTTAAAACTGCAGTTTATATGATGTCTAGCACAGCAGGTTCTTTACAAGTAGTGCCTATGGACAACAAAGCAGCATAAATAAATAAATCCATAAAAAGGAAAAGATTAAAATCAACATCTTCTTCAGGAAGAGGATGAGGTACAGAAAGAACTGAGACCTGGGCTAATGAAAAAATCTCAGCAATAATAGAATGGGTTGGACATTACTGATTTAAAAGTGTGAGAAACAAACTAGTGAACATATGAGTATTCACTGCTACCCTATGGATTTCCCATAGGTGAAAGCAGCTCTTGAAATATTTTAGTGTTTTATGGAGACAGACTATCCAGCAGTGCCTTTTGTCTATCCATAACACACTGGCCCTGCCCCTTCTCTGACTGTCTGCAGGAGTTTCATTGCTGACTTTCTTCTGTAACCTTTAGAGATATCGTGTTAATATGACCTTTTAACTTTTAGGTGATTTGATTTCACCTGCTGGACTAGTAGTATTTAACAGGTGAACCAATTAAACATCAGTCAAATAATCTGAAAAAGTGTAACAGAAGGCTGAAAAAAATCCCACTTGTAAGTTCCTTTACAGTACACATGCTAGTTTTGCTGATTTTTTTTCTTTATAAGACAAAATGTTAATATGAAAAAATAAGCTAATAATTATATATATATATAATAACAATTTAGGAGACATAAAAACCTCAGACTAAAACTAAGGAGGAATTAAACTGCTTAATAATTTACAGTAAATTTTCTTAAAATTACCTCTGAAACGTAGGGAAATATATTTTATGCAATTAATATATTTTCTGAAGTAAAAAAGACTACAGGCATATGCAGGTACTTATTTCTGTGAACATGCAACCACAGATAACTAAATAAGTTTTTATGTATACACAGAGACACTATTGATATTTGCATGCACGTATGCACACGTATATGCATATGTATATGCATATGCAGATTTGTACATGCTCACACGTTTTAATAATTGAACTCCTGCTTTATTTATTATGCCACATATGCATTTTCCAGCTGAATATTATGTAATGTATGATTAAACCTTTTAAAGTGAGATTTACCCTGGTATTCTTAATTTTTAAAAGCAGACTTCCTCTAAAACCCCATTAGAAATTCTAGTCTAACTTTTGGATTCCTACAGTAAACAGAAGGGTACACATATTCACCTGCTCTACCTGATATTGTGGACTGTCTGTGACTTTGCCTGGTTACATGAACTTTTTAATTTAAACCTCAGTCACATGTAAAAACAACTGGAGACACTGGACCTTTGTCCTCTGTGTCTAAGGAAGGTGTTCACAATACAGAAAAGCCTTGAAGCATCAATGACATGAAATTTCAAGTTCTTTAAAAATAAAGCACATTGGCTGTTTCTAATCATGTTGAAATATTTTTATTTGACCCATGAACAGTACAAAAAGATAGCATTGCTTTTTTCTTAGTCATTTAACAGCTAGCGTTAAAAATGCTCTATTTCTTCCTTGCCGTCTCAACTGTACTGCTGCTGGAGAAGAATGTACAGGCTTTTGCTTTTGTGAGGGAAATCCTGGGTAAAAAATGGTAAGAAACAGGTAGCTTGTAGTCTAGCAGTGAGAGAAGGAAAAGCTACATAATAAATTATAATTATGTCTGAATCCTTTAATCCCACTATTGGACTTATATTCACTATTGTTACAAAATGAAACAATTCTAAATTCTGGTGAATTTTACTTCTACATATTACTGTTTCCCTATAAATGGAGTAGGAAACACTTGGTAATACTAGTAGTTCCTGGTATTGAAATGCAGCCTGCTTCCCATGATGAGAAAGAAAATCTTATCAAAGTGTTACAGATGTTCTTCAAATGATTTAATAAATACAAGAATATCTTCTAAGTAAATGAGGCAAATATGTCATTTGAATTCTCACAGCTTCAATAATTAAAAGCAAGACCACCAGCTGACTTCTTTTATTTTTTAAAAGCACAACTTGATCTGCACAAGGAATGCAACCTTCTTCAATAATGTTTTCCCTCACAAAGTTAAGAACCTACCTGTTGATCCCGAGGCAAATGCCAGTAGTGGTCCAATATTCATCAGAAAGTTTAATTAATTCTGCTTCCCTTCAGGCATCTCACTTACACCACAGTGGGGGAAAAAGAAAAAAAACCAACCCTACCCAACCTGTGGTCATTAATATCAGTATAAAACCAGAATGATGCTTAGACTGAAGACCTGGAGTTTCATATACTTTTCTCATAATATTTTTAGTGGCATCCAATTAGTACATGGGGACTGGGATGTGTCTCAGTGTGCAGTCACTGCCAATTTACTTTATAATTTAAAGAATTAAACCTTCCCTCTAGCATCTCCCTTTTGCTCTTGTATAGCTTTATTGTTTTCAGAGAGCTATATACCTATGAAATGAATGAAAAGTCCTACTTGATCCAGTGGAATTAGAACACACATCAAATGATTCACTCTGAAAGGTAAACAGGAAGGAATCAAAGCAAAATTACTCCCTTAATTGTCAGACTATATTTACCAAATATGCTAAATGGAAAAAACTAAACAAAAAAAAACAAAAAAAAAAACCAAACCAAAAACCCAAAAAAGCAAGCAAGCAACCAACAACAACAACAAAAAAACAAAAATAAAAAACAAACCCACACAAACAAACAAACAAACAAAAAACCAGAAGAAATACTTATTCTAAGGGTTATGTATAGTGCAACATTTTCTGAGAAATGGATCAATTCCCTTCTGTGCTGCTGTTACTTTGCATGATCTTGCCCAAATTGTGTTGGGTCAGATTTTCAAGACCCTTTAGTGATTGGCTGAATTTTCATATGCATGAGGATTGTCACCTTCTGTGGCCATTGCAGCTGGGCTGTTAGAAACCCTTGAGGTTTCTGTTAGGAACATCCTTAACTGTACAGACTTAGAACACCTTTACATTTCTTGTCTTTCAATGCTTCAGATGTAAAATAATGCAGTATACCCCATATTGCTCAGGGCGGCTGTGCAGACAGGTACATTGAGGTACACAGATGTCAGAGCAACCAAATTTATAAAAGACAAAACACAGTGCAAACTAGAAAGGATCCTTAGTGCACCTTTCTGCAGTTTAAAGCCTTAAAACCAAGAATAAACTGTGATATTTATATTACACAACCTTCCATAAATCAGTGGTTTTTCCAGGAATGTAAATCAACAGAGCATTTGGCTGCAAAATTCTTCTTTCCAATCACAGAGTCGTCAATATAAAACTCTCATGGACAGGCAACATTTGGGTTTAGTCCTCAAGCTGTGCGATTGTTTCTAGCTCTGAGCACATTTGTCTGCAATCCTTCCAGAGCAGATCCTGTCTTACAGGGCTCATGATTTGCTAAATGCATTATTTCAGGATGTAACCTTTCCAGTGTTAGGCAGAAGAAAAAGACTTAGATGACAATTTACACTTGTACTGTTAGCCTCTGTGTGCTCTGAGACAGTCAGTGCAGGCAATCGTGGAAGAGAAAAATGTGATGAAGTAAAACATTTATGATTTTGGTTCTATGGTTATTTTTAAGAGGAGGTATGCACTTAGACAATAAAAGATCTACTCAGCACTGACATTTTGACCAAACAGTTTTAAAATTAAAACTGAATACACAATATTCAGTAGAATTTTTGAAACTGGACCACTTGCTTAAAATTTCCTTGGACAGTGTGAAAAAACTTAGCTAACATATTTGAGTCCAATTTGTCCGTGATGCAAAAGGATAGGACATGTGGGGGGCTGCTCTGGAAAAGCAGGCATTGCTGTCAGAAAAGAGAAATAATTGATAAAGCTCTGTTCTGCAAATGTGAGTTTCACTATAGACTTTCAATTTTAATTCCAGGTTCCAATATTATAAATATATGAAATGTATTTCTTTTTTAGAGAATGCAGATTATTTAGGGAGAAATGGAGCTAAAGATTGATTCCTGACTGTGCTCCCAGGGTCTTATTTTCAGACTGAAGTAGAATTACCTTCATGTTTTCCTCACTGCCCATGGTTTCAGTGAAAACAAGTCCCATGCCTTGACTCCTCTCTCACACCTTAACATTATTCCTTTTTCACAGTCACTGGAATAGGTCACAGCCCTGACAAATCTGTTATGCCTCATTCATAAGTACTGCAGTTTACTTGGACAGTAATTTCTGGCCCAAAGCACCACTGAATGTTCAATTTTCTCCTTTAAAAAAACAAGGCACAGGTGCCCCATTAAATGTAATCGGATTGCCGACCCCCACAACACAAGGAGGGCCAATGTCAAGGGATATTCTGAACTTCTACAACTCTATCCTCTCATGTAGCCACTAAGCCTAAAAAAATACATGCAGAAATAAAAGCAGAAGCAACAACTGATTCAAAGCCCTATATAAAATGAATCCATTCAAATACCTGATAAAATGATTTCTACTATTTTGTCCACAGTGTAGCTACAACAAAGCTGCTGGTTGGGTCCAGTAGTGCTTTGATCAGAAGTTTTATTAGTTTTCTGTTGCAGCCATCACTTGCACAAATGAAGGAAGGACCAGAAGATGCAAAGTCCTCACTTCCTCTGCACCAAAACGGGGCCAACTCTTTAATTCCTTCCTGTATTTGCACTGGAACAACATTCAGGGTTTATGTTAATACATTTTACCTACTGCCTAAGGAAAGATAAATTATAATGGTCTGACAAGTGCTACATTGTGCTTGACTGTTCAGACTCATATGACTTAATGCATGTCCCCAAAAGAAGATAGAGACAAGAGAACAGCACAGGTCAGTTTGCTTTTCAGCCAGGATGGAAGCTAGAAAACCCAGGAGCCCCTTAGTGCCACAATTATTTGCTTTGAAAAGGTCTCTTAGTTTTATTACTAATACAAAACACTGTGGAACTGCAGATTCCTTTCCTGATACTAGCACATTTTAGTATTAATCCTTCCATTTAAAAAAAAATGACCAGAAATGAGGTCACCAAAATTCACTAATTTCTGGAAAGTATGAAACACAAATATTCAAACAGGACCAGGAGTTCCAACCCAAAATATTTAAGTTTTATTTCCTTCTATGTTCAAAGAAAACACAACTGGCTCAGGGGAAAGCCTTTCATTTTTCTTAAACTGCAGTAGCTTATTGTTGACATAAAGTATTTGGCTGTAATAACTTTTTAACTGTCATCACAAAGGCTGTAATATATATATTTTTCACAACATTCACAGCTCCCAGAAGTACTAGCTTTCTAGAGGAACTTTTAACAAAATAACCTATGCATTTTTAAAATAGCTTTGCTGTACCTTCACTCCAAAGATTGATCACTTTATTTCACTGAGAAGATCATTAGGGACTTTTATAGACGCCGACAGGCACAGTGAGCCTGAACTGCCACGCTTTGCTTGAAAGCGGACATCCACGGACCCCCTCGTGCTGCTGCACACAGATATGCTACAACCTCCAGGCTACCTATGCAAAACAAATGCCGAGACATTCACTACCCATTTCAGCTTGGATTTTAACTGAATTAACTTCTGTGCTGTAAAATTTGGAATATGGATGCTGTGGGTGCATGTTTTCTGGACATTAACGGTAGCTGGGTAATGAGGAAGCCTCCCAGAAAAGGCATGACCTGCACTTGACACATGCAGTTTTGTGATTTCATGTTTCAGTGGCCTGCCTTGGAGACAAGGCATTCCCAAACCAGCAGTGCTTGACTGGCTGGGTGCCCACTTCCACCTAAGAAGCACTGTGGGCTTCTTTTTAAGGTTTTGGTCTTGATCTAATGTCACTTTTGGAAATATGTTTTATAATAAAACAATACGGCTGTCACGTAAATCTGCTAAGTTCATGAACATATGAAAAAAAGGTTCTTCAAAGCTAGGCTGGTGGGGTGCATGATGCAAGTCAGGGTTGTGAAAGCCTGTCTTGATTTAATGATGCCTTTCATGCTGAGTACGTGATAAGGTTCATTCAATGTGTACTTCGCATAAAAGCCAAAAAGTTAGGAACTAAAACACGTGAAGAGAACACTCATATCATAATCCTACCTCTGTATGTATAAGTATTAGGATGGCATCTTTCACTCCAAGAACATACACTGTTTCTGAAACCTGGAAATATCCTACAGATTTTTCATATGCTCTAGCAAAGTGCATTTTTAAAAAACGCTCATTAAATGAGCCACCAGTTCACATTTCTCTTTCATTACAAGCATTATCATGTGTGCTTTGTGCTTCTAATTTACTTCAATTTCAGTAAGATCTGTGGATATTGAGAAGCTTGGAAGAACCCTGAACATATTAAACAACAGGATACTGAAAGAGTTGCCTTTGTATTTTAAAGACAGTAATGGAAATTAAATAGTGTTTTAAAACATGTTTTGAGATTTGTATGTTAGTGTATTCTCTGAAGTAATACATGCCCACAAGGGTGCCACACTACTCGTACTTGTGACTTTGGCTTATGATTACAGCTTTTACTCAGCTGAAAAATGTTAAAATTCTCTTAGCATTTTCTGTAATGGAAACATTAAAATGAAATATAGCAGGATTTTTTTGAAAACTCCAGTGTCCTCCTAAAATGACTAACCTAAATCACAGGGAGATGCTTGAAAGCCACACTCTTGCTCAAAATGGGCTGCTGATCCAAGCACTTGTCTAATACTTACTGTCTGCAATGCTACGAGGAACAGTCGAGTTCTCCTCTTCTTCCAGATCTTCTCCCAACAACAGTCGTAAACATTCATTTGCCAATCAAAAAATCACAGCAAGTTTATGCTACACTGGGCCTTAAATACCTGATTAATTCTAGAAATTACCAAAATAAATACAGGCTAAGTCTTTGCTCATTGAATAAGGATAAAGTAACTTCAAAATCCACAGCCACTGGTTGCCATGCAACCTGCTATAGTATTATGGTAGAAATGAGCTGTGCTTGAATTTTCAGTGCCCTCTCGCTCAGCCTTCTTGATGTTGTGATACTCTAATGCTTCTCAGCTAACTTCCATTAAGTAGTTTTTTGTGGGGTAGTATTCCAAGGTTAAAATGATTAAATAACTTTTATGGTTGATCAAATATAAGCCCTTATTATACACAGTAGGCAAAACCATACATTTTAATTACTTTGTTATCAAAGATCTTGGTATTTACATTTCATTTTTCAGTTATAATTCTGAATTTAGTTTGACCTTCATAAAAAAGAGAACACCCAAGATTCTTGCTGTCTTAAACAATTTTCCCCATAAACAATAAAAACCATCAAGACATGGTAACAACAGAAACAATGCAATGAGATCTACATAGCATATTAAAAATATTTTCTACTGAGTTATTTTCTTTTAAGTATCAACTTTTAATTTTTCAGTTTAATTTTTAACTACTTTAATTATTTGTCACTTGATAATACATTTGCTTTCTAAGGGTGATATATCAAAATTTGATAATATTGACATTACATTAATTCGATGTTCATTTAGAACTATCAATAGCATTTTTCCTTTATAAGAAGTATATTCCCATATGAATACTGAAATAAAAATATTAGTTTCAGGTACTCTACAGAATTTTGCTACTAATTGGCAACAAAGTAATTTCCTGCAATTAAATTGCACTAATATTTATAGAGACATATGCTTAAAAATTCATGATTGGGCAAAGTTTGTATTTTGCATTTTTGGTTTCTGAAATTACTTGAAGAAGACAGATTTCACGGACAAAGATCAACTTAATAAGGTCTTGTCTTATATATCCATTTATTACAGGCATCTAATGCAATTCAAAATCTATTAACCTCTACAACTTCTGTAAAAACAGTTTTATTAGATGAGGACAGAAATATCATGTGCATGATTTACACTGCAAATATATCAAAATAAAAATACTATCTTTCATTTACTAAAAAAGCAAAAATAAAAGAAAAAGAAGTCTTAATATACATTATGTGAAAAGATGTTTAGATCACCCTTTGTAAGAAAATGTTTTATTTTACTAAATTTAGAGTCACTATTTTTCATGTGTCTGTTTAGATTGCACAGAAATGTTAAAGAAAAAAAATAAAGATAAGTTTAAAAAGCCTGTATTTTAATTCCTAGAACCCTTTTTTTTTTTACTATTTTGTCTTTCCAGAGCTTTACACAGCTTTTCCCAAAATATACGGTGATTTTTAAATATATACAATCAAAAAATATACTTATGCTTGTGGTGGGTGGTTACAGACACATTTTTAAAAATGATTTGCTTTTCAGAGTGTACTAGTTCATAACAAATAAGGAAAAAAATACTAAATAGAGAGCATGAAATTAACAACAAGCAGTAGATTCAAATAACCTTGCAGTCAAAGGTTTGTAACCTAATTCCAATAATGGCTCAAAGATACATGGCATAATAACATTTTCTCTTTTTCGGATTGTAATAATGCTCACATGCAAACGCATGTCCAGACTCATCGTTATAAAATGATTGTTTAACACATTCCTTCTCGGGCTTTGTAGTCTCATGTCTGCATACTGTGCCTCTTTTAGCATCTTACCGTGCGACACTTAAAGTTAGCTCCAAACAGCATCACTATTCTCTCATTTATTTTGTTACTTTAGGGAGAAAGCTCCAAACATCCCCCCTCCTCCCCAGCCCCCCAATTTAAGGAATGACTCTAAACTACGGTCGTTGCCTTCTTATTCCAGTTAAAGAGAGGGGAATGAGCTTATCTGTTTGGAAATGCAATCTCTTGTAACTCCTTCTGTAAAGGGTAGAGGAGCAGACAGCACGTAAGTGACACATCGCCTTGTGTTCCAGAAACAGATGGGGGCACTATCCAATATGCTCAGCAGCATCCATGCAGCACAGCATCCCAGCTCTCAGCGGCGGCGGCGGGAACGTGGCACGGCAACAGTGCCCAGCACAATTTGGGCTATTAATAATTAGCAATGCTAAATTGCAACGACTCCATCCTTCCTGTCAGGTGTTTGGATAATGCCATCAAGTGTGGAGCCTGGCCCCCACAGTCATTTTGTAAACTCTATTTATCAGTTTAGGAATGCATTTCAGTTTTCTAGCGTGTATACAGTCGACCTGCTGGTGAAATTACATTGTATAAAGTGAAATACTGTACTATGCAGAAGAAGATAAAAAGCAGAAAAGAACTTAAAGGAAAACTTTAAAGGATCTGTCATCAAAACTTTAAATAGGCCTTTCTCCAGCTTTAGCTAAATTATTGTACTTCTTGATACTGTTTGCTCCTCATAGCAATTGAAAGCATATGTAATTTAACAGCAGGCCTCAATCCTTTAATAAGCTGTCTTTAAAATACCTTACATGGATTACCTATCTGTAAATCTGCTTCCCATGCAGAATGTGACAGCATTATGGAAATTGTGAGTTCAGTAAAGATGGCATATACCAAAGAGAACCACATCTGCACACTGTAAGATTATACCAAACATTGGAAGTAATCTTTAGTCATTTATAATACTGCAGAATGAATAATTAAGATTAAGGGCTCTATTCTGCCCTTACTTATGTCCTACGTATCTCATAATTTTTCCCCCCGTAAATTAAACAGAAAAGTAGCACTGCAAGGCTTTCTTGTTCAAATTATGCAAAGTTGGTATTCATCTTTCTGCAATTTGGTGCACATCTAAGGAAGTTTGGCAAAAAAGGAATGATCACATATGGAACAGAATCCATACTAAAAAGGGATATCCCATGTTTGCCAAAAGGAGCAACTTGCAAGTAGCACATATTTCCTTATCACTTAAAAAAAATATTAAAGAAACAAAAACCAAAAAAGACTTTCTCAGAGCAGAAACACAGTTCAAAGAGATTCTGGGCTCTGAGTCACCCTGCTGAATACGCAGCCTGCCTAGACAAAAAGAAACACAAATGTCTGAAAGCAGCTCACAGCAGAGGGAGAATTGGTAAGTTTTGGCAAGGAAAGGGCAGCACCAATGTTGCCTGACACTCGGATTTCTAAGCAGGACGTGTTTCTGCACTTAATAATATGTAATTCCTTCTGCCATTGGCTGGTAGGAGAAGCAGCAACAGGCGAATTTCCTCCAAACCTGTGCTGATGGGCAGGAAGAGGAGGAGAGAGAGGCACTAATAGTAACCAAGGTCCTTTGGGGAAGACCTATACACCACCAGCCAGCTCTTTTCCTTGACCACCCTCAGCTCCAGGAGTCTGCAGACTCTGAACATATATTTTATTTCACAATATACAAGTTCTTTACAATCCCCTTTCAGCTGGGTACCATGATATGGGGTCTGTAAGTCCCATAACAAACTAGACCAGAACCTAGCCCTAGACCTTACCTTACAGCCTTACAAATGCCTTTATTATTTACAGCAGATGAATGAAATGACATTACTATCTTACCAATAGCCATTCATTACATTCCATTGCAGAAATTATGAACCTGTTAGTGCCAGAATAACGGAGCCACAATGAGCCTTGGCCTTTTTCTTTGCTCTGGCAATTCATGAAAGCCAAACCAAGGCAATTTTTTTGGAATAATTTTTACTAATGCCTAAGATTCACACACATGGTTAATGTCTGCTACTTTGGAAACAGTGGCATTTCTAGGTCTTGGCATTTGAGACAGCAGATGGGTAGAAATAAATTTGCCTCTGGGGTTAGGGCGCTACACCAGTCTTCTTTTCCCACTGCAGAACTATTTGTTCATTCCCTCTTAGTGCAGAGCAGTAAAGATGCTGCCATTTAGAGCATCTGAATCTGAGTTTTAGCGCCTACTTTCCTCTCAGCATTAGTGCTGTGTATAAATGTTGGTCATACTAATACCAAAATACATTGCAAGCATGTGCAGCACATGCAGGCCCTGGAGAGCCTCCAGTGTTAAGTGATATCTCAGCTGCTGTGGCAGCTTTCTCACATAAGGAGGACAATTTCCTCCCCCCACGTGAGAGCCCAGAGAACACACACGTCTTTAAATGCAGAATTAGCTAAGCAGCTAACACATCATACGGCAAAATAAACAATATTCCCAAGCTTGTTAAAAGCTAAATATGGCACTTTAGAGAACAATGCACAGTCAAATGAATTTCAAGACTATGTTACCACTAAGACATTCTTAATCCTCTGGTCAGATATAATTTTAAAATTGTATAGAAAGTGAGGAGGTGATTATTAAAAAAGTGAGAAGATATTCCAGCTCTAAAACAGACATAGATAAACTGACATATGCACAGACATCTCAGATGGCGACTCAGCACAAAAAATCACTGGGGAAAAAAAAAATCCCTTTGCATTTCTATATATACTTGGAACCGTTAGTTCCTCACTGCTGCAGCAGCATTCATTTCCCAAACTTCTGAAATCCTCTTTATCAGTGAGATTCTCATACACTCTTAAGAGAAAGTAATGGTAACCTATCACTTTTAAGACTACAGCTTTTGAAAAACCAGACTGTCAGAATACTGCAGGATGTACAATAAATGGCAAACGAAAGGCAGAGAGACTGGCTAGATTTTTTAATATGTTTCCAACATCCACGATTCTACGATTAATTTGTTCTCTCTCATCCTCTTTTCAAATTGGAAGGAAAGTCTTCACCATTTCTGAGTTTAGCATTACTTGCTGCTCAGTTTAGAGATTTTATTGCCACAGAAAGCAGATTGATAATGATTATTTTTACGAACATTTTATGAACATTTGTAAGGCAACAACTACTGCAATATATTATATTTTATTAAAAGGAAAGTTTTTCTTAAGTACCAAGAGCAAATGTCCAGTAATCTGTATATAATATCACTTTTACAAAATGAAGAAAGAGGTTTTCTTTCCCAACAGACATACAAAGTGCTAGAGATCCCAGACAAAAAAACTCCACCAGAGTAAAAGCACATCTTAAGCAGTTCTTGAATGGAGTCATGAATCAGAAGAGCTGAACATTCACAAAGCTGTCTAAATATACACAGTTCATTTGGCACCAGTACTTCCTGCTTAAATTGCCGTGATTTTCTGTTGCTTCTGCATCTGAAATCTTAATATCTGACCCCTAAACAAATGAAAAATTTTATAAATCACTTGGATTGTCTTGCCATAATTGCCCAACAGTCTTTCTGGAAAAATGAGGTTAGTGGGTCACTACTTTTAATAGATGGTTTCTTGAGCAAGACCTAGGTTATTTGTAGTTTGATAGATTTCTGGCAAATGCCCTTCATTTCAAAAGATATTCACAATCTCCAGCACTAATAATTGTACTCACATCTTTCCATGCTATGTTTAACTGAGAGAGAAAAAGGCAGTTCAGTTCAATCTTCTTTTCTCATTCATTACTAAAACTAAAAAAACATTTCTCAAGGAGGAAGGTAAAGGCAGAAACAGGTAGATGGAATGCACTAAAAAAGCTCTTTTTCGTTTTTTTTTAAAATCAAAATTTCCAACTTCTTATTTCTCATTATCTTTACAGAAGAACCATGTATTTGAACAGCCAGTGTGATGAGCTGCTGCTGACTCTTGGTGTAGCCCACAGCAATTATTTTATGGTGGCTCCCAGATCACTTGTATTGGGCACATTTTGGAGGAATGACAGCTCAGTGCTTGGGAACCTGTGTGAAGGCTCCTTTCACCTGCTCTGCACATGCCAGGTCACTTTGTGCATAAAAGCCAGCATTCTTCTGACATGAGTATTTTTTTAACTTGGTAACTTCTGTGAAAATAATACATTGACCAAAGGGATTAGAGGGTTAACTTGGGAACCTTTGTCTCTTACCCTAAATTTAACAGTCTTGTGAGATGCATATTCTGGTAAAAAAAAGAAATTAATGATAAATAAAGAATACCAATCCTGATCTGCTAATATTCTATTTTGGAGCTGAACAAAAACACCCAGAACAGACTAGTGAGGGAGAAAGCCAGCCTTCACATCATTTCAAAGGCTGTTTTTGTTTTACACAGATTTTTTTTTTACCACTTCTTTTCCTTTTCAAATGTATTTAGAAAACAAACTCTATTTTTTAACCTTTACAGCAACAGTTTATCTTTGAAGATATGATAACAGATCTACTGGATCTAGAAGATTTACTATTAGATCTGATAGGCTGTTTGAAGGAAGACTACAACAAGAGAATAAGAGAAGGAACTCCCATTAAATCAGAAATGGGGATGATTCAGCTTTAAACTCTGCTTTATCTATCCATATACTTCTCTTACCTATTGCCTTTATATCAAGAACATTTCCATTTTGATTTCCTGCATCTTGTTCTGAAAGAACTTTAATGCCCCATATTTGGTGCAAGTGGGTCACTTTTCTGACACATTCTATTTGCCAGAGCATTGGAGTGATTTTTTCAAAAGGTATCCTGTCATCTCTGATATTGAAACTGATGTAAGCCCTGAGAGGTGCATACAGTAGTGTTTGTTTGATCAGTTATGTATTTGACATTATCTTCTAACTGCTATCTCTTCTGCTCCCTCAGATTCTGGAAGTTTATTCTCACAGAAGAGATCATCTGCTCTGTCTCCTCTCTCAAGACAGAATCATCAGTACTTGAATTCATCTAGAAGCTAATTCATCCAGTCTTTTTCTCCTTAAAGACATTTAATGATGTAGAATATACAACCTGTTCCAGAACTTCACTTTCCTTGTCTTAAACTGATTTCAAGTACAGACATGGAGGTTTTTTGAAAGTCAGAATGCACAAATGATGCAGTAAATCTGGATCCATTCATTCCTCTAGCTAAACAAACTATTTGTTTGACATTACACTTCCAAAAATATAACTGCCTGCATTAGAATTCCTATTTCATAGTTCTTTTTTTAAGTGCTGCTCTGTGATATCATTTGTGACTATGATGATTTTGAGTAATTTATTACCACTTGCACCGTTTTCCCTTTTTTTTTTAAATATTCTCAGTTTCTTCTCCTTTGGTAAGAGGACACCAGAACTGCCTTTGAAAGGAAGTCCTGAAAGTTGCAGAGTTTTTTGCAATATTTTAATTTTTCTATTCCTTTTTTGTACTCCATGCCTATGGAGTTCCTGTCCAGAAATTCTAGGTTTGTTGTTTATTTAAAGTTCCAAGGGTGAAAAAATAAATGTTTTTCTTCTCCCAACAGAAAAAAGTAATATCCTGCAGTAGCACAGTGGAAAGAAGCTGGATATATAAAAGAAGTAAAAAAAAACCCAAGAGTAAAAGAAAAAAGCTTAAATCGATTAACAATAGACTGAGGTAACATCTTCATTTTATTTGTATGTCTAATGAACGTTTAAAACCAGAGATCAACTAATTACACATAGCAACCATTTATTTAGTAACAAGCCTATGTGCTGCCATACAAATAAATGTGCAAATGCAAATAACACTATTCCCACCCTGAGGTTCTTAACAATCTTAAGTAACACACACATAAGTTAATATAGATAGAACGCCCTTAATATGGATAGAATTTTAAACCATATGTTAAGGGCTTTGTTTTGCTTGCAGTTGAAGAAAGGATCAGTGCTGCAAAATGAGAAATGCTTTAGCAACAAGTACTTTGGCTCCGAGAAGAAATCAAGGAAATCTTGCTGTTTTCTAACCCAGACCTGATCTATCCCATGTCCAACTTGGGTTTGCGAGTTCCAATATTCTCCAGTATCCTCTCCCCTCTGTAGCTTCTTCTGGAATGAATTTTCCCTTTCTAAAAAGACTCCAGCTATTATTCATTTCTCCCTCAGTTTACTTATTCTCAGATTCCCTTTCTGTCTCTACAGCAGAATGCCTGATGAACTCCATACCTCTTTCTTGTCTTCTCACTTGGATAAGATTATATTGCATTATAGAAATCTTAGACTAATTGAATAACAAATTCACCACTCTGCTCCATATCAAGGCTCAGCTTGCCTTATGTCTCGGATGTCAAGTTCCCCAGTTCAAAACAGTTTTTAATCTCCCTTCAGATCTTACTTAAGACTATGCCTACCCTTCTCGTTTTACCTTTCAAAAGCACAGCCTTTCCTATCCATCCGCACAGCAAAGATCACCTGTTAATTGCAGAAACCTTACAGTACTGGTATCCAGTCAGAATGCTGTTACCAAGACACTTCCTTTCCACTGCCTTGGCCATGTGATGTCTGTCTTTGCCTCTTTCTGCTGCTTTCCCTCTTCTTTTGGATGAAACATAGTATTTGCCCTCACTTGGACGGAATATTTTCTTCCCTGTTCACTCAGCACCTTGAGGTCTGCTCCATCTTCCCCTGCTACATGAGCCAAGTCTCCAACTCACACTTCCTATATTTTCAAAATCCTATCTGTGCTCTCTGCAGTGCCCTTCAGACTTCTGATACATCTTCCAACAGAACCCATACAGTTTTTCTTCTTTCAAATCAAATCTCCTTTCCCCTTTCCATATATCTATAAACTTGTTACTGTGTGCTGAGACCAATGTATTGACAACACTTTCTGATTGCTTAAGCATGTTGTCTGTCTACATTTTGCTCCTCTGTTTTTTTTCCAGTTGTGTTCTCATTGCAACACATGACTGCTAAAGCAGCAGCAGAAACAGTTATGAAAAAAGATACAAGATTTTTAAAACATTTAAATTTAAATTATTTTCCCTGAAAATCTAAACAAAATTGTATGAAAAATACATTGAAAAGTACAATCAACCTATAAACAATATCTATAATTAATCTGGGGATGAGGTGACAAAATATTGAGCATTCAGTCCTGCTTTAAGGTGAAATCACTCTACAAATACAGAACTGTTACACAGACATCCAGGACAATATTACAGTGGTTAAGAAATATACTAAAAAAATATCTAAACAGTGGTTACACATTTTTGCAACACAGCCTTTAAGTCACTAAATCTAAGTTAGTTAGATTAATTAAAAGAAGATATCCTAAGTTTACTATAGAATTACAAGTACTATTACTGCTATCACAAAGACACCCACTTCCCAAGAAAGTATGTGTCCATATATACTTCCCACACGTAATGACACATGGACTTTTCACTTATGGTGAGGGCTATCCCCCTTAGCTGTAAAAGAATCAGCCCAAAACACTAGATTCAGACATAGAGAAATTTTTATCTGAATTTGAAGTTTGCATTTAGTGTTCATCTCTGATGAATGGAAAAAAGGAAAATAAATTCATTTTTGTCCTGAATTCACACACCATATAGTTTGAATAGCTGTAGTATGAACTCTCCCTTCAGAGAAAATATACTATAAAATGCACATCACTACTAACCTCTGCTGCAATCTTGTGGTAACAAAAGTATATTTTATGTTTTGAGTTAGATTGGATTCCAGCTTTCCAAAAGTGGAAGGAAAAGGCAGCAATCTACTTTTCTACTCAGTTTTCAAGGTCTGATAAAAAAGTTGTAACAGGACTGTGACTAGGCTAAAATAAACATAGATAGCAAGGCATTGTTAGAAAAAAAAATTAAACATGTCTTTTGTACGTTTGTCAGGAAAATATCACTGTGATAAAAAGTCTCCTTCTTTTGGGGCAGAGGATCTTGGAGACAGGCACTGGAAGACTGCCTTTAGTGATTCAGGCTGGAGACACTTGACAATGGACCGTGCCCGAGGATTAGCCAGGCAACACAGGAGCTGCACAGGGAGCGGCTGCACAGAGCCGCTGTTCAGATGCATTTTTTTTAAGATTTGGCCCAAATGTAAGAATTTGATCTTTTGCAATCCAAATCATTCCTTATCTTGTGAAAAGGAAGTTGGGAATGGCCGTGCCACCTCTGCAGGCACTTCATCAGCAGATTCTCTGGCTGGCAGTGGCACCAGGGCACAGAGGTGCCGGTCCCTGCCCAGCCATCCAGGCACCTCAGCACCCACCGCACTGAATGCCCACCAGTGCTCCGAGCTGGGACTGAGAACTGATTTGCTGTCATAAAGACTACATAAAACTCAAAAAAATCTCTTTTTTTTCCTTAGGTGTAGGCTATCATTTTGATATGTGTAAGAGATTCTAATGATAGAGGCAGTCTCTGCAGATTTGTCAGGGCTTCCCATTAACCTCTTCGGCACCTCTTTCTCCTCAGCAAGGCTTCTTCAGGAAGCAGCTAAGAAAGGAAATACTGCCAGCACAACTGTATGAAAGCTGCCCTGCCAGAGATCCATGTGGGATACTGATGATCAACGTTACAGCTTAAAAGACTTTCTGTCTCTGCAGAGAAATACAGCTGTGGTCCTTCAGGAGAAAAACATTGCATAATTTCCACTTCTCTGCATGGATTTTTCTCAGCTGATGCATTGTCTGGATCTTTCTCATGCAGTACTTTCTGCTGTTTTTGAAACCTCCTACAGACATATTTTTATAAAGTTCCCAAACCATAATCCAGAATGAAAACTGAACTGGACCCACCATTAGCATTGTCCTTTTAAAGAACAGGATCAAATGCCTTGTTTAGTGGTTTTCCACATTGGAGCAACAAAGCTAACTGAACCTAGCTAAATTATAAAAATGTAAAATAAAACAACAACTACAAAGAACTTGTTTTCATAAATTAAGCTGCACATTGGGCAGATGAATTTTGACCTTACTCATTATGTACTTTTAAATTTTTCTATTTTGCTGATGTTTAGATCAAGCATTTTGATTAACTTTTGCTAAGCAAAAAGACCTCTGACAAATTCAGAAGGATAACTTTGGTGCCCAGTCCATGGGGCACTTACATTCCATGCCATTCTGTTTTTCCCATGCTGTTCTTGCAGTCACAATTTCAGCCCAATTTTTAGACTAAAGTGATAATGATGCTTGTTTTCACATTTTCTGGGTTTGTTATATTTACAGAGAATTTTTAAGATGGTAAGAACTGTCAGACTCTTAAATTTAGAATATATGTATTTATCTTTTCATTAAAAAATTTGTAAAAATCCAGCTGGTAGTACACCAACTAACTTGGTGTTAAGACTATAACAGTTCAAGATGCTGTGAAAATGGGCAATGGCACACAAATTGCAGTGGCCACAAAATTGTAATTTGAAAAATGCATGTTATGCTTTTAATCTGGCACTGACTCTGTAGAAACCCAAATTCTCTTTAAATTGCTCAATTACTATTTGTATATCTAAGTCCATATGCAGATTTATTCTATTTTGGTGCATTCATACGCTGAATTTATTCCCAAGTTTGAAATGTACACCCAATTCTCCTCTGCAAGGAGATTCAGGTGACTGGGAGTTTGGCTTGCACCCCCTTCTACTCTGCCAGGCCATAAGCCAATATTACAGGCTGCATTTTTTACTTTTCTGAGTCATCCAGATAAAAGGAAAAAACAGTAAAATTCCCTGCACCATGCACCACTCAGATAACAAACAGACAAATAAATATAAGCAAAACAACATCAATCTTTATGTATATATTAAAATAAAAATAGAGTCTTTCATATCCCATGAGCTTGATTCCTTTTTCATCTTTTTTACTTTCCACTTTCCTGTCCTTACCCTGGTTTTTGCCCTCTAAAAGCAAGCTACCCCTCCTCTGTACTCCTGCAGTCATGGATGCTGTTCTTATTTCTGGTGAGAGGCTCTCAGTCCTTCTCTGCTCCCCAGTAACGACAACAACGATGTCCTAAATATTCTTACTTACAGCTTTCCAACAGGGAATGTTCACCTTCTCCATCTAACTCCAGTGCGCCCCTCCCCGAACCGCATCAGTATCTTCCCAAAATCCAGCAGTCGGGGGGGTACTGCCTCTTTCCCTCTATAACCTTAATTGTCAAATGGCTTTGTGGGACTCCAGGTGAGTGAAAAAGCAGCAGAATTAAGGAATTAGGGAAAGCACACACGGGGCTGAGCTGGGCTCGGTAGCGGCAGCAGCGCAGCACCCGCGCAGCTGGACACGGCCGTGCCCGGCCCCACCGCGCTCTGCCCCTGCCTGCGCCGCGCCCGGGGAGCTGCTGCAGGACGAGATTGCCACAGGGAATAAAAGGAAAACCTGAGGGAGAAGAATGGATGGCTTCCAATTAAAATTACCATACTGTAATTTTGTTAGTTATCAGTGACAGACTAAAGTACATGGCAGCTTAACTGACAAGAAAATGTCCTTTTGGGCATAATACAGTGTACAGATCTTTGACTTTTTAGCATGCAGTGTCCAGATGGTACTTTTTTGCTTCATGTTGTGATCAGGAGGCAGAAAGGCCATTTCGGAAACAGTGACAGTGAAAGCCAGGATAGATCAGAGGCACATGAGGCTGCCTGAATGTATGAGGATGTATCATATCATTGCAGGTAATCCTCACATGAGGGTACGTACACTATGGAGGATATTTTCTAAAGCTATTTGCTGGAGACACTACCAAGTGCACTTAGAGCAGTGGTTTGTGTGGCTGATTAGAAACCTACCCTGCTGTTGCTGAATGCCCGTTAAGACAAGGAACATTTTATTTACAAGATGTAAAGAAAAACGACTGCCAAATAATAAAATGTTCCACTACATTCCAGCATGCTATATTAACTTAGGAATGCTATTGTATATTAAAAAGTTATGCCCTCTTCATTTTTTCCCGCAGTCTTTACTTTAGAGATGTGCACAATGCTCTTCCCCCCACCCTACAGGAAAGATAATCTTTCTTCTTCAGCACAGCACAAATCCCGCGGCTAACTCCCCTTGTGAACCTGAGTGGTATTGACATGGGGGTGTAGAGTCAGGCAAAAAACCAGGCATCTTCTGATGAAACACATAAACTACACACATTCAAGAACAAAACAAAAATCTTCTAAAAGCCTGTGTGTAAGATAAGACTGCCTTGGGGGCAGCTCGAACTTGCGGTCTTGGCCATTTACTCAGGATTTTACAGAGTCATCTATTACAGTATTCAACAAAAAGAAGTACTTCAAAAAGCTTCTTTTTTTTTTTTTTTTTCAGTTGGAAGTACAATAATTTCTAAGTCAAAATTTGGAAGTGTTCCCAGTTTTTGGCAGTAAAATGATAATACTGGGCATATCATTTTAAAGTGGAATCTCATGGAAGTTAATTCAGACGACAAGGTCACTTTTAGACATTTTTTTCCCTTATGTTTTGGACTGAAAATAATTCCCAAATCCTATTATTTGAAGCAGGGGTACTTACCATAGCAATCCCTGCCTCCCTTGATACACATGCTACCTCTGAGATAGACTGCCTTAAAAAAAAAACCCTCACAAGAATATATACCATGAGCCCCAGAATTTTTTACGCAAAGAAAAGAAAAGTTGTACACTAAGCAATCATATAGTATACCTTTGTACTGCTTGGTTTTAACATGAACTTTTCAAAAGTGTGAGTTTTCTTCCTTTGTATAAAACCAAACAGTTTAGGTGAAAAGGAGGAAAAAGATGTTGGGCCCTTTTAACAGTTAAAATGGAGCATTTACTTCAGTGAAGTGAATCTGATACACTAAAATCAATTTTTTCCCAATATTTCCTTGCCCTGTTTTGCACCTCAAGCTTAGGGTGTGACACCCTGAACCTGTAAGTGCTACTATATTGTTACAATTAGAACACCAAATCAACCACCCAAACCCAGCAATGTGTTTGCAGAGAATGGGAGGCTTATGGAAAATCCTGATTAAATTACTGCTGTCAAAATAGAGAGACAAGTAGGGCTCAGAGAGACTAAATTATCTCTAGATAAGATTAAATCAAGTCACACAAAACTGGAGGATCCATGAGAAGTATCACAGGTATAACATCATATATGTCATGAAAGTATCTCTGAAGAGAATTTATTTATATTTTTTTTAAATTTGGAATCATTTGATTTGAAAGTGCTTATCACCAGTATTTGAGTAAAACCTCGAAGTCCATTTATACCAAGTTTTCCTTAACACCCTTTCCTCTATTTCTCTCACATTTCCTCTCACACATAGATCCCATTCACATTCTATAAGCTGAATTCTGATATACTATCAAAATGCAGCCTACATTTATCTAGAACAAAGTATAAACATTTCCAGTGTGTGTACTTAAGATTCATTTGCTTGCCAAATGGCTTTGTCTCCTTCCTTGGTTATTGTCAGAAGGAAGCATTTTGATTCAAATGACTGAATTCCTCAAGCTCAGGTACTGCTGATAATAGGATTTATGACAAGCTAAAAAAAGCAAAAAGTGATCAGAGACCCTTTTTTAAATGCCATTACACTGCTGATTGAAGGTATGACTTAGAGGCCAGATGTAAGACTAAACACATGTGGGCATGTAGGAGATTGCCTGAACAGCTATGCTCCCATACACATGCCAAACTCCTGCTGATTTAAAAGCAAATTGGAGAGCACAATTTGGAGAGAAATATTAAAGATTTAAGTATCACCAATCCTTCAAATAAATGCACTTTTTTTTTTTTTTTCAGTGGAGGGCTATTTCTTTTTTTCTCTAGCATATGTTCTATTGAGTAACAAAGCAAACCAAAATGAAGTAAGTGAGCAAGCAAATGGCAACCAACCCTTTATTCTTCACATTGTTCCTAGCACCGTGCCTCTCCCTAACTAGCTCGTACTTGCAGCCTCCGCTCTGTTTACTATTGGCTGCTTTGTTTCTGGGGAAGCACTTCAATACATACCACATAGAACACAAAGAGGAAAAGTAAATTCCAAACTGCAAGAATCCACAGAAGAGCGTATCTAATGGCCATCTGTACACATGCTTAAAGAAAGCAGAAAAGCACATAACTGAAAGACACTTTCCTCGATCTTTCCCCCTCTCTGCCATGTGTCATTTACGCATATGAATCCAATGCATCTCAGAGATGATTATCTGGCAGTGTCCTACTAATCCACTCATCAGTTACAGGACAGACAGGCACATTTTCAGCATATCAGTTCCTCTCTGATTCTGAGTTAAACTGAAGCCATGAGAGATAGAAAACAAATACATTAAGCCAATGCAATGCTAAAGGATGATAAAAGCTTTAAGCGATCCAGGAGAGCCAGAGCTCAAATGAGTAAACTTTAAAACAGCCTATGTTAAAATAATGAAACATCTCCATTAAGTATTTTCTTACTTTAATTTTTTTTCTGTATTGATACACAACATGAACACATTCAGTATGTTTAACACAACAGTACAGATGGAAAGAATAACAACTGAAACAAATTCATTTTGATTTCTGCTTTACAAATAAGAGAAAGACTTGGTCTTCTCTGAAAGATTTATGAGGCTTCCCACCATAAAGGAGCCTGGATTACAGCTATGCTTACTTTATAAAATGAAATTCTGCCATTATAGGCAAGAGTTCATGGCTGTAATTATTTCAATGCACTTCCCAGTCAATGTGTCTTACACAGCTGAGCCAAACCCTCTCTTACATATGCAGGTCATTTCATAAGAAGTCTAAGAGCTTCAACAACTTTGTGTGACCTTGCATTGAATAACACTGGAAAATTGATTTGGCTCTAGTAATAAAAGACCGTCTGCATTATCTGCATTCTAATTATAATTAATATAACCAGGATAACTGCTGTATTATTTACGATTAGAGCTATAGTGAGCACAGTGTAATAATAATCTGCTACATAATTTTTTATTGATCTGATGGCTTTATTGCAGAAAAAACAAAATGCTACACTGCTGTACTACTAGAATTGCCTTTCTAGACATGTCTGTTTAGAGGAAGAATGTTCATTTAACATTTCTTTTATCTCATCAAATTCCCATAGATTTTAATATCAGAGAGAGTATGATCCTTGCTTGCATGCTTGCTTTTCCTTTTTTTTTTCTTTTGCAATAGGAAGAAAAACTAGACTGATTAATGTGTCCATATTTTCCATTGTTCATTTCCTGGGAATCATTCATTCCTTGCAATTCTTTAGGAATTGCAACACATTTTCCTAACAGAATTGGGCTGTAATGAAAGAATGTAGAGCTCTCCATTTCAACAGAAAACTTACCATTCTATATTAAAAAAAAAATAAAATGCTTAAAAACTTAACTGAATTGATTTAGTATTTTCTGAAAATACTAAGCCATCACTTAGAAGGCTAAATCACTGTTCAGTGACCTCCTATTTGAACTCCTTTTCCTAAATTCTGGAGAAATGGAAACGAAGATCTTAATTTGGCAAAAGCAGATGTAAACTGGAGTTTTGTTTTGGCAAAACCTAAATATGCAGTGGGAAAGCTCAAGGCACCATTTGTAGGAATGCAGTAAAATATCTGAAAATGAACACATTTTGCAATTTAAATGTAAAACTCAAGAGACTGGATGGGAGAAAAAAAGAAATGTTTTCTAGAAAGCAATTCCAAATTGCCCTAAAATCTTTAATGCCAAAATGAAATTTCCTGTAAAGTTTGTTCTACTCATAATACATCACTATGCTTATTTTCTGATCTTCACTTGATTCCAAGTAAAATAATGAATAATGTACATAGATGAGCTCATTACTAGACTTCAGAGTTAATATTTACAAGTATAAATCTTGAGAGTTTATTCTTACAGCTTGTTTCCAGCTGCATCAAGACAATATCAGAAATTAATTACAGTGTAAGATAGAACAAATACTTAGATATTTATAGGAAATTTATAGATATTCATGATTACACATTATGTTATTAATAATAGGTATGCTGATGTTATCATCTATGAAAGAAAAATGAATTCTCACTTTCTTATTCTTTCCCTGCATGTTTTCATCTCCTCAGTCTGTGCTTCTGGATGATGTTTTAATTTGTTTGTAGCAGCTTGCACACCTCTTTATAAAACTGTCTGTATTTAAGCTCTGCAGATTCCTACCTAATTATGTTATCTTAATATATTATTTTATTGTAACTTTTAGAAAGAAAAAACAATCAAACAAAATTCTTGCGGCTGCACAGGTATTTAGCTCTAATTTGTACTGCTCTCAAGAGTTATCAATTTAAATGGAGTGATTTGCCATTGAAACACTAGTTTGAAATAACTTGAAATAGCTCCCATTACTAAATTGCACGATCATCCCACTAGCACAAGGTTTAAACAGAACTTATTTTCCCCTCTAGGATCATCTGTGACTTCTCTGTTTAGTTGTCCCTGCATTTTTTTGCTTTTCTAATTGCTCCATCTCCAGCAAGTCATAAACGCCCAAGCTTTCCTCCCACAGCATGATGTGCAGAAGCAGTATTTTCCTTTCCACCTGTTCAGACAGCCTCCTTTTAGAACAAGCACATCAAGGAGTCACCACCAGATGTTTTCAGGTGTGGATGTAACTGTCATCCTTGGGTACAAACCATTTACATGTAAAAGAAAGAAAAACTACTCAACTCATTATTACTCAAAAAAACTCAAAAAAACCCAACTTTGGGATTGAGATCTATGTAAATTGTTGGTCTGTATGTCTGCATGAAGGCTGGAGATAAGTGCTTCACCGAAATACTCTGTCTGAGTGCAATTGAAGGAAAGATATAGGTGACCTATAGAGTGCTTCAGTTTTCTGCATCAGGATGTCCTGTGATGCTCTGCCTTACTTCATTTTCCTTAGAAGACAAACAAGCATTTATACCTCAGTGAGAGGGACACAGATGTGCACTATGGCAGCTCTTGGAAAATACTTTGTTCCCTGATCTCATGCCAGTCTCAGCTGTAAAACTATGACATGTACAAATGGGATGCTGAGAAGGCTTGAAGTCAGAATCACATCTAGAGAGTTGACATAGCCTGCCCTATGAGCTAAATCCTAGTTCCACTGATGCCAAATTAGATTTCCCTTCACCAGGTTTTGGCTAGATCTGCTCAGAGATGTCCATTCAAGTTGAGCACTGATGGCAACGAATTTGGATGGATGCAAGAATGGATGGATCTTGACATCTGAAACTATACCAGACAACCTGCTACAGTATCTGCTTTTATTATATGCTAATCTACCTACATCAACATTTTGGGGGATTGTATGAATACTTCATTCACTAGGAGCATTTGGGTTTTTCTTTGCTTGAAACAGCTTTTTAAAGAAGGCAAAAAGAGTATCTTATGCCTATTTTTCTTATATCTGAAACTGTCTTATGTCTGCAGGATGGAAAAATGCCAAAATTCCTTCTTTCAGCTGACTGCAGTGGGATTTGCTTTGAAATCTTCCTAAAGACTTTTTTTTGTTATTATGTAACACCAAAAAATGAATTAGTGAGCTACTCATTTTTATTATGTGTAGTCGCGGCCTATTATAAATATATAAATAGATGATGGACTTTTCATGACACCTCAATTCTTTCTATGTGCAGTGGATCCATTTATAAGAAGTAGCAGTTGTGTAAACTCATCCTGGCTTTGAAAGTCCAGCTGGATTCTTTCTGTATCACTCATCACTGAGCATGGTGTTTCTGAGGACCAAGTTTGGTCTTTTTTTAAAGGTATTCAATGCCCTCAGTAGGTTTCTACTGATACAGAACCACTTAGAATTTATTAAATTGTTCTCAGAAGAAAACATATGGGTAAAATCCAACTGACTCTTTCTTTTCTGACATACCATCAGAAAAGAGGAAGTAAACATTTTTTCCTCAGCAAAGCCTACAGATTTAATTCTGCATGCAGAGAACAAGCAGATTATTGAGATTATTGACCAGATAGGTATTGTTAAAGATGTTCTTCTGAGCAGAGCTATATATTAAATCTGAGAGAGCCTCACAAACCATGTATTATCCATAAATATGTCAAATGAAGAACAAATAAATTATTTGGGTTACAGTAGGCCCACTTAATTAAAGTTTCTCCATAGATTTTTTCTTATATTTCTGCCCATTTCTTAAGCATTACCTCTGAGGTTATATATTTACATAAATAAAGAAAAACTTTGGGTTATGCTAAAACTATTTTGAAAATTTTGAAATCATGGTAGGAATTCAGTAAATTGTAAGGTTAACAACAGTAAAAATCCCTACCTGTGTTTGTAACAAAGCTGCAACAAGATTCAATTGATAACTTAAGTGAAACTGGTTAAACTCCTCACAGTTTAGTCCACAGTAAATAGCGATGATTTTGTTTGGCTGTAGAGAAAGTATTTGAATAGAAAGATAAAGAGATAATGGGAAAAAAAATCATGTAAGAATATTCAGAAAGCATGTACATTAAAGCTAGATTTTCAAACCAGTTATCTCAGAAAACCAAAGGGGTTTAGTTTATGTTTTTTTAGACATAAGCATTTTGTTCTGAAAATGGAGCTACAAAGTTTGCTAAGGTCTTACAAAATATGAGTCTCATTTTTCCCCATTATTTCAGCCCATGCAGAGGCAGTTTTTCAGCCCATCCAAAAGGATGCCATTTTCAAGATATAACAGGGATAAGTCTACATCTTACAACAGAGATGGCAAATCCCTCAAAATATGCATTGTCCTTAACAAAGTGAGAGAGTGCAGCCCCATCCTTCCAAGACCTCCTACCTCAGTTTTTACGAGAAATCTCTGCATCATGGGATGCTGTTTCTCAGAATATCCTCTTCCATTAAAGAAGAGGCAGCTCTCTGTTTTTCTACACCAAATATAGAGGCTGCAAAAATAAAAATTGCTGTAAGGTGTCCTTGTAAATGTAGCCTACAGAAAAAGTGTTTCTGGACAAACAGCAGCAGCAGCAAGGTAAAAACACCTGCCTCCTTCACCCCCTTCCCTTAGTTGATGGCTGAACTTCAAAGTCTACTTTTGGACTATTTAAAATGCTAGTATGAATAATAACAGGGAATTACTTTTTTGCACCAAACTACACAAGGAAATTAAATTTAAAAAACCCCTATGCTAATGCACTGTAAAGGTTGCAGTTACAAATCACAGATCTGTTCATGGATATTTCATGAGCAGAAAAAAGGCTAAATTTGTCAGATAAATTATTCATTGTGAATTATTTGCTCAGCTCTACACTTTGCATGTGCACTGTATTTATAAATTTAACAGGGATTCTGGTGGTACCTCAGAAAGCAGCACAGTGCAAATTCTGCATATTCTAATGCAATTTCCAGTTTCTCTCACTGTATATGTTCTGTGGGTGAAATTCAACCCTCCCACACAATAGCTCGTTACCAAGGCTTTCCACACCAATATGAAAGCCACCCCCAGCTCTCCTCCCAAAAGCAGGCTGGACTACAGCCACGGCTGCCTTCCCTCCCCTGGGGTGGGTATGGGAGCCAAAGGACAAAGAAGAGGCTGCTGGTGAGTCTGTTGAAAGCTGTGGGGCTAAACTTGGCTCTGGAGCTTGCTGGGGGAACGGGAAGGCAGCCCGTGAGGTGTGTGCAAGGCTGGCCTGGCTGGCTGCCCTCCTGCCCCACAGCCTTCCCAAAAGGCGTGCAAGCACCTTACTTAGCAGCAAAGCTGCTTGTTTAAGCTCATACCAACCTAGGTATTCAGTACATTTTACAAAAAAAGTCACTGTGTAAAGTCCTCTTCATTCTGATGAGGCAAAATGAGAGAAGAAACCTGAAAACACTCACTGCACAGCACAGCATCTCCTCCAGCAAATGACTCTGGAGAGAGGAGAAGAACCTCTCCAAACAAAAACATCAATATAAGTATTAAACAACAAAACAAGCAAACAAGCAGTTTCAGTCACATACCTTAAGGTCAAATCTCTCAAATATCTTAAGAGAAAACAAGTGGAAGAGTATTGGTTTGTAGGTGAAAATTAAAATAAGCTGTAACACATAATTGTACATGATTGGCAAGAGCAGAATTTTCATGAAGGGCAGACAGTGCTTTTAGAGAGAGATAAACACTTTTTGCTTTAGCAGGGATGTAGAGCCAATGCAGGGAGATGATTTGGCAGTATATTGACTGCATGCTTTTATCCTTTCGGCTGCTTAAGTTCTAGGAGAAGTAACTTGAACAGGACTACAGTTTAATACACTGAGGCTTACACAGAAGGTATTATTTTCTCTTTGACAGGGTCCAGTGCTATTTTTACGCTGTTTGATAGAGAGCTGCTGTTAGGCCTCAGGGAAGGAATAGTGATTCTTTAAGTAGGGCTTTGCCTAACAGCAGCTTCCTCCCTCCTGCCACTTCAGCCACCTTCTCCGACATAGGAAATGCCCGACTCTCCTTTCACTTTAAAAAATACATGTCATTAACTATCTCTTTGGTAATCTGCCTAACAAACCCTGGTTTCTTTGTGCAGGACGCCTAACTCCAACACCAGCCACACTGTTTATTAGTCCCTTCCTCCCCACTCCAGTGCCCAGCCTCCCTGCCTCCTCAATCACATGTGTTGTTTCTCATTTAAATGAACAGTTGGATTCTTTTATTTCTTACAAGTGCTGGATTCGCCTTATCGCCCTCATTCCTTTGGGGGTTGCCAATTGGTTTTATCCACGGATGTATCATTTCTCATGCTTCCCTTTTTTCTTACAAAGAGAAAGAACCACTTCGTCAACAAGCCTCTCTGGAGTGGAAGATTAAAAACCTAGACATCACCTACCTTGCAGCGCTACTCCCAACTGGGTTGTGTAAAACTCAATTAAACTTGTCCCCATTGAATACTGCATTACAGTACATTAAACAGAAAATTCTTCAAGCGTGATGACAAAGCTTGAAACCTTGCCTCAAAGCTGTTCCTTGTAGCTTTCTTTAACATTTCAGTCTTTATGGTGCAAGTCTCCCGTTGACACAACTTTAGTCCAGCTATGAAAAATCACAGAGCCCCACAGGGATTAAAAGAGAAAGAGGAGGAGGGGGGGAAAAAAGGGAAAAAAAATAGAAAACCCTGTCAAAGCTGGTCTTGGCACTTTCCTTAGTATATCTATTGAAACTATATCACCAGCAGACTAGAACTTGAGAAGTATTAGAGAGACCTATGAACAATCTGACAGTTTAGAACACTGTGTTCAGTCTCTTCAGTTGCCTTTCTGTATTTACTTTCGTTCAAGAGAAACAGGTCTTCACAATCTCTCCCAATTAAAAAATTTACAAAATGCCCTAAGATTGGACCAAACTTTGAATTAAGGAAGGGTGCAAGTCTGAAAAAAAATATTTCAAGCCAAGAATTACAACCTTCTCCCAAATCCAGATGTTAGTGCTTCCTGAGGAAGTGTGAATTAAGGTCCAAATTCAAAGCTGTATGTCACTGTGATGCAAATAAAATACCAAAAAATTGCTGCTAGTATTTCAAATCTCCTTATGAAAGGATGATAACAAGTTTACCTCAAATTTGTTTCTACTATTAAGACTTCAGGTAGAAAAAAATTTGTGGTAAACTAAGAACTAGAAAGATTTCAAATTCTAAGGAACTACTCTAAGGAACTAACTAAACTGTGAGTTGTCCATGGGATAAGTAAATAAAAATTTTACATTAAAATTTCCCAAAACAAGATTCTAAACATGCTAAAAAGGAAAAATAATTAAAAAAATGAGCATATAAAATGAGTTCAGAAAAATTCCCACTTTTCTTATATAAACTGAATGAAATGTAGCTATGTTACGTCAGCACCTTTGACTTCAAGTATATATAAGAGTTATCAAAAGTCTCACTGACTGAGTAATTACATTTCAACAATCCATCAATATCCTTCCAAATAATTCTTTATTCTCTTGACTTTATACTGCTGGATGTAAATAGACATGCCAAGCATCCAAATTCTTCCTAAATAATAAGGCTTGGAATGTTTGCTTCTTACCTCCTGCCTTAAAAACATGCATACTGATACTGAACATCTTACAGAGCGTTTAAAAAACACTTACAATCATGAAAAATATTCCTGCATTTCAGTGACAAATGCTGTAAATCATACACTCACTATTTGGGCTGCTCAGACATGAAAAACACTGTATAATAATTTTTCTTTCCTGTGTACTCTTACTTCAGTTTATACTAAATATTCTGGGCAGATAATACAAAAGGATTTTGAAGATGCCATACGATATGCAGGCTATCACTCTGCAAAACTTATTTAGCAGTCCAGCTATTTGTAGTTAAATGCTAGATTATCATACATGGACTGCTATGTAAGCTCTGAAAAAGGCATGCCATTTTCAAAAGGGAACAAAGGCAAATGTAATTAAGCAAGCCACATACCAAAATGCTGGGATTCAGTTACTTCTGGCAGTTCCTTTTCATTGCCTGAATTCTGCATGAAGTCCTATGTGCTTTCTCTCTTGTGTTTTAATTTGCAAAGAGCCCTACTGCTAAGACAACATTAAGGACCTATGATGAAAGGATGTCAAGGGACTTGTAAGTCCCTGCTGATTACTCACTCTGACTAGTGACATTTTTTTCCATCTCAGGAGGGCAGAGTTCAGTATCGTTGGGTACATACAATTTATGGTACATTATACACAATAAGAAAGGACTACTCAGAGATGTGGTTCATTCTTCTTTAGACATTTCCTCTATGCACCTTTAGACATTTCCTCTATGCACCTTTAGACATTTCCTCTATGCACCTGAATTTCTGCAGAGTCAGAAAATCAGGAAGGAAATGAGAACAATGAATGAGGAAAATTATGGGATGGGTCTTTACTTCACTACATCTGTTTTGTACCAGTAGATGCCAATGAAGGTAACTGACTGTGATGCAGAAAAACAACAACAAAAAAGACAATGTACAACCAAAGGCTATGTACTGAAAATATTTTAAATATCCGAAGAATTAACAGCTCTTCCTTGTGTTAAGGGCATAGCTGAACTGGTTTGGTGCTACGAAAGAAGTCCATTTTTCATAGAAAGAATATTTATGTCAGGATAAAGCAAAATAGCATAGCAACTCTACAAGAATATTGTGTTAAAACTCAAAGTTGTGTTTAACAATATCATAGGAAAGTAAGATTGTTTCCCAAGTAAAACTATTTTTTTTTTTCTCAGGGTTTTTTCCTTTTTGTGTCCTCTACTTACGGTATTATTCTATAAAACTCTTTCACTTAGCAGTATTAACCCATTTTCATGACACTTGCCATATGAAAATAAATAACAGGAAAAGGAATTATGTATAATTTTTTTTATTGTGTTTAGTTGGGTATCCAACATTATTAATAATAACTAACTAATTAACTAACAGTATTAGTGACTGGAATCTGCAAACTTCAAACGCAAATTGACTCAACTTTTCTCTAGAAAGAAAGAAGGTAAAGAAATGTAAAAACAAAGAATGCTTCTGGATATTAATGACAGATTGTCACGCCAAAGTGCTCAAAGAAAACCTCTGCTAATCAGTTTCTATTGATTCCTCAGTAACATCAACGTCCCAGAGATGACACACGGGACGTGATCCAGCTGTACAAGAGTAACACACAAAAATAGCAGTCCTGAACTTAAGAATTTTCTTCAATATCTTCAGCTTGAAGACCAACTCTTAGCTCTCCTGTGTATCAGTTTAACAGCTGAAAAGAATCCCATTTAAGAAAATGCTTTTGTTAAGGAAAGTATTTCCGAATGGGAGTTTTAGGAGATGTCTCTGACTCAGGAACTGAATTCTCTTTGGAGAAGTAGTCCTTTGAGTATTCAACTATTCAAATGTTTAGGCTTTGCAATAATTGGGAACACACTAGCACTAGAATCATGCTTCACTTTCCTGAATGTGTTCATATGTTCTTAAAGAGAAGAAGGTCACCTATCAGCTCATCACTTTTTTGGAATCTTCTAGCTGAATATATTATAGAGCTTTTTTAGGTGTAATTGATCCAAAATTAATTTTTTACTGCTTAACATCACTCTTTAAAAAAAGGAGACAAATAGCATTTTGAAAGAACAATTTTTACAATGTCGTGGATAGTTTTTTTAAAGATACCAAAAAAATTCAAGATGCTCAATGTCCAAAGTTAATCCACTTATGTCCCAGATTATAAAATCAATAAAAGGGAATGCAGAATATAATTCCTTTTACACAGATTTCTGTAGGAAAAAGGAAGAAAAAATAAATAATGAATTTCAGGAAGGTTATTGAAAGTACAGAGTACCAGTGCCACACCTACATGAAGCTGAAGATCATATTGTGGCAAGCTAGAAAATTGTTGCGCTTCACTTGTTATGGTACACTGGATAAAACAGAGAAATAGCTAGAATGTACAAACTCAGCATTCTCTTGACTCACTGCAGAGCTTCTGACATTTGGAGGTTTACATAGAAAGTACATGGACAGAGAAAGAACCATATTTAAAGAGTCAGTCACAGCAGACCTTTTGAGAGAGTGCAAAGGACTAGAAGTGGCTTCCATGAAAGCAACAAAAACAGTTCATTCCCTAAACAACTATTAAATTTCAACTTTTCCCCCTAACTTAGCTAGTTAAACCCAAATAAAATACATAATACTTTGCATGGCAAACAGTAAATTGCTCCTGGACCACTGGTCCACGAAAGACTCGGGATGCGGTTCTGAACCTACAGCCAATGCTTCTTTAGCCCTAATTAATTTCTGCTTTAGGAGGGAATGAAAGATAAAAGTCTCAAAGTCATACTTCAGACTACACTTTCCACCAAAGTAAGCCACTGAAAAATATCATTGTTTGTGATTTTATACTTCATTTGCTCCGATGATAAATATAATTTAATTGAACCTTAATCATAGAACTGGCTTAGCCTTAGCAATCTGTCAGTCTTATTTTAAATTTTCATTTAATTGTAACTTGAAAATGCATTTAAACCTCACATAATTTAAATCCATTAAAATGCACATGCAGTCACCATAAAAGCGAGCCTGTTCATATTTAAAAGAACAGATTATTAATAGAAGATGCATAGTGATCACTTGATGCCACCCTTCTCATTTCCTAGTGTAAAACATTTCCTTTTCATCTCATACTTTAAGTTCAATTGCCCATCTTATCATGTCAGCAAACATTTTGTCTGGCCAAAGACAACGATATCTCTCCTACATCTCAGATGCTTCCATTCCTACATGTCTGAACACTTGTTTCAGCTAAAGACCAACAACAATACTTCACTTTAGTTTTCAATTGAAGTTAGCACGGCTTCACCAAGGGCAAGTCTTGTCTGATTTTGGAGTGCCTGATCAACCCAGTGACCTTCTATGATGGAGTGACCGCATCAGTGGACAAGAGAAGAGCAACAGATGTAATTTGTCTGGATTTCTGTAAAGCCTCTGACATGGTCCTCAGCAACATCCCGCTCTCTAAACTGGAGAGAGATGGATTTGATGGTTGGACAGCCACATCCAAAGGGCAGTGGTTAACATCTCAGAGACCTGATGGACATCAGAGAAAACTGATGTTGCTCAGGGGTCCCTACTGGGACCAGTGCTATTTAATATCTTTATTAAGGACACAGAAAAAGGGATCGAATGCACCCTCAGCAAACTGGCAGATGACACCAAGCTGACACAACTGTGGATGACACACCTGAAGAATGGGATCCATCCAGAGGGACCTGGACAAGGTCTAGAAGTGGCCCATGGGAATTTCATGAGGTTTAACAAGGTCAAATACAAGGTGCTGCACCTGGATCAGAGTAACTCCTGGTATCAGCACAGGCTGGGGGATGAACAGATCAAGAGCAGCTCTGCTGAGAAGGACTTGGGGGTGCTGGTGGATGAGAGGCTGGAACAGATCCAGCAACGTGCACTCCCAGCCCAGAAAGCCAAAGTGTGTGGGCAGAAGGTCAAAGGAAGTGATTCTGCCCCTTTACTCTTCTCTGGTGAGATCACATCCAGAGTGCTGCATCCAGCTCTGGGGACCCCAGCAGAGAAAGGACATGGACCTGTTGGAACAAATCCAGAGGAGGCCACCAAGATCAGAGGGATGGAGAACCTCTCTTATGAGGAAAGGCCAACAGAATTCAATTTGTTCAACCTGGAGAAGAGAAGGCTTTGGAGTGACCTAATTGTGGCCTTCCAGTACCTGAAGGGAACCTAAAAGGAAGATGGAGAGGGTCTTTTGACAAGGAGTGAAGTGACAGGCAAAGGGGAATGGCTTCAAACTAAAAGAGAGTAGGTTTAGACTAGATATCATGAAAGAATTCTTTACTGTGAAGGTGGTGAGACACTGGAACAGATTGCCCAGAGAAGCAATGGATGCCCGATTGCTGGAAATGTTTAAGGCCAGGCTGGATGGAGCTCTGAGCAACCTGGTCTAGGGAAAGGTGTCCCTGGCCACAGCAGGATGGTTAGAACTAGATGATGTTTAAGATCCTTCCAACCCAGGCAATTCCATGATTCTATGACTCATATTAGTCAATTCCTGTTAACCCAATGATTCTCAGTTTTCTTAAAAATGTCTTTCATTTTTTCAGATCTTGAAAAATTAGTGCACTGTCCTTATATGCTTCTAGTACAATATTTTTATATATTCAATTGCAAAAGGAAAATTTCAACTTGTGCGTGTTTCTACATCACCACTGTTTCAAACAAGAATTCTTCAAGTACCAAAATAAAGTTACAGAGCCCTATATGCATTATCTGACTACATTATCATTTTTTAAATAAAAATCTACAATGGTTGCTTAATCCATCTGATAAGTCTGAATAAATGTCTCTTCTAGTGTTTCTAATGCAATTTAACTTTTCAGCATTCTTTCTACATTGTTTTGTACTCCCTAAATTGCATATTTTTCTCGATGGTGTCTTCTACTTTCACCATTTTATTGCAAAACTAACATTCTTCTGTAATTTATAAAGCTAATAGTAGTAATTTTCTTAAGGCTTAACAATGTTAGCTAGGACTTATTCTACCTTCTGATGTCTTTTTCAAATAATATTTCCTCCTAATGACTACTAACCTGTGATAGTATAATTGTCTAGAATAGATGGAGCCACCCATGCAGAAGTACATACTGCACTTAGAACCTTCTGCAGCCTGAGTTAAACAGGCTGAGGTGTTTAACTGAGGCCTGAGGTTTTGGTTTCTGTTTATACACATGTATATGCATGCATGCAAGGACATATGCCTACATAGTATGATATTATCACAGGAAATTATCTTACAGGGAATTTCTGCTCCAGAAACAAGCCTTGGTTCTGCCTGTCACCAACCAATTCAGTCATGTGCATCACCACACAGTTACAGAACATCTCAACTAAATCTGCTTCAACATCTCAACTTGCTTCAAATATCACCATTTGAGCACACTCTAGCATGGATTTTTGGTCGTCAGCATCACATTGCCCCATATGCCCTGACAGAATGAAACTGAAACAAACAATTTTTTCCATGTTTTTTCTAACTTTGAAAGAAATTATGTTTTAAAAAAGCTGCTAAGTTCTCTCTGTGTCTGCAGTAACAAAATATCATTTCTTAGATATTAAAAACACATTGAAGCAGGTTACAACTTCTCCATACTTTCTTCAGTGTTCTTCAGAGAAGCCTAAAACAGTGAGAAGACTGAGGGGTGCTCCAGCCCTGGTAAGAAGAAGGGCAGCTGTAGGGCACCAGGAACATCCTGCCTTAAGTGCAAGGAGAACTGCAGTGAGGGACTCCTGCATTTTTTGCCATGCTGGAGTTCTTTCCATACCCTACAGTCTCCATTCTCCCCACTTTCCTATACACACTTCACAAACTGCCTGAAAGAACAGGGTGCAATTGCCATTGCATTAGGAAAAACAGGCGTGGTCTGCAGTGCTGGCCTCAGCACCATGGTGCCCTGCTGTGAAGCTCCGCTCCTTGTGGCCTCTGCCCACACTAGTGAGCAGTGCTGGAATACCACGGGAGGAGGAGAGAAACACTGACATTG
The DNA here is from genome assembly GCA_013400955.1 of Drymodes brunneopygia. Taxonomy (NCBI): domain Eukaryota; kingdom Metazoa; phylum Chordata; class Aves; order Passeriformes; family Petroicidae; genus Drymodes; species Drymodes brunneopygia. The sequence goes on from VZTZ01027326.1 coordinate 370,822, forward strand.
ATCTTTGGATCAGAGAGTACATGCATTGATCCCCAGGATCAATGGAGAGGTCAGGATTCAGTCACACATGATTGCTAGCTACAGCTCATAAGCAATTCCTGAAAGACAGTGGAGGGAGATGTAAGTATGGATGACTGAGGGTTACATCTTGATCCAATTTTCTGTTTAAGGAAACTTACACTCCAGAAGAGCTTTCTTTTTCAGTTGCTTTTGGCACTGAATCCATTTTCCTGAGCATAAAACAAATCTCAGAGTCCCCGGTATTGCAACACGAGCTATCCATTTCTTTTAACATACACAATGGTTTTAGACTTCTCTATTGTCAGGAATTCTCCTTAAGCTCCTAAATTAACAGTGACAACAAAAATGACTACAAATTGCTCTAACACAGAGTCTAAGTATCATCAATAAATAAATTAGTCAGGATCCAAAATATGGCTAGGGAATCTGAGAAGAGAGAACTGCTGGCTGAGCCATTGCCTGTGCAGGCAAGCACAGAAATCACCTGCTGGAGTCTCCAGAGTAACAGGAATAGGAGCTTAGGGACCTAATAATAAATCATTAGCTTGCAGGTCAATTAAGTGGCCAAGAAACACTTGAATTCCACTCGTTGTGCCATAACAATGGCCTTGCTTGTAAGCTGCTGAAGACAAAACACACCCAACATGATTTTAATGCTGCATTCCAGGTAGCCCAGCTCCACTACCCACCTGGACATCACAGCTGCACATCACACAGGTTTTGCTGGGAGCTTCGCACTTTGAATGCTATGGAAAGGTCTTCTCCAAATTATTAGCACCAGGCTTAATCCATTTGGAGACAAGGAATATAGAATTCTCACATCTCAGTGTCTGTTATACACACAACAATCTTGAATGGGGGAAGAATATATTTCGACATTTTTCAGTTTTTGCTTTTATGATTAGTTTTTCTTGTATCACAAATACACAGTAGAAGCATTTAATAGGAATTGCTATAAAACAGGCGGCAGATGAATCCAGCCCTGTTTCCTCCCATACAGACATTTTACACTCAGCACCAATGGAGCTGCCTGAAAAGAATGACCCAGGTTTGATATTAGGCTTCTAGGTCATGGTTTCACCTTGACAACAGCTCTTTCATTTCAAGCAGTAGCATTTGCCAGGATCCCTAAGGTGTTTTCATTTCTGTCAGGAAGTATAAGGGGGAAAAAAAGTATGAAAAAATGATAAATCTTAATTCACAAGCTACAGGACTATCTCTGTGTCTCCAGCACAAAACTTCAAATCCAATCCAGGACCTGGATGTGTATTAGGAGGCTGCAGATTTAAACCTTGTCCACCATGATCAAACTGGATTTATGGAGCATCATAACTCTCCAGACACCATCCAGCAGCTTATTAATTTAATAGACTCCTGTCCATTCCATGATGTTCCTGCCCTGACAGTCTCTCAAGATAAGGTGAAAGCCTTTTGACAGGACAGAGTGCATATATATTTTCTTCTGTTTTCTTGTGGATGGGGCTGTCGACAACTTGAAATGTGTGGCTCAGCAAATTTGGGGCTTTTTTCTTCCCTCTTGCTTTGTAGGGAAGATGACAGAGGTAATGGTACCATAAGCCCCAGGGGTCACAAGGTTATTGCAGCCCTAAATAGTTACTGAGCATAATGGGTAAAAAACTAATTTAATTAAAAATAAAACACATTTAGCATATACCTCATAATCTGAAAACAGTGACAGCATTTTTCTTAAAAAAAATTCTAAATGACTGATTCAACTGCAATTGACTTAGAAAAATGAGGGGCAAATACATACAATGAAAAAAAAAAATCTCTGCATTCTGCTTCCTTTTATTGTTGCCAGTGGTCTCAATGTATGAAGCAATGTTTCTTTTCATATGGTCACAGTGTAAAGTGCAGACTGGGCTTCTTTTCCTTCCTGGACATGCTCTCATAGGTGAGTTTTAGACTCAGTTTACAGCTTTTTATAGCTTCAGTCCAAAATACATAATTCCATGCAAATTATGTCAGTATTCTGCCTATTTCCTTGTCTCCTCAAATGAAAATAATTCCAATTTCAAACTATGAAATACACTACACAATAAATGATAAGAACATAAGAAAAAGGACCCAAATCAATATACATATGAGAACAACTCATATCATTTGGCTGCTACATAAATGAAATGCACTAATAATGAAGAGAAGCATTTTCATATTAGAAGTGGAAATTTAGTTGTACTCTGGTATTTCTTGTCATCTTCCCGTTATTATCTATATGCTTACAATTTAAAGGGCATGTAATAATATACCATGTGCTATTATATGCATACCCATAAAGCTGCATAAAATAACCTTTTTATTGTTGGTAATTAATATAATATACAAGGTCCTGACCGCTAACTCCCTAAAGCAGAAAATCCCCCACTGGATCTATTTACAAGAGTAGAAAATAAAAATGAGGCAAAAGTACAGTCCTGCTCTGTGAGTTCTTTGAAGCTTCATAGTATCTGAAATAAGTCCACAACACTGTGACTGGCATCAACAAGCCATAAGAACCACTAGTGATGGAGGCAAAATGTTTTCTCCTTCTGTGTCCAGCATGGAAATTATCAAGACTGATCTGCAATAGTTTCACTCACAACAATGCCATTTGCATCCTCAACATCCCTGCAAAACCAAACAGGGAGCCTGACATCTACTTACCAATCATGCCCTTATGTCTATATCCACATTTTCTTCCCGTGACTGTGAGTACAGATATATTATTCTGCGTAAGCATTATGCAGATAATTATACTTCTCTTGAGAAATTCTTCACAATTTTTCAGTGTTATGTAAAAAGAAATCCAAAACAAGCTCTTCCATAGATCTTTGATATTAGGATGTCACATGCATTCTGTTAAAAACTCGGGTTTTTTTTTTTTTGGCAGTGGATACAAAGAAAGAACAAAAACCTTGAGCACCACCAAAGGCTTCAGCACATTGTATAGCTAATGGAGGCATCCAGTAGGACAGCAGATACTGCAGTTTTCTGACTGTCCATGTGAAACAGACTTAGTAAATTTACTCAATTTGCTTTTAATATTATGCGGAAAAAAGCCCCTTGCAATCTAAAATATATGCCCCAAGTTAACCTTTGGCCCACTAAACAACTTGTTCTCTGACCCAAACCAAATTAAACTCATATTCTAATGCAGCAGTGTTTAAACCTCTTGTGATGTTTGACTGTCTCATTAGGGTCCCTGATGCTGTATGTCCGTGGTGCAGTGTACCATTACACTGCCTGAAGTTTCAGGGAAAAAGTAGTATTTGCTAGCTGAAAACTCTCGTGCTGGGGAAAACATGGTATCAATGATCTCACAGAACAATCAAGAAAAATAATCCTGTCACCAAACAAAAATTTAAGTACCCTTCTGTTGCAACAATTGACTTCTCCTCTATGTTAAAAATTAGAACGTTTACTTTAAATTAGCAAAATTAATTAAAAATTGCCTTCAGTTTTTCCTAGTGGTTTCATGTAACTTTTTTACAATGTTTGTATTTTCAGTAAATGGCATATACACCAGCTAAATAAGCCACCCCAGTACCAGTGAAATAAGTAACCAGTTATGTCTTTACTGACTTGTTTTACGTGAATTATGGGGCTCAGCAGCCAGTGGAAGCCCCAGAAGGGTCGAGCACAGCCCTCTGCATCCAGCCCTGACTTCTGCCCTGCCCTCTCCTGTCTGCTGCCTTTCCTCAAGCTTCTATTAATAAATTAACTACATGACACAGTTTCAGTGCGGGCAGCTGTCATTTTAACTAATATCATTCTGTAAATCCACCCTAGCAGGCTTCTTCTCTATTGTGATTGGAGAATAGACTTTTTTGGGCAGCTTTCAAAAGCCGCATCTGTTTGAGCAGGCACCCATCCCTTAGCTGTGTGGAGCAGCACTCCCCCGAAATTCCCTCCCCCCGCTCCCCATTTTTTTGTTCACCAAAAGAAAATGACAATTCTCGGATCTCACCCTTAGGCAACATCCTCCCTAGCAAGGATTTTGTTATAGTCGCTCAGTGGGCACCGGCTGTGATTTCACTTACAGAGAGAGGGAGGCTTTTTATGGTGCTCGCTATCGTGTGTCCGCACCACCAGCACAATTAACGGGAGCACCCTGTGGAATCACTTACGAAAGTGTCATGCAGTGCCTGTGGAACTGCGCTGGGGCAAGGATGGGCTTTTTCTCCTCTCACATCCTCTCAGAAATAACGAAGGGCATAAACTACTCAGTGAGGCCAGGCAGAGGAGGAAATAACATCAGTAAATCACTAATGGAAATGCAAAACCAAACACTGCCTCACACAAACTGAGATGATGGCTGGCTTAAAAAGTGTGCGAGTCACTGCCTGCAGCCACCTCCCTTTTGGCAGCCATACCCGACCCCATCCCATCATCCCGTGCACCAGCACCCATCCCTGTCCCTCCAAGGGGCAGCCTGCAAAGCAGTCGTTTCCTAAATTAGGATTTGCAGCAGAAGCCATGCCCCACAGCTGCCACCTGGCCAGCAGCACGCTCAGTGGGATGCAACACAACCCGACCGGCCCAGACACACGTTACAAATGTTGGCTTTCCTGCACAGAGTTATCCTGTGGTGCTCTGCAATCAATTACTGTTATACCACCATCATTAATAATTTTCTTAATGAAAATGATTCTGTTGATCTCCGTTGTATTTTAATTATCAGAGTTAAGCATAATTACACTGCAGCTCTGAGCTGGCATGTAGACTCCTTTAGGGCGCAATTTTGTTTTAACACACTGATAATGTAATTTTACATTGTGTCAGTTGTTTAGTTATTATCCAGTCGTACAATTCCGCTGTATTCCTGATAACAGATAATAACCTTAGCACCTCCTATATCCTGAAGTCATTTAAAAAGCAATATTGGAATTTCACAACTAGCTAACTTAATCGCCTTATGATTTTATAATTCCCACAGCTAAATATTTGTACAGACACCCTGTTTTAGCAATGCCACTAAACATACAGGATCCATACATTTCACACAAATAGCTTAAATAATATCTAGAAAAATGTCTGTTACATGAGCATGGCTTTTAGTCTGTGCAGCTGTGGTTTTTACACTGTTTCTATTCTGGTCAGTCATAATTTATTTATTAAAATCCTTGCAGGTCCAGTGAAAGATTTGCAATAAATAAATATCGCAGCTCCCTCCTAGCTTGTTGGGAGACTCTTAACCATGGTCTTAGAGATTTTCCAGGTCTGGTGCACAACTCTGTTAGGCAAAAATGTTTCTCAAGTACACTATGTGGCAATGACGATACAGTTCGTGCATTAATATTTCCTATATAACTTGCTTGAATTCGGCTGAAGCTTTTTTTCTTTTAAAGAACATATATTTCTAAATAAGCTATAATTCATAAAATCTGTCTCTTCAATCTCAGTTTCTAGGACATATCTCAAATTACTGAATAGACTTTCTGAAAGTTCATTTTTGAAACATGAGAGAAGTTTACAATAAATATTAAAACAAAAAGAGCATTTCTTTTGAATGTAATTACAGTAGTAAAAGTTTCCTTTCAAGAAAATGGAGTGGAATAATGGCAGGTGCCATGACTAGCCAGCTTGTATCAGAATTTGTAAAATGGGATAATAATTAACTATCCCTAATGAACTGTTTTTCTGTTTTCTAACTTGCCCTAATATTGGGGAAATGTAGTTATAAAAATACAGGTAGTGATCCTAGACTAAGCTGAAAAATTAGAATAACACTTATTTCAAATACTGAATATTTATTTCATAGCTATTCACTTTGAATGTGAATACTCTGATGTGTGATTTTAAATAACTGGTTTCTTTATCTAAAGATTAGTATAGAAGATGACTTGTGATTGCACTGTAATAACTGAGAAATATAATCCTATATATGTACATCATATATATATACACATATATATATATATGCAGATATGTATATATGCATGTATGTATATGCGCATATATATACACACACACACATATATATTCACACATATGCTGTGTTTGTTTGCCTGGGGAAAATATTTTATGGAGAGCAGGAGAGCATTGAAGGTAAATAGGGAGTCAGCCAGACAGCTCAAATTCTCTTCCAATAGAACCTACACTCTAGGCTCCTGTCCCTGTGATTATTCTGTGTGCAATATGTGGGTGACTACAGTGCTCACAGCCGCTAGTGAATCAGAAATCAGACTGACATTCCTACGTTCTCCTGAAGGATCTGGGGAAGATTCTGCTCTCAAAGATATCTCTGTAATGAGCTAAAAGGAAATATGGCATGTGCTTCTGAGTCAGCAACTGATCAACCAGTACCATGTACTGTTAGCCAATTCTAAACTTATCTTCCTCTTAGAAATGTGCCAATTTACTACACTCATCTCCTCTTGAGTTTAGTATGGAAAACAGCTCCCAGGTGACCAAATCTGGTACATGGACAATTCCACACATTTGTTCAGCTAATTGCTTTCAGAAATAACAACGTATTGCTAAGCAAACTAACAAAATTATACACATGCAACTACAACATAACATCGAATTACAGCTACATGCCAGCTGACACCGTTTCATTAGAAGTAATGGCACTACAGGAGACAGAAAGCTAACACAAATCAAAGCAATGTAATCTGGAATGATGAGATACAAATTGAAGGAAGAAACATTATTCTATTTATTTATTTTACCATCTTCTATTTGACATTGTTTTGTGATACAAGCCAATTAATCTTTCTAGTATAAAAATCCCAACAGAGCTCAAGGCAAGGGTAGGTGCTTAATGACTGACAGAGCAGCCACCTCAAAGAGAGAAACAGACCACAGTGAATGCAAAGGATATCTACAACTTACTTCCTGCATTAGTTTAGTGAAATAACAGGTTTTTAACATGTATTTAACCTCAAATTTATCCTCAGCCTTAGTTATAGTATGCGTCTGTGATAGAGACAACAGAATTCACCTGGCGCACTGTACAACCATCCCACCATACCTTGTTAACCAAGTACTAAAATAACTGGAATGATCAGTGAAACAAAATCCATCACCTTTGAATGAAAATACAAATATTTTGGGCTAATCAGATTGCATCAAACTGAAGCAAGTTCTTACTATTTGAAAACAAATAAATTGTATTTCAATAGACTAAATCAGACAGGACCGAAACTATCCAATAAATTAGTTATATGCTTGTAAAATACCTTGAAGATGAAAAGTCCAACTGGTAAATATATGCTAAGTATTATAATTATAGAAAGAATATAATACTTGATAAGATATCATCCTATGGGAATTTGCAGGAGCTACGGTTTGGAGTGAAAGTAGTTTCCCATTACATTACAAAGCTTTTGCAGAAAAGTTTGCCTGTGTATATTCAATATTATGAGCAGCAAACTGCAGCTCTGGATTCATACAAAAAGCTTCAGTGTGGTGGTTAGTCAGAGCACTTTGCTGCTTCTTTCACTTGGGCTGCTATCAGCAAGCTGTGAAGGGAGGGCAGCTCAAAGCTTTTTAGATCTGAGCCCAGTTCTCTAGTTCTGCAGGTGTTGCAGGTTGTAGAATGAATGTGTTGACATTCTGTAATTATAATAGAAAGAATTTATAAGACCCTGGTGTGCGACTCATTTTTAACATGCAAATTCCCTGTTTTCAGCGTTTCAACTTTCAAAGGCTTGTGGCAGTTTAAAAGCAATCCTCTTATAAGTGTATAAATTGCAATGATTATAGGAACAAGTTGTAATTGTTTCTAGTAAGTTTTTAGGAGCCTTTGATGTTATGATTAGTGTTTTGTATGTTAATATATTGATATGGGTGCTTATTTGCCTGGATGCTTGTATGCTGAAATGGTCACTAGGTTGCCTCAGCAAACAAATCTTTGATCTCAGTAGGTCTGTTTGGTTAGAAATAAAACCTAAAAGAAATTAAACAAGAACAGTACATGTTATAAAGCATTCACAAAGTGCTGAGATTGGTGATTGAAATACAAGGAAGGAAGGTCATAGTTTTGCAACCTGATCTGTAGGGTGAATGACAAATACAGCTACACTAAGTTATTTTTATTCCATGTATTCAAGTGGTGTTTTGTTTATTTTTTTAAATGTATTGTAATGATTCTGTAGCTGCACAGAAAGCTAGAAAGCTTTCACAGTGACTGCACCAATGTGGTGCATAGTCCATGGTGCTACGGACTGAACCCAAGGCTCTTTGTGTTGTTTCAAGATGCAAGACAAAAGCCTGTGCACCTTGAACCAAAGGAGCTGTTAGATGTGATGGGTTAGATGAAGCATCTTTGGTGGGCAGCCTTGTAAGAACTCGTACTGACTTGAACAAATCTGAAACTTCACATAAGACAGAAGTGATACCCATTGCCACTAGCAAATACACTCCAGTGAAGCATCACCGCATCATGCCGCAACAGAGACGGGAATGTCAGAGGTGACAACCCTGAAATCCAGTTCCATTCATCTTATGTTACCACACTGACATTAAGTCTTTTCACAGTCCAATCAAATTCTCATTTTTCATATAAAACTGGATTTCAGTTAGTAATCTACATGTAATGTAACATAGAGAAATTATATCCAGGATACCCAACAAAAACGTCAAAAAGAATTCACCTATTCAAAGTGTATAGGTTTCATTGATGTTTCCCAGAGCACTGACTCTCAGAAAGAAATGAATGGTACATTTTATGTCAGCTGATGTCCTTCAGTGTTTACAAAGCATTTAATAAACTACAGGCACCATGTGGGATTTTTATACCACTAAAAGAAAAAAAAAGGTGAAACTAGAAAATGGAAGAAAAATGTGAACAAAAACTGACATTAAGGGGAGACATAGTATTAATTTTCCTGGTATGCCACAGGTACATATTTATCTCAGTAGCTTACACAAGAAAGTAAAGGAAAAAAATCAGTTTTTTGTTTACCTTTGCTGTACACAATGCAGTTGTTTTTATTGTCTTCTACTCCTTGCCAAGTCACATCCAGCAGCCACTTGGGGCCAGCAGTCAGTACCATAGGGACTGAAGCCTTTGTCTTCTGTAGGAAGGATGATAACAAACAGATGCCATTTGTTCGCCTTGATTAAGAACTTGAATAATAATGGTAATAATAATTTTATTTGCAAACAACAAAATCTCAAAACCCATAAGCCAAAGTCTTATTCCCCTGCCTCAGGATTTTTTTAAAGAAGACACAAGCAGGGAGCTTTAGTTCATTCATTGATTGAATGGTGAAACTATTATCAAGGATTTTTCCGAATGATATTGGATCAGATCTCCAAGATTACACAGATCTCTGGTGGCTGAGAATTATAAAGGGAATGCAGATGACTTTCACAGCAAAGAGCCAAGTGTTTAGAAGTGAACTTTAGACACATTGTACTTCATTATCAATGGGATCTCACTATTTCCTGAAACAGACAGGAAAGAATTTAGAGAATCAGTATCCATTTCAAAGATCTGTCCTGGGTAACATTTGTATTATCACAGGAAATTGTTCTGAATGGATAATGGAATTTTTCCCCTTTTGCTATGTGTTGATGTGTGATTTTACTGTGTCTGAAATAGTAATAATGCTAATGATTCACTGCAAAAAGACTATAAAACAAGTTGTATTAATACATTCAAAGACTCAAATGTAAAGTATGACATCATCACACCAGAAAGGCATGCAGGCAATTTACCATCTCCTGTCTGTATTTCAAATTCTATATTTAGAGAATTTGATATTTGAGGAGATAAGGCAGAGGCCTGAAATTTATTAACACTTAACTCCTTTTACTAATCAAATGGCAAAAATCCTGTGGGTAATCCTGAGTTTGTCAGTATGTGGCACTTAGACTTCTATCACAGACAGTTCTTCTCTGCATCAAGAATGAAACCACAACAGAGAATACAAAATAAAACAGTCACAACGTAACTTCTAATTATTTTTTCTGGGATAAAATTCTGTCCAAGACATTCCAACATTTTGTAAGAGAATTTAATTATTTTTATACTCCACCAATAATTCTCTAGTTGTCTCAACCTATTTTGTATTGTGATATTTTGCATTACTGACTGAGATAAAAAATTTTAAGATACAGAAAATCATATTTACATGGACATTCCAGATGCTTTGCCAACATTTACTATTGATGACTATTCTAGAAATGTAGTGAAGAATAAAAACATTTGCCACAAAACATATTACATTCACAAAATATACCTGAAAATATTAAAAATAAAATATTGCATAAAATATTTTAGTTATATAAGATTAAATAAATAATCTTAAGGAATATAAATTTACTATAATGATATTGATATCTTAATAATGATGATAGGAAAAGACATTAAATGTCAAAGTCTTCATATTTTTGTGGGGTTTTTATTTGTTTAGACTCTAATGCTGTTTTATCAAATAAATTACTTCTTACTTAATTTTCATTTTAGACTTTGCATGTTTCATACAAATGTTTGTGCATAAGTCATACTTCTGTATGCATTCCATGACATTATGCATCTCCCCTATGTATTGGGAAAAAACATATAAAAATTATGAATGAAATTAGGAAAAAGGAAAGTAACATCTAGCAAAAATATACCTACCTAGGGTACAAATACTGAAACACGAGACATGCAATGTCTCAACTCCTAATACTGCTTTCTCTATGGGAAGTTGCAGAAAGTATGTTTTGCTTATATGAAGTATTACAAGAGTCAACCCAACTGCATGCACCTGTATTCTGAATTTAAATTCTGATTTATAATTGACCAATAAACAAAACAATTTTAGGTTTTTTTAATTTGGATAAGTTTGGGTTAATTATCAAGAAGCCTGATATTATCAGTTATGAAATCACTGTGAAGTATATACATATGGGTTACATAGAAAATAATGACATAAACTAGGCAAGAACTGAGAAAGAGCTGCAGCAGATGAGATGAAAGGTAATCAAAGTATCATCTCTATCTTCTATCATAGAAAAGTCTGAACTTTACTGTAATTTGCACCAAAACAGAACTAAGGCTGCCACAGAAACAATGAAGAGTGACTATTTCTCACATAGCTGCTTTACATACCCAAATTGAATACAAGCTGTAGCAAGAATGTTGGCAACTATGGCTGCATTGCAATAATGAAGAGGAGGATCAGGACACACTCCAATACTTGCTGCATTTCTCCAAGTGCCATTTCAGTCAAGCCTTTAATATGTTTTTGTGCTTATATATGCTTTCAGTCTCTGGTAAACCCAAGTACAATCAAAAGACAGTGAAATATTATCCAGTTAGGAGACTTTTCCAAGTACACCACAAATGATTAAGACATTCAAAAAAAGTATTTTTTTTTCTTAACTTGGAGGCCAAGTTAAAAAACAGAACAAACTAAAATTCTATCTTTTAAGTGCAGAAGGGATCATCTATTTAATTTTCACAAGATCTAATTCCTATTTCTGGTTTACTTCTTTCCAGACGTCTGACATTTCATTGTGTCTCTTCCATCTCTAAGGGTATTATCTGCATTAAGGTGGTATCAAAAAGCCTCAAATAATATCAGGATCTTCTTGTGCTGGGCAATAGTTTATCTACATAGACAGGACAAATAATATGTCCTGGGAAAGGATTATACTTAACCACATACTGCTGAGGAAGAATGAGATACAGAGATACGGTTTGACTTTCTCATGGAGATTAATTTCTCCTTTAGTAAGTGCTAGGCTTAGTCCCAGGCCACCGCCCCAGTTTCCTCCAGACAAGGAGAGGGGCCTAGGCCTCATCCCTTCTGAGGTGAAGCAGCAGTGGCAGCAGGTAGACTGAGCACCAGCAGTCAGCATTCGTGTCTGCTCTGCCATCCCCATTTACAGGGCTTTTTTGGAACTTAAAGAACTCCATGGTTATCACTAAATTAGCTTCCAGGTCAGCTTGGCAGTTACAACTTGTAATCAGCTCTGCAGCTGTAAGCAGTCTCTAAGCACTAGAGATAGGCTGGAGGAGGAACAGGGTGTTTCGTCTCACAGTTCTGCTAGCCCAGAAGAACTGGTGGACACCTCAAAAGAATTTCCCATTCTCCCACAGCTCTGCTCCCAAGCTACACAGATATGTAAATAAACTTATTTTAATATGAAAGCAAAACTTCACAAGACCCCGGCTGCTTGTAAAGCTTGGCAGCTCCACTGAGGGATGCCAGCAGTGGCTTCCCTTTGATGCACCTTACTGGCATATTGTGTGAGCTGTAAGGTAGGTCAGGACCACAGCAGCAGTTCTTGGGGTCTGGCATCCTGTGAGGTTCACACATTCATAGGTGTTCACCACTGAGAGAGGCTTGCTCTTGTTGTGCCTTATACATAGTAAGAACTGAAGCAAGCCTGCTGGTTCAGGAAAGGCCATTTCCTTAAAATGGTTAAAATGAAAAGACCCCAGTCCAAGATAACAAGAAGCTATGGTTAAATCAGTCATGCCTTTATCACCTCAAGATTAGACTACTGCAATGCGCTATACCTGAGGCTACATTTTAAATCCATTTGAAAGCTGAAGCGGGTGCAGAATGCGGCAACCCGCTTCTAAAGCAGGATATCGTGCTTTGAGCACATTACACCAGTGCTTTTTAATTTGCACTAAGTGTCTGTGGAATTTAAGGCACTGGTTACAACCTGTGAGGCCTGAGACCTGTCTGTTTGAGATACCTAATTGAGACCAGCCAGGTCCTTTGTCTCAACTGTACAACCACAGCTGAGAACCACCAAGGGACATGAAAAAGGGCTTTCTTGGCTTGACACCGAAGAAAGTCTTGGCAAGGCAACATGTTCTTCATGACAGCTCTTTTACCTTTGGGACATCATCCTGCATGAATGAAAGTATGTTCATGCTCTGACTTCCAGAGAGTTCTATGAAAATCATCCTGTAATTTATAAGATGTATTTGTCATACTGCAAAATTAAGCTGGTCATTCCCAAAATAATGGTGGTAGGTGTTACCTACTTTACAGTGTTTTGTTTGGGTTTTTTGAAAGTGCTAGCAGGAATATCTCTTGTTTAAGAAATGTACCTTTTTACACAAAAAAAAGCTTTCTTGACACAAAAGCAACAATATTGCAGCTGCTAACAAATAAGACTTCAAAAACCAAATATAATTTCATTTCTCCCTCCAAAACAACTGCTACACATTACTCAAAAGCTTACAAAACATTCTCCCTACTGCCCAACTATAATCATAGGGATCTGCTAACACGAGTGTCTGTAAAATGGAACCATACAGTAATTACCTCACATTTTTTAAACGAGGGCACATTACAGACCCACAGTATTGTTCACTGCTCTACACTAGGTAACTGTACATTCTACACTTGAGCAATGTTTCCCTGAAAATGCAATTTCTGCTAATGTTTTCATGCCATAACTAGACAAATTTGACAAGGACAAGCAGGGTCAAAACTGTGATCTCTCAGGGAACAATTAGAATTAGCTAATGAGGATAAAAGAGGTCAGGCAGGCATCCACTTTTCACTAACCTTTGAAGCAACTGGACAAACAAGGGAGGTAACCCTCAATAAATGTTTATATTCAGTCAAGAGGTTAATGGAGATAAAAATAGCCATCACAGCAGGCTGAAAATAGCTTTGCACTCTTGCTAAATGGAATCTGTGCTGACAAGTAACATTAGATGGGCTCTTCCCTCCAAAGATTTCTGACATATGATGTGTGTGGCCTGGCAGAAACTTGAGGAAACCCCCGCACTGAAGAAAAATACAGCATGAACAAGTTGTTTGAAAGCTATGAAATTCTGATGTCAAATGTCTGATCAGTGCTAGCTGTTCCTTCAGAAGCTGTGTTGAAGCAAGGAACAATTACTGAGCTACTGAGCTCATGTTCAGTAAGTCACTGTGACATGACCATCCTCTCCCAGGCACAGTGTTCCAAGAAGTGTTCAACATTATTTAAGGAGATGCAGTGATACTCAAAGGCTTTGTTTCTTTTTGTATTTTGTTTCCTGCAAACAGATGTTCTTCCTAAATCTTCCAAAGAGCCTCGGTTCCCATGAAAGATACAGAATATTACCAGACTGTCTTCATGACCTTGGAGAAAGTTCCAATGCCCCCTGGGCAGCATTAGTTTCTATAGTCAATTAAAACCAAGAGTGTACTGGGAGGAGAGCTGTAAACATATCTCAGGTGCCTTCAGATATGAGTCTGGGCTAGCAAAACACCAGTTAATACACTGATGGATGTTTCTACTTTGAAATTCAATTTAAATTCAATTGTATCATCACAGGGTTGACATGCTGAAACTGCAGAACATCCCCTCTTGAGAGCTTGAGTTCACCTTTGATGATCACCATACTCAATTCAGCAAACTTTGTAAGCTCATCAAATCAGTTCAGTTCGGAAGGCCTCCTAAGGGTCATTCTGGACAAAGCAATAACAGATATTTGTATAGGTCTCAGACTATCCCTGATTAATTAATATTTGTTTTAAGATGTTTTTGAATAACAAGAAGAGTGGTAACTCCATTTTATCTCCTCTCACACTGACTGTCTAAATGTATTTCTTTATAACTGATTATAAATTCATAAAGCTGTAAGACAATCCCACCTAAACAGCCCAATGGACAGGCAGAGATCTGCATTTTGTTGTTGATTTGTATGCAATCAGCTGGACTGTCTTTCAATTTCTGTAGCTTCCCTGAAAACTCTTATCTTTTTCCAAGAAGGATTCAGTCTTGGAAGAATATTTATCTCAAGGGCTTTTCTGGAAAACCTGCCAGTCAAGGCCCATGGCAGCACTTCACAGTGCCACAGCTTTCTTTGCAAGACATGCAGAGGCAACTCCGCTCCACTAACACAACACTGGAGATGTCAAGAGGTTTTCAGTGCTGTGGTTGCATGCTGATGACAACATCACTAATTACTGCAAAGACATGACAGTCTCCAGCCACAAACACCCACTCTGGAATCTTACAATTGCACCAGCATTTCAGCTTTCACAGCTCCCACTATGTCTGCAGGTGAGATCTTGAAACTTGAACTAAATGCAAAAGAAATTTTGCAATCCCTACTCCTTGAGGTTGAAAGAAGAACCCAAACCCAAAAACTTTGAAAACCTGACACCAACATAATGCATGCAGTTAATTTCAGCTTAATCTTTAGACAGCATGGTATAATTGTTTTAGTTACTACTTTACAACTTTATGGGATCCAGGGTCCCAGAGGAGTTCAAGAATCTGTATTTCTGCACAAATTGTTACTTGTGATGGGCCATGACACTAGTGATGAAGAAAAGAAGGATCTACTTCCCACTATATTTTTTGGTGATAGTAGAAGAAAAATATTGGTAACAGTTGAAGAGGTTGTGGTCAAACCAAAGTCTTTAAATGTTTCAAACACAAAAAAAAAAAAAAANGGAGGGAGGGAATGTGCACACAGATGGAATCCCAAAAGACAGCTGGGATTCCCTGCAACTGAGAAACCCTGCTGTTTACCCCAAGGGATCATCACTTGTCAAGTGACAAGACTGAACATACATTTCACCATGTATCACTATGTACATTTCATCCACAAACCTATAGCAGACCAAGGAAATTATTCAAAAAAAAACCCTGCACCCTAGGTATGTTAATATTTTCCAACACTTGTCAGGATTTTAATATGATTTCAAATTTTTTATTACTATCAAATGTGCCTGCCTAATGCAAATTAAATGTGTGATAAAGATGGGGATAAATTCATTTTACCTAACTAGAATGTATTTTTTTCAAATCTGCAAAATAACCATAAATCAAATGTCACTGTAATTTAGGTACAAAATAATGCTGTCTAAAGCAACTTCAATTTGTTCTTAACTCAGGATACCCTTGCAACACATCTTCAAACTATTCCCCAGTTCTAAAGAGGTTTAAATAAATCCATATTCTGGAACATCTGGACCTAACTGAGTTCTGTTGATTCCTTCTGTCTGCTTCTGTGGTCCTGGAGGAGGTGACAACAAACCGGTTGGAACAGGAAAGGAAAACCTGGAGAACAGATCTCTGAACACTCAGGGATCTTCCACTGCCCACATCATTCTGTCTTGATGGGCTTTCTACTCCAGTCCTTCCTTCCTCTAAAGCCTTCATCTGCCTTCATTTCACAGTTGCTCCCACTTCTTTTTCCCCTTTTTTTAAATACCTGACTATGTATAGATAATTTCCTTTCTCAAAGAGCATGGGATGCATAGCACTGTATTTTGCCATCACACTCTTGACTTCACTTTCTCATTTTATTTTCCTTTTACTCTCTTTCATGTTCATTTGGTTCTTTGGAAAAGCAGTGTATATATGTATTGTGTGTTTTCACAACGACCAGAACCAGGAAATTGTATTCTTAGTTAGTGCTGTGATTAGCATAAATGTGCTGAGGATATTCTAAAAGTTGACAATTCTAAGTGAATCATGTCTGTTGTGGTCAGTTGATACCTGTGGGTAGCACGAGCAATGTCAGTGTGTCTTAGTGTTCAGGTATCTGCTGTGGGTGTTGAACCTTTCTGCTTTACTGTAAAGTTGAATACTTTGGATAATACTATTTCAGAGATGACATGCACCTGTACCGATGAAATCACACACTATATAACTTATCTTTAGACAAGATATAATGCAGTGCTGCTTGCACACTTTCACGCTGAATTATCAGTGGATTTTTTCTACTGGGTTAACCTCACTGTTGGAAATTATTGTCTACTCTAAAAATTTCATTTCTCTTTCTGCTAATGAGGCCATGTTGTTATTTGCCAGTAAACACTTTCTGAATGCACTTGCTTGAATGTAACTTATTTTACTTTTCCCAAACATTTCCCACATAAGATAGATGAATACTCTGCTCAGTATGGCTCAGCTTCAATTCTGCAAGCATTGAATTTACTCTGGATAGGTTGAGGGGCTAAACTGTGGGATAAACCCTCAAACCCTGGTTAGCTTCTGACAATTGGTCTCTCACTTCGCACAAATATCATTTGGGCTTGGGGCAGTTAATGTGACAATAGATATTTCAGATGATCAAGGGGACAATTACAGAGGTTTTTCCAGAAGACATGAAGGCATTTATATTGCATATGGATTAATTCTGCCTGGTCCCATGGTCTAGCTATTTACACCAAAGCCATCCAAAATGATTGCTGTATCTGCAGCTTAGTTTAGTGTGGTACTGAATAATTTCTAGTTTAGAGCAATTTTGTGATTTTTTCTTTGTTATACTCTTTCTTATTCTGGAATGGATTATTCAAATCACTTTTTTGAGAAGTCCAAATTTCATGTATCATATGTTTATTTTTATCTAAGGAATAGAGAAAGGGGCAATGATAGGACAAGGGAAAATGGCTTTAAACTGAAGGAGAGTAGGTTTAGATTAGATACAAGGAAGAAATGCTTCTCTAGAGAGTGAAGCACAGGTTGCTCAGAGAATAAGATTCCCTATATCTGGAAGTGATCCAGGCCAGACTGGATGGGGCACTGAGCAGCCTGGTCTAGTGGAAGGTGTCCCTGCCCCAGGCAGGGGGGTTGGAAGCGGATGATCTTTAAGACCCATTCCAACCCAAACCATTCCATGATTCTATGAATCCATTAAAAATACAAAAATAAAAAAGGACATGCACAAAGTCTTCTATAAATCATCTATTACACAGAACTACAGAATAACTAGTTATAGATTCTGCTTATTATATATTGTTATTAATTTGTTTGGAACTGCAAACTCAGGTTGTATATTTTACTTTAGGTAAGTGAATGCTTTTGTCATGAATGGTGAATAAGTCAAGCTTTAGCAGTAGTAAAAGATAACTTTTTTTAATTTCAACCTTTTTTTTCTCTCTTGGAACTACAGAGGGAGAAAATAAAAAGTTCATTGTATATGCTTGTCCAATATTTTAACTGCATAAACGAATGCAGCTTTATTAGGATTATATTTCCAACAAATATTGTGAGGTCTTTATGAAATATATATTCAATACAAAGGCATTGTAGTCAATGGTGCAGGTATTGCAACATAATTCTCTTGGTGATGCATTACACAATAGTTGAACTTCACTGCTGCACACACTGAATGCACACAAAATATTATATATAAATTCCTCTCTAATTTGAAATAGAATTGGAGAATAGAAAAGAACCTATGCCTTTCTCAAGGACTTTTAAAGATTTTTATGCATCCTTTTATTAGCTATTTATATATGTCTCTCTACTAAGAGGAAGTGTGGTACTTTAAAGTAAGAGCATAAATCCAACATACAATCCTCTGCCCAAGTTTAATATTTGTTAAGATAGAATAATCATTTAAGGTAGAAGTTTAACGTATGATTCAACAACCAGAAGTCTATATGTATGACTTTGATTAATTATTTTTAGTTCAGTTAAAACATCCCAGTTTATCTCCTTTTAAGATTATCCTTGACATATTTAGAAATCCTAATGCAGATTTTATGGCCCACACCTATCCCTGATGGTGCTAATGGACTAGGCATAATGAATCATTCTAATTTGGATGAAAGGACCACACAACACTGTGGCAGTCCTTTAGAGAATTAAGGCTCAATTCTGATTTTCCAGACTTATGAATGCATTTTTGGGATTAGGCCGCGTATCTGTACATCTGTTGAGTCTCAAGGGGTGTATACTCAGCTAAGTATTCTGACCTTCCAATGTACTGTATCAAATGCATGGCCTTGGGATATTAAAGGATTTGATTACAACTGTATTTTAACACTGATTTAATATATAATTATGGGGTAAAACCTAATTCCTCCTTACATCTTCATGTAGAAAATTCCACCACTATTAAGCAGACACTAGGATATTTTTTCCCCAGTGAGTGTGATAGTAAATGGAAGGAATTGAAACACCCACCCAGGATAATGTAAAATCAAGGACAATCTTCTTAGGGATGGCTTTGATATCAGCTTCTTGTGTCCATAAAAAACAAACTTAAATGGTCTTCTGCGAGTGCGTTGCTAGATGGTATGCTGTTGCATTATGACATGATAATTGACAGGTTATGTATAAATAAACTGGAAAAAGGTTCCTTTAGTGATTTTTACTATTACTCTATGCTTTCTTGTTCACAAGTAATAAGGAGGACAATTAACTTTATACACACACTATGTATATAATACTGATAGAAAAATTTACAAATACTTGAAATTATCTGGTTATTATCTATTCACTTATAATTTCTGTTTTTCTAGTATATCAAATATGAAATGTTGTAAACTTTCCTTTAGCCAGTTACACTTTCATAAGATATGCTTCGTGTTTTCATGTAAAATTTTGGGTTTTTTTATTCTACTGAAAACCCCTTCCCAAATGTTATAAGTGAAAAATCCCTGAAAATATTAAAATAGACTTCAAAAGAAAATCAGTTCAATAGATTTTAACTTATGACTGTGCACTATTTTAGGGGTTTTAATTTTTCTTCTATACCATCAAATTTTGCATAGATTTTAAAATGAATAATAATGGTATTAAGTAACTGATTAATATGAGGATTTTCGAGAAAATACTTTCCAGAATCCTGTGCTTTCTCATCAGTATGATCTGTCACAGATCTGAATTACAGATTCATGGTGCTAACATTTTCTTTTTCATTTCAGAAAGCCTGGAACAAGAAGATGAACTGAGCAGAACAGCACCTTTACCTTGCAAGCAGTTACTTTCTCCCAGTTGAAGAATATGCTGCACATAATGAGATAATTTTTCCCCACAGCCTTAAAAGCATGAGGATTTTATTTCACTGTTCTCACACAAAATGAAAATTAATTTCCCTAAAATGCCCAATGACAGATTAAAAGTATCCTCAGTTTTTGTAGTTTGTATGACATCATTGTGTAACACTGCTCTCATTTAAATTGTTTCGGAGTACTGATTACATGCAGCATGACTAAGAACTGCAACTATGCAAGTTTCCAGGAAAAAAAAAGGTACCAAAAGAATGGGTGAAGGTCCTTCACTGGGACTGGAGATAAAGATGGAGAATCCAGCAGCAGGACTGGTGAGTACGGGGCTCTGGTTCCAGTAAGACTCAACAAACAACTCAGATCAGAATCTGAAGTCCAGGAAAGCAGCCTGTAGCTTCGAGATTAGCTTCCTCACACTATTCCTGAGTTAAGCCAGTACAAACATCATCATGAATGCATAATTATGATTACGCACTATACCATTGCATAATAGATCTTAAAATCTGGAAACAAAGAAGTAGTGTAGGAATGCTGTTTTCAAGCTTTTGGTTTTGAACACAATGAAGTTAAGGGTAAAAGACTTTCCATAAGGAAAAACAGTTCCAAGAAAATGCATTTTATTTGGAAAATTCATACAGATAGTTGTGAAACATTTACACAAAAAAGAAGGGGTAAAAGGGAGATAGGGACCTGGTGCTATGTTTATAACTTGAAAATAACAATGAACAAAGCTCAAACCCTTCCCATATTAACATATTATACAGGGCTAAAAAAAAACCCACTATCATTTGAAATAAGTAACAATAGAAAAAGAAACTGGAAGCTTGACAAGTTTACCTAAAGGATCTTTTTCTCAGAAAGAAATAAATTTGATTTTTTGAAATTCTTTGCAGCAAGAATTTCCCTATGAACCAAAGTTTGTTTCTGGGACTGATGGGTATACACAGGCTGGTATCCTATATTTAAATGATAGTGTTGATAAAAGAGTGATTGCTTAAAGGGAACTGATGGATTCATTCCCTTTCATGTGTAGAAACAAAACTGTGAATTTGATGAATGCAGTAGCAGGGTACATCTATGACTAAAGACACTTGGTATCAAACTCTTGTCAGTTGCCAGCTTATCAATGAAGCCATTTCGGGCCAGCAGTGCTCCAGCTCTGTGTTCTCTAACAGGACACCTTGGGACTTGTAAAGACTCTGGGACCACAAATCCAAGGAGTGGTCCTCAAGTGGGAGTGGGTTGACTTTCAAAAGTAGGGAGCATCAAAAAGAACAACAAATTTGCACATAGGTCCTATACAGGGGTCAGGTTATTTTTGTTGTTGTTGCTGTATGAAATGAAAACTCACAGTGGTAATGAGAGTCAAGCTGAGTACCACCACACTGCAGACTGAATTTGAGTGATTACAAAACTATTCTGCTGTTGGCTAAGACCAGTTTCACAAAAATTATTTTTTAATTCCAAAAGGTAATTTTTCCTTGAAAGCCTTCCCTGGTTCAAAGAACACCCAATCCAATCCAATAAAATCAAATCCTATATCCTTCCAGTAAAATTTTTGAATGAATTTTCAGATACCTGAGAAAGAAAGAAAAAAAAAAAAAGCCAGCTTCCAAATGTTCCTAGCACTTCAAGATACCAATGAAGCCAATAAAAGGGAAAGAAAGACCCTCAGTTGTGTGTTATGGAGCCAAGAAAGCAACCTAACACCACAAAGCACCAGAGCTAAATCAAGCTTGCAAAGAGCAAAAGCTTTAGAAATTGGCAGAATCAGAGCAGACCAGGCTATCAAACCCCACAAGTTAGTACAACTTTATACCAGAATTTCTCTTCTTATCACAGAATTAGGCATTAAAATGCCAGACCACTGCAACCACCATATCAGTTTCAAACAACTACCTCGTATCACTTGGCACTAAGTGGCAGCAGCTGTTCAAGGCAGACTTTAACCTGGTGTTCCAGCTGAGCAGGGCTTTTTCCCTGCTCCCAAGAGATATGAACCTTCAGGTGAGATGTGAAGCTGCCATCAGCATTGGTTTTGTGTGGCAGCCTCCAGGCTCCAGGGTAACTGTGCTGCTGTGGTCACCACAAGCCTTCTCAGTTTTTCAGGGAAGGAAACAAATAACTGCCTGATTCTCCCATTTGCACATTGAAGGGAGGTGGTCACGTCTGCAGAGCCTCTGATAGCTCCTGCTAATTCTGAGGGGAACAGTTGGATGATGGAAACCTGCCTCTTCACTCCTCCACTGCAGAGGTGACCTTTGATCAAACTTTCTTTTACTAAGCTGTGGATGGTGAACAAGAGAACACAAGTTAAACATCAAACAAAAGAAGCAGCGCTCAAACCCAGGGCTGGTGGTGCCATGGCTTTAGGTTCACATCAGCCACTGGAAGGAGAACAGAGACGCTCAGGACCAAGCCCTCCTGCTCCACGCAGCTCAGGCAGATCCAGCCCCTGCTCCTTGAAAGTTCAAGTGAAACTTGATTTACAGCCACACCTTGGGCAGCGGGCAAGTGCTGGGAGAGCTGAGAGAGATCTGGACAAAGAGTGATGGGAGGCAGAGGCAGGGGGCAGTGGGTTCCCTTAGTATTATAAAAATGCATCTTATTCTGTTTTTAATCAACGAACCTTATCCAGCAATCAAGGCAGATATATAATAAGCTGAGCTACTCTGTAAATCTAAACATTCCTCACAAATAGAAAAGATACAGCCTGAGCTCTCTGATTGTTACTACGGCAACTATCTAAAATGAAAATCTTGTTAACCCTTTGCATGCTGTAGCCACCCATGCATCAGTGTTAGCTGACTTCTGTGCACTTATCTCTCCTTTTTCCCCCTCAAGAAATTCATAATTGTATTGCTTCACAGTAGTTATGCTCTGGTTATCCTGTTTGAGACTGAAATAACTGTGATAGGTGGTAGTTTCATAGGTGCAGCTGAGTTTTGTTACTTGCTCATTACTGGGATTATAGTTCAAAAAACAACTAAGAAAACAGAAGAGAAAATCCTTAGATACTCCACAAGGCCTGGGATTTTGATTAAAACCTTGACAACTGGAATAGGGTATTTTCTAAAAAACTACACTCCTGCCTTTTTTCTACTAGTTATTAAATGATTTGACTGTAGAAAGCATATTTTTCAGAGAAAATATATCTCTATAGTGCATTATAAACAGGCTACTTTTCAAACACTTTTTTACAGCTTCTCTTTCTTAAGTACTCCACAGAAGACTGCCAGTGATTTTAAGAAAATAATATGTTAACCACAGTGCATTGAAAATTAATGGGCAGGTACTTGACTTGAAAAATTCCTTAAATGCAAGAAAATTTAGACAAGAAGAAAACTATGTTTCTAATTTTTACATGTCGCAGATAATATTACAATCAAATTTATACTTGTATGTACCTCAATATTCAAGACGGTTTCATTATAATATCTATTTGGTAGCATCATGACAAGATGAAACTCTGCAGTTCTTACATCTTCTACAATTCAGCATTGAAAACAACAGAAGCTATGAAAATTTTACTATATTCGAAGTAAAAGAAGCAGGACATGGTCCACAGACATCAATTCTATTGATTCTTTTACCTTGTGCCTATCATGTAATAAATGGAGACCCTCCAGTACTGGTCAGAACTAGACTCTTGATGGAATTCCCACTTTGTTGGTACTGAGAGTGAAATGCTTAATTGATATTTTACAGAGTTACTTGATTCACTTCAACATAGTTAAGTTTAAAAGATCATTACTTGGATATTTTTGCAGCACTGAACAACACATATATATTAATAAACAACAAACTTTTCTTTATAAAAGCAAAAATTTACATGTTAATGAGCCCATATAACTTGAAGTGACTGAAATAATGTGTAAATCATCTTAAGATCTTGAATGGTGTCCACATTAAATTGAAGGTTATCAAGCTTTCAATACACTAAGATAAAGATGCCACTTACAATAAAATATTAGTTAAATATCAATATTACAATACTCAGTTTTATTAAAAAGAAACACTGACTAATTTTAAGTTTACCTAGAATTGGTTTAGTTTGAGAAAAGAATTGGTCTAGAAAAGAAAATTAATCCCCTTAATAAATGTATATGTCAGAGAATGATGCTAAAACGCTTAATATGTGCTCTTCTTATTCACAGAAAACTGAGCCAGTTAAAGTGGACAAGCCAACTTTACTTCTTCCCTCTTAATAAACACCTGTGTGACAAAAAAGCTACAGACCTCGCCTGCACTGTAAATAAACTGAAGAACAGATCGATGGCACTGGGCAAAAATGACACTTCTTGTTTGATCCAAAGTGTTTTAATTGTTTAGTGTTGACAATTTAAGATTTTGGACAAGAATGAGTGAGGTGCATAACACAGGTAAGAATGGTGCTGGAATATACACAGGTAAGAAAATGTTTACCAGGAGAATTACTGACTCAGGATGTGTTCCAATTGTATTTTTCAACTTCTGAAACATTTCCTATTTTTCTATTGTTAATCAGATATATAGCATTCAAAGCAAATTACCTTTCACATTTTTTTGAAAATCTGTCTTTTTCATAAAGTCAAATGGACTACATTGTCTAGGGTCAAATTCCAAATTAACAATAGTATAATCATTAGATTCATCCTAAAGGCTTTTCAAACATTAAGTCTATTTATCAGTATTGGCTTATTTCCCAGGAATATGACCAAAGAATATTTCTGATCTAGAAATGTACTGGCTAGTCAACATACTCTACACAATTCTAGGAAGGTATAACAATCCTAATTTTCCACTGTTTTATTTCAAGTAAGATTTTTTTTCTATAAAAAAGCAACATC
Source organism: Drymodes brunneopygia (assembly GCA_013400955.1). Taxonomy (NCBI): domain Eukaryota; kingdom Metazoa; phylum Chordata; class Aves; order Passeriformes; family Petroicidae; genus Drymodes; species Drymodes brunneopygia. The sequence continues at coordinate 395,330 of VZTZ01027326.1, forward strand.
ACCATTTATTTATTTATTACTCCTCTGACTCATTTCCATATTACTTTTAAATTGCTGTTTCCCAACTGCTATTGAACTGACTTGAGGTCTCCGTATCTCTTACTAGTTAGGTATGGATCCCAACTCCTTTGGCTTTGCTATAGTTGTATATAATTATTTTGAAAGGGAAAGATTATTTGTATGTGATTTATTTGTCCAGGTCAATTACAAGGACTTGTCTTCTTGGGACAAATTATGGTCAAATATTTTCTTCCCTGAAGATTCTTTAAACACCTGGGGGAACTTCACCACATATTCCCCAGAGAAGTCCTCCCTTCTTGTGGGTATTTGCTCTTCTTGATCAGGCACAAAAAGAGTCATGGAGCTTATAGCAGGTAATGGGCTTTCTAAAAAAATTCAAAAGAAGGAGAGTATCATGCTCTGCACACAGTAATGGTGAGGTGGGAGATTCTGCTCTGTTACTAGAAATTGTTCAGTAAACCTCAGTAATCCAGCACACAACTACCTCATCATCTGACTGCCCATCTCCATTTCTTCCAATTTAATCTAAAATATTTCCTAAAGCCTAATGAGCAAAAACTTTTGATAAAGCTATAATTAATGGCCAACTTTGGCAATTATCATGGTGAAAAAATCAGCTAAGCAAGGTGTATTTCCAACAGAAGCAATGCTTCAGATGATTGCCGTATGTAATCATTTGGTAGTTTCTCATTGGTGTATAACTAATGGCAGCAGACAAGAATCATAAAAAAAGGTGCACTGCTGAAATCTACAGATGATTCAAAGAAAACTTCATGGAAATATATTATTCAGTAATGAAAAAAGTAGTCTTTCCAACTGTGGTAAATTTTTAAGAACATATGGTAAGAATGACTTTCTTTGGGGCAAAAGACCCAAACAAATAATGATAATAAAACAAAGAATCCAACAAAATGTTCCAAATACTGAATAATTGCATTATAAATCCTTTAAGTGTTTTCTTTAAACTTAGGACTGGCTTAAAGTATACAAAATAAAATACTCAGTGTAGTTTCATGCACATGCTGGGTTCAAGACTAACAGTTCATAAAGGCAACGAAATCTGTCCAGGTTCTGCAGCCTCATCTGTAGTTCCATAACAGACAAGCAAATAGACAACAGCTCATCTTTTACTTTCAGTAACAAAGACAATATTCCCATTGATACCAAAAGGAATTGCACCTGTTATTCAAATAACGGAATTTAAGCCAATCTTTGCAGGTAACCTTTTCTTTGGGGTTTCTTGGCTGTCAGAGATTTTATGATGTTAATAATTTCATTTTTAATTTAAAGAGAAAAAATGTTGCTACGCTTACCTACCCCCCACCCCACACACCCCATTTCCAAACATATCAGAAGTCAGTAGGAGACAGCCTTCAAGGATTATAGGCTTTGGATATCATAAGCATTCTATAGGAAGAAAAAAAATATCCTTTTCTATTCCATTGAACTTTATAAAAGTTAACATTATTGCAGGTAAAACCTGCCTTAATTTCATTAACATATACCACCAGTACTCATAGTTCATAGAAATTCCAGGACTAGTAAGAAATTTGTAATTCCAGTACAGGAATATGTTCCATTTGTCTTTTTTTTTTCTTTACTGAAAGTTATTTCCATTTAAAGGAATAACAATCAGCTTAATCAGAGCATCGAAAACCACAAAATGGACACAATATTGCTCTCCCTGATCTCAGTGACACATCATTCCTCATATCTACAAATCTATAATACATCTGTATAATATATGAAAAGACTGATTGGAGGAAAATGGATAGAACCAAAGATGTACCAACTAAATGCTCAAGAAGAAGACTAAAAGTTAGGATACTAAAACAATGACAGCATTAGAAGCATAATAGGGCATAATAAACTTGGAGAAGGATGCCAATACAATGTAAATAAATGCAGTGACACGCAGTTCTAGGAGCTAGAATGTTATATATCTGTGCAAGCTGTTAAGTGCATCCTTGTATGTACTCCAGCATCATGCTGCAAGTGCTCCAACCAGGAGATTCAGGTATCTGCATTCATATATTTTTTCCTGTCAGTTTTCTGCAGCTAAGAATGATGATGTATTTAGAGATTACGCTTATGGATACCTGCAGCGTTGTATTTTTCTTGAGGACATGTACTTTGCAAAAAGCTTCACCACTTCTGTCCAATTTCCTGCACCAATGTTTAAAAAAACCTATGTATTTCAACATCCCTGTAGAATTACAGATTTTAATCCTTACTCAAGAAGTTAAAAAGATTGCTCAGGCAAAGTTACCATCGTGCCTTCTATACTTGGGAAACAACAGGCCCTGCCCAAAGGAATTGCAAAGGAGGGAACAAGCAGACCCCACACTCCAAAATCTATTTAAAGCTAACTATAATTTTTTTTTTCTACAGTTATCTCAGAGTATCCTTGTTTTAAGTACTCATGGTATGGTCAGCTAGGCTTTATCTTTGGAAATTCATGGAGTTTTCTTTTACTTGCCCTAGAGTTAGATTATGTGAGGAAGGTATTAAAAATTCCTTGTTCTATAGCAGGTCTGAAAGAAAACTCACATTACCTGAAATCAAAACAAAAATGGCATAAATTTGGCAGGAACAGATTTATTTGAATATTCAAATGATTTTTTAAAGAATTCATCCATTTTAAAACCAGTTGCACAGATACACCATCAACAGAAATTACATCAAAAGCAAACATACTCTATGGAAATAAAAACTACAGAGAGGGAATAAGGGCATTACTTGAGAAAAACTCTATAATCACTCTCTGAATCACTGTTTTACCTAGTTAAAGCATTTAGAGCCAAGATGAAGGATCTAGATTCATTTAATAAACTCTGGCCATGGTGTCTTTTATCAGTAGAAGTTTTTCTAGATTTCATTAGTTCTGAAAGATTTAATGCTTAATAGATTGAATAACTATAATTTACACTAGCAGATATTCAGGTTTCTAAGTCTTTTTATACATGAGTATTTTATCTTTTAGCATCCTTTATCTTATTTTCCATTATATTCTCCTGTACTTTGTATTTTACTTAGTGGTTTAGTGACTGGTAAGGAAAAAGGAGAAGCAAGATATATGAGTGGAGTCCTGAAATCTCCCTCTTTCTCATTCTGAACATTGCTATTAAATTCAGAAATCATTCAACAGACATTAGCTAATCACAGTTACTCTGAAGGATTACATTATATAACAAGAGATGCACCAACTTGTTATTAAGAAACATTTGACTTCAAACTACATGCTAAAATCAACAGGAATATACTATCTTAAATACTTGAGCAAAACTCAGTAAAAGATACAGTAGGCAAACATTGTAGTCAGCTCAGCAGTGATTACCAACTCATGCTCCAAATTCACTATAAAATGAAAATCAATATTTCCACAAGTTCCTGCAACATAAAAGATAACCTTCATTGATTTTTCTAGACTTAGGCCTCACTGATAAAATCTAATATAAATTTTCAACCACGAGGATTTGGATCAGAGCAGGGGTGATAAGTCCTGCACATCTCTTAAGAGGTGGAGAATTTTTTTTTTTAAAGTGCACGTTCATACTATTTATAATTTGCCCTGTGCAAGTGAAAGCCTTTTCCACCAGCGCTATCAGGGATCTCTTCTAATTTTTATTACTGTGAGGCTAAAGCCTGTTCCAGATAATTTGGAAATTTCAGGGGAATTGTGATAGGGCTGATGGTGCAGCCCTGGCTGACTTGAGAAAAGAGCTAACCCGTAATAGCCTCCATGGCCGTGCTGATTAAATGTTGCCATAGATGAAAGGCCTGCCATCGCCGCAATAAATTAACCAATCACACAAATCCCAAGTCAGTGCTAATCCTTCCTTGATACTCTGATCCTCTGATCAGCTCAAGGAGGTAAAGAAACTGGCTTGTGACGCTTGGTGCTCTAACCCCTGGATTTCATGTACACAACGAGCTAATGATATCTTGCTGACCAGTTCAATGGGATGAACTTCTCTCACAACCCTTAGGGAACACTGTGGCCTTCTTTAAAAAAATGACAAGCACATGGCAGATTTTGTGTTTTATTGCAACACTGCGGGAAAACTAACCAGCACTTGTTAACTGTTAACTACAATAAGCATCAAACTGACGCCTGCTATAAAGCCCACTGTACTTTACAAGTGCCAGAGATGGATTAAACAGGAACCAAGACACTAAACCAAGAACTGTTCAAGTAATTGTGATTAAGCTATCCCTCTTTCGACAGGGAAGTCAGCTACTTTTCCTATTAGCCCAGTTTTTATCCTGTTCTTATAATTTGGGGAGGGGGAATAGGAGCCAGGACATGTGTCCACATATCCGAGATTGTACAATAGACGAAGAGAGAGTCCCTTTACCTCTTACTCTCAATTGTACTGCCACAGCATGATTATAATCAGATTTAGACATAGGCTCATTTAATCAATTAACAGAAGGCCTGAACACATGCAGCATTTTCTCATTAATTATGTGAATGCTGTCTTTCCAATACACTTTGCAAAATTGAGTCTGTGCAGCCTGTGTTAGTACACTTCATAATTGGGGAAACTCTTTTTTTATGGTAATTGGTTGCTAAAAGTAAGAAAGCTCTGGGGTTTGCCTCTAGGGCTTCCACAAATAAAGAGTTTTGAAAGTACTTCATTATCTCTCCTGGTCAGTTCTGTGAAATTAAAACTGTTTTCCCTTCTTCTTTGAGGAAGTGATTTGAAAGCAAGGTTCCTAGAAAATGTCTGTGCATACGTGTGGTGTGCATATGGGCATGTGTGTCTCAGCTCATGCAAACATACACTCATACACATAAAATTACACAACCCTGCCTTGTTTTAGAGACTGCCAACACTGAAGTCAAAACAAACATGATGCACACAGGGTTTGACCACTACTATTTATTGAGGCATGACAGGTCTCCAGATATAAGTGGGTTTCACAACTTCTTCAACAAAGATTTATCTTTCCAAACTTACACTGTGAAAGTCAATCATATTTGAGGGATTCGCTAAGTTCATAAGTTTTGGGATGGTGTCCAACTGATCAGACTAGATATAATTTATAGAATACGTATGCTATTTGGAAGAGCCATAGCTAACTGAGTCACTATACTTATTGCCTGTCCTTGCCTGTTTCATGCATCTTTTTGTATGTATACATCTCTTGGGGATTCACATGCACATGCACACATGGGCTCTGCTGCTGCTACCACAGCGCTCCCCATGACTTTCCCAGCTAACCTCTTCACACTGCTGGGCTCACAATAGTTAGTCCTGGAGCAAGCCTCGTGGGAATTAATTAGTAAGAATAAGACAAGAAGACAGCACTCTCTGCAAGCCGTTGTGGGCCAGCATTTCCCAGTAATATTGCTATCTCTGGCAAAAACTGTTTTCCAAGAACAGCAGATGTTAGTGCAGTCTAGAAAGGTACTTGAAGTACATTTTATTCAATAGAACCACAGGGGTTGGAAGAAATTAAATGGGGCTCTTCTGTCAAATTTAATCCCTTTGATTTTACCTCTGATGCTTCATATTGGCTAATGTGTATCTACTTTAATGCTGCACTTATCCAAGTTAACTATACTGCACAGTTAATATTTTAACTTTTACTGGCTATCAGAGCAATACAAAAGATCATAATTTATGATAAATCATTAAAAGAATATGCTTTAAAAATAATACCTTGTGGAAGTGGTTTAAACATATGCAGAAATTCTCAGACTTGATAGCCCATGGTAAAGTTTAAAGTAAAATAATTTAATGAAGATAAAAGCAAGACTAGTTATTTATGAGCATTTATACTTTATAAGGATGGAAGTCATCTTCAGAAAGACCTATGCATGCTTTCAGTTTAAATCCCTTCCTTCATAATGTAAATGTTTTATATTTCCACAATAGCATTACACTAAGAAAAAAACCCATTCCATCTTTGCTAAGTGAGGGACTTCTCTAAGGACAAATATATCCTCCGACAACTAAAGCAATGGCCTTGGACATATTTGATCCTCATTCTCTCCACACCATTGGACTTCACAAAACAACTCTAAACATAACCTTTTAGTTAGTAAAAGTTGAACCATATTTTCACATAAAGATCACCATTTGTGCCTGCACAAGTGAAAATGGGAAAATATACACATTCATCGGTGATTGCTCTTATGAAGCTTCAGGCCTACAGATTGGGCCCACGCTCTGAAAACTTCACTCACTAGCTAACAAAAACTCTATCTCCTGCTTTTCTGCAAATACCATGGATAGACTAGATTACAGTATCTTTAGAGAAGCTAAAATAGCATTCAGAGGGGACATTTATAGTGCTATATTCATCTTTTCTCACAGAATCATAAAACTCGTTTTACAGCAGGCACAGAATCCATAGCAATCAAATCACTAAAGAAGGCAGGAGGAAAGAGAGCTTGCTCAATTTTACTGGGAACAGAGAAGGTGGACTTCATCCAAAGATTGATTCTTTTATATTTCTGCTGGAATTTTTCTGTTACTAGTACAAAAAAAAATCCAAACCAAAAAAACCCCTCACCACCTTTGTATTTTAAATAATCTTCAATATATGCTATTGTATACTCTTATTATGGAAATTGGAAAAATTAAAACACACATAGATTGTCTTAATGTATATGCGAGTGTATAAAAATAGTCCTTCAGGTTACAATTTCACTTGACTGCATTGTCTCTTTTGTCTGAATAATGGTCCCAAGCAGGTGAATGAATTAGTCACAAGGAAAACTAACTTCATTTCCATTTCTACATTTCCATTCTGTCCTTGTTTTGATAACTCTTCACTCACCAGGTGCACAGTGTTTTAAATTGTGGTTTCAAATGTGCTAATGTAAATTCCAACTCACTGGCATCCACAGAGAGGGACTGGAAGTTCATCCCCAGTGTCCATGCTGTTTTAAGTGCAGTATTATGGTGGTATTTTAAGGTCAGCACTATGCTCAGACAGACTTTACAAAGAAAGTGGGTTATTTAGGTAACTGCGTAATGCACCTAAACATGACCAGCTCCCTTGGCAGAATTCTCACTTAATAACAAGGGTAGGAATGCAAAAATAAAAGCATGCAAGAAGAACAGATTTAAAAGAAATAACTCACACATTCTGATCTGCAGGCTGTAGGATCTTCTTACCAAATTCTTTGTCAAAGAACAAAGTAATGTAATTTTAAAGTTTTTACAACAATAACCTTGGATCTCCCAGGGAATATTCAGTGAAATATGAGAGAGGTTTTAATACCTGGAAGCACAGCTGCATTATAGTGAGGTCAATTTAGGAGCACTATTGAGACTCTAGGCCATAATGACTCCATATGGAGCTGGACAGTAGCTAAGGTAATAAACTTTCACAGTGTGATTTCTTTGCTCAGTGCAATACTCACATAATTCAGCAGTTACTCATCTTTCATTCAGTGGAGAAGGCTTTTTTTTCTCCTTTATTTAAGAGCCACTGTGCTCATTCTTTCCTCCTCATCACAGAAGGTTTACATATCCAAAGAAAACATTAACTGAATTCCCAATTAAGAAGCCAGAATTTTATGACTGTCTGAATGCCATAGAAAAGGGAAATTCCTCAGTCCTTGACCCCTACACAAAGATGTTTCCGTTTGTCTTAGACACTGGTGTTAAATGGATATTGGCCTTAGCTTCTGGAGTAATAAGACACTAAATGCATTTGAGGACACAGAAATAAGAAATTGGGGACAGCTGCGGACAGCAGATTTGGGACACTGGTATCATGTATGTAACAAATCTTTATTAATAAGTACATTAAATCCCATATTTTTCATTTATAACCGCTGCATAATTTCCTGTTAACACTTCATGTAAATTCCAGATAAGGTAATAATTTTTTTTCAGAATTCTATTTCTGTTTCATTATATGTTCTACACTCTGCCCCACAGGTCAGTCGCATGATTGAAGTTTTATGCCTCATTAAAATTCCCCTAGTTAAAACATGGAGACAGAATTTTGGTAATTCCTTTATCCACAACTACAATTAACCATTCCGCTGGATTCCTGTATTACTGCAATCCAAGTTTAAAAATTACTGTATGGTGAGATGGTCAAGGGGTCTAAATGTCCTAAACATAAGGCTCTTATCTTTCTTTGCTCCAATGGCTGAAAAACCCTGCACCACCACCTCCCAGTTCAGTATTTCTAGCTAGCAGCTGCTATCAGAAACCTAAATAACAAAAATATGCAAACTTGCACACTAATTCCCTTTGGAGATAGATCTTGGCTGCAGCCCTGTCATAAATCAGAGAATTTCGATATGAAATGAGGCAAGCAGCTCTAATCATTTCTGCATTTCAAATTGGATCACTGGCTCAATCACTGGGCTTTTTTAAACTGCTTGCCTAAGAGCAAATGTGAGGCGGGAGATAATTCTGAAGAAATCTCTTCTTTTGTGGCCGTAGAACTCTTTTAACTGTTTCAAGACTGAAGGCCACATTTCAGTGATAATAACATATATCTGCTGCAAGAGATATGGATCCTTAAAGACATCTTCCCTCTCTTTCAACTCATAGAATTCCATCAATATCTGCATATATTATATATATTAATATATGTGCATGTGCATATGGGTGTTGTGTGCATAAAAAGAGAGGGAGAGAAAAGAAGAGAGAAACATCTGACATGTAGCCTCAGTATATTTCCCCTTAGAATTTTCTCTTCTGACTTACTCGGTGTGGGTTTGAATTGCTGCAATGACTGCACAGTTAACTTTGTACACATATACCCAGGCACTTCGGAAATTTATTTAACGATGAAAGCAAAACTGAAAAGTAACCCTCACCTGCCCAGGTTTTGGCTCAGAAATAAATCAGAATATAAAATCAAGGTAAACAGAGATCTTTGATAATTGTGTATGACCTCCAAAGGCCTCCTTCTTACCCATCAAAGTCCTGAAATTCTCCTTTATTACACTATTGATTTTCTATTTTCATGCCTTATCTAAACCCTGGAAACAATATATCACAAAAATTACCCTTACAGGCAATTACTGTGCAAACAGCATCCTCTTGACTCGCTGTTTTTATGCCCAGAGTATCCACTCTTTTTCACCCAAACAGTACCACTGGCTTGTTACAGTTTCAGTGTCCTCACCGCAATGCTTTGAAATTGAATTTAACTCTATTATCAGCAGGCTTTTGTAATCTCATGTAAGCCTAATAGTGATCAGATGGAATTTTACAGCTAAGCTCCCTGCATTTTGAGGACTAATTTAAAATATTTATATTTTTCTTTTTTGTTTTAGTCAGTTAAAAAAAATCACCTAACCAGGTTTTATTGTCTTCTATTTTCACCTTCTAGCACCTCATATTCTATTTTCTTTCTGGAAAGTGGATACATAATTTTTGATACTTAATTTTCTGCTAATAAAATTTAGTAAACTGCTTCATTCAACACTGATCCAGATTTTTGATGATTTTAGTATCACTGCACAGTGTTAGTGGTGCAGCCATAAAACAAGTAACACTGTTTTGGATTATCTCATCTAAGCATAAAAATATGCTGGTAGTTAAGAGCACTCCCAAACTCTACATTGCCACCCACGCTTAATTTTGTCAAGGTATAAAAATATGCATATGTTTATATATATATATATTTATACATGTATATGTATGTATGTACGTACTTTTTTCACACACCTTGACAGCTGCAAGGGCTGTACTGCTGGCGTTCTATCCTTCTGCCATGCACACATAAAAAAGAAATCCAAAGAACTCGTGTCAGGATTGCCAGAGAATATGCTGAGGAGCCCAGCTCACCAACAGACACATCCTTGCACCCAGTGATACTTAATACTGAAATCTGGAGCCAGCACACTCAGGGAGTTCAAATGATGCTTCTGGATCTACCATAGTTCACTTTTCTTGATGACAGATTTGGCTCACATGAATAAGCCTCAGAACTCCCCCTTTGCCTGAATGAAGTTTGGAAGAAGGGTAACCCCAAAAATAATTTGAGATCTCCAGAAACCCAAGCATTTAAGCACAGTGACATTGGCTGGAACCTAGCCATCATCAGAGCTCAGCAGCTCTGCACAGCCTGCAGGACCTGCAAACTCAGGCCATGAAGCAGCACACTGAAAACCAAAGCCCAGCAACATCAACAACCAGACTGATGGCAGGCTTTTACTCTTCTGTTCAAAACAATACATTCAATGTTAATACATCAAGCCTCATGGGGTCTTGCCCGTTAAGTTTGAGGATTTGAATCTCATGAATGTGGAATCTGCATTGTTCTCAGCAGAGGTCACTTTGCTGTGCATGTAGGAACATGCGGGTTGCTTCAACAGCTTACAAGTGTAACAGAATTGTCAAACCCATTTTGAGCTCACCTCTGTTTCTTCTGTGTCTCAGGGCATGCAATCCCAAATCCTGGCGGTTCAGTGGGGAGTTACAAGCCATACACTGATGCTGTTTCAGGAGCAGGGTGTTTGGTATTGCCTCTCTGACTTGTCTATCACCAATAAGAACTTATAATGACCTACCTTATTTCTCCCATCCCATTAATATTTTCTGCTCAAAAAGGGTGCAAACTTCATAGCACCCACATTGGAGGAAAGCAGCCCTATACCAGGTCTGAAATTACTCTCCAAAGTACAACATGCATCATGATTTAAGTGATTAAGGAGGTGCCAGCAAAAGTTCAATTGAGCAATCATTAGTCTTTTAATGTATGTTATCATACTTTCCCCTCTCTCCCCTTTGGTTTAAAAAGGCCTCATGATTAATGTCACTTTTCTTCTAAAAATGTGCAAACAAACAGTTCAGCATAAAGTTTTGATTTTAGGTTAATTTTCTGATAATATCTATTTCTTTGCTTACATTTAAAATCAGTGTCCACTGAAAAAAAAACCAAAATTCAATCTAGAGCATATTGAAATGTTTAAATGTGAACCCAGGCTGCTTCTGTAGAACACGGAGTGAAGGTAAATTGTAACAATTTTTAAGAAACATCTGTTTTCACACAGATGTTTCTCATAAGCACTGGCTGTGGCATGGCTGCAGACAGGTGCACAGAGCTGCAGTATGCCACCAAGTTATACATTTTTTCTCTAGGGATAAACAATATTTTTTATTGGTTATCTCGCTGCTGTTGTTGTTATTTTCCTTGTCAGCATAGCAGAGTGAAATAGCTTCTTGTAGCCAAGGTGTATAGCATCTTCTCAATTATTAAAATTCAGTGCAATGTTACTGAAATCCTAATAGTTATAATATAATGAAGCACTCCAGGCTTCACAATCCTAAAAAGTATTAACCCAGTAACATGATAGTAGAGGAGTTCAGGTGAAAAACAGATCTTCATGGTATGTTACAGAAATGACCTCCTCTACACACTGCCCTTTTGACACTTGTGGGAAGGGGTTTTCTTCAGGAATGGGAGCTCAAAACATTTTGAAGGAAATTTCTTACTTGGTGAAAAATTCAGACTTTTTATATCTCCCTTCTTTTCTCCTCCCTGACTTCACCTTTCTAATTTACATATTCAGAGTAGAGAAAAAAAGTTCCAAAAGCTACAAAGACCAGATATGAAAAAATAGCCACATATTTTGGTGATAAGTCTTCTATTCTGATTGTATTAAATACACTGATGGTATCCAGTGTATTCATAGCTTCATATGAAAATCAGCAGGATTCCAGAAAATTCCATGAGTCTTCTGCTGCTGAGAGACTGAATATAGAGGAACTGTATGGAGAACTAAATAAAATATGGACAAATTAAAAAAAAAAAAACAAACATAAAAAATGATGAAAAAGTCAGGATCTACAGAACGTAAGGATTTCACAGCAATGTAATGCCAGTACGGTCTCACTTTACACAGCATTTTTCATCTTTAGAGTACATATTTTACTATGCTACTATTTAGATCCCCCAAATATTATAGCATGTTTTACTAATTACTGCATGAAGAGTTTTAACTTTCACAAGTCCTGAATGTTTTAAACTTTAATTACACACAGTTAATATCAAATGGAGTTGTATTTCATCGACGCCTTTATAAGGGTTGCAAGCATCCCACTTATTGCTCTGTGCTCTGCCTTTCAGGGCTTCAGGCACCATTTCCATCTCCTCACACTCACTGTTAAAGGTACAGCTAGACAGATCAGCAGTTCCTCTGCTCATCACAGACAGGGCAGTCATGATCTCGCTTGTACTTCTGACAACTTGCTGAACAATTCTACTTAGATGAGCTATGTCTTCTCTTTTGAGAGTTTGGGGTTTTTTTGTGTTTGTTTTTTGTTGTTTTTTGGGGTTTTTTAAATCTGAAAAGCTGCAAAACTCCTTTAGGATGAACCCCCATTTCACAATGAAATGTATCTGAAATTCTCAACCTTCTCGAAACTGAAACACTTCTCCAATTCATTTACAAAGATGAATATAAAATGAAGGCAAGAAGGTGTGTCATAGTTTCAAGGAAACCAGAGCCATCCCAGCATTGCCTCCAAATTCCCAGACAGGCATGGATAATGAGACGGCCATCTCTACTTCAGGTCTTTCCCCAAAACCTTTCTTAAAAAACACCGTTTCCCAGCGCACAGGTTGGTTAAGCTGTGACAAGAGGACATGTACTTCTCAATAAGGACAAATGCCTAAGGAGTGATCCAAATGGAAAGCAATAAAGTAAATATATTGAAAATAAAGTATATGAAAGGTTGAAGAATGATTCCAGCCTCTTAGTTTCAATTGAGGCTAAACAATAACTTTACATTTTCCCACAGCCTTATTCAGTCAGCCAAAAATGCAGCTAAAATCTTCTGAAGTAAGGAGATTCAATTAAAACAAGCACCTTTTTTCCAGTTCAGATCAAAGGTGACATATTTCTTTTAATGTGCTCTTTTGAATGATGAGAAAGAGAATAATACTTTATGTTAAAAACCATTTTTTTCTCATTCTGCTTTCCATCTCTGCTTCATTTTTCACAGGAATCTTTTCTCTTTACAATTCAGTGCAACATGTGTAAACATGGATTATACCACATCAGAAACCAAGTTAGCTATCTCAAGAGAATTTGTATCTCTGCTGTGTGTAAGTAAGCAGATTAATTCCTAGATCAGGCATTACCTAATGCATTTTCAATTCAATTTCTTCTTTTCTTTCTGCACACAAGATCAGGGAAGTGGGATTATTTTATTAATTTAACTAATATTTTGCATGTTTTTCTCTGTTATCTTTCTTTCCTCTAAAATTTTTTGTTAGCTCTTAGTGAGTGATTTAGTATGAGCAAGGATGTGTAAAGACAAGAGACTGTATCCCTCCACACCTTACAGAGAAATAAATGACATTGGAGTGACAAACTTTTCCTCCCACTGCACTATTGGGAATAAGGAATTCTCACATTTTTCAAGCCCTGATCTACAGCAGCACAACCTGCCTGGGGTAAGCTCAGTTATTGTAAGAAATTTGGGAGAAGATTATTTATTCATTAACATTTATGCTGCTTTTATGGAAAATCTCAGAAGTAAATAATGAGCCAGTCTGGTTTTATTACAGCAGTGCCTGCTAGCACTGTTTGAGGTAAGGGTCTGTCAACACATCACAAAAGCATGGGATTTACTGTGTAAGATCAGTCCACTGGTCCATCGAGCCTGCTAGCATGCCTCTGGTAGTTCCCAAGTCTGATGCTTAAGCAGAAGATGGCACAGTAAGCCCTTAATACACCTGACTAATTGTGTGTAATTTTAAACTTGGGCAGTGGCAGAACCAAGAGATCCCTTCTTGCTCTCTGCTGGGCTCAGTTAATGCCCAAAGACAGAAACCGATTATGTCCCTGTAAGCAGCAAAGTAACTGACAGTGATAAAAGTATAAGGATCCTTTTCAAGTCAGCCCTACAACTAGCCTAAGGAATGGGTGTGCTATCCTGAACAGGGAAACTCATCATACACACCATTCTATTTTACACAAAATTACCATTCAGTGGTTTTTTTTGGTCCATTTCCTTAAAATCAGTTCTAAATGCTACTTCCAAGCAATTAACTCTAAATTACCTGTTTGGGGTGGAGCTGGAAATTAAGGAAGGGCAAGTCCTTGAATATTAAAAAAAAATCTTGAAGATCAGTAAGAAAAAGGACAGAGAAATTAGAGAAAGGAGAAGGAAACAGCTGAAATAGTGAATAAGGAGAGTTTGGAAAGTGAGGAGAAAGACTAAGGGGCAAGTACCAAAAACATAAATAAGGGATAAATATCAGGAGATGGGGGACAGAAAAGTGAAGAGCCAAGGGAATCCATGTGGCTGCAAATGATGCTGAAGGGAGAAAACTGTTGGGGTATGGACAGAGCAACAAGATAAAGGTAATCAAAGCCACTGACAAAGCCACTTCACCTTTCCACAGTGCTCCAGACTCTCTATTCTGTAAGACTCTCAAGTTCTGCATTCCACGTGATCTTTCAGAAATATTCAGAAGTTCAGAACATGATCAAGATGTCAAATAGGAGTGTATGTATGAAGACATAGAGCAGCAAAAACTGTCAAATACATTGCTAAATAATCACCCAAATAAGCCAGTCAGGGAAAAAAAAAAAAAAAAAACAAGCATGAGATTACTGTCAATGGCTGAATTTGATTAAGATCTCAGGGCATTTGGAGAGTTTTTGACCTGAGCTAAGGACTGCAAGGAGTTTTATATCTCTTGAGATACATGTTATAGTTGGTATTTCTCCTGCAGAATAGTTTTCTTCATCCAAATCTGAACTCATCTTTGTCAGTATCTGCACAAATGCAGCAATAATCTACAGTGCATGCCTTACACAGCTGTAAGGTGATCCTGCACATGTACTCAAACTCCCCCTGCCACAGAACAACCCCACCCAAACCCAACCAAGCAATCAAACAGGAAGCAGGGATTTTTTTTTCTAAAATGAGTAATTTTTTTCCTCCCTAGACATTTGTGAAATTAGTTATTTTAGTTGTCACCCCTTTCAGAGAATGATGTTCCTATCTAAAGTTAAAATTAATACAAATGACTGAAGAGGCACAGCCTCATTACAAAGGATTTATACACAAACCCTCTTATCAATACCAACCTCCTAGTTCTTAGACTCCTAAAGACAGAAATATGGAGCTACAAATAACATTCATTTCCCAATTACTATGCCAACCAGCTCTTTTATTATAGACTGTATTTGCATTTGACTGACTGGCCTATTGGAAACATAGTGCTGCTACACCATCATCAAGCATTTTCTCTTTTTCAAAGACATAATCCAGACTATGCACACCAGTGCACTATCTATTGGTTTAATCATCCCTTTACATTATAAGGGATCCTACACTTTGCAAATCTGGATTTTTTTATATACCTTTATGTTCGAATTTTAATGCATCAGTTATGAAATGATGAGAATTTGTTGCAGAGTAATTGTTTCTTGACTTATGTTTGAGTCTACTGATTTTCTTTTATTTTTCATAGGATTACATTTGAGAATGCATTCAAAGAAGCATTGTTTTGTATTTGTGTTTTCTTTACAGTTAAGATCTGCATATAATATACATTAAAAGTTTAGTCTTCTTTTAAATCATGGATTGTTTATGAACAGATGGATTCCTAGATGTCTACTTTTAGTAACAATTTTCTTATAAAAAGTATTAAAATTAGTTCAGTTCTCAGGGTGCTAATGTACAACCCTTTGGGTGCCTGCTCATCATTCCAGGGAATAATAATCTTGTAACACAGGTGTTTGTATAACCTGTAGGAAGCCTGAGACCTCCAGTGTGCTGTCAGGCAGGTCTGTTAATTTCTTTGTGCCTTGATCTTCCATTAGAAAATGCTTCCTGTTCTTTGTCTATACATTCTTTCAGGAGGGGATTTCCTCTTTGCCATCTTGATTCAGGCATTGTAATAACAGCAGGATTATCTGTTTCATGACATTTAATAGGCTAGATTGGATACCAAAATCTTCTTGGGTTAGAAAGTGCAAATAAAAAAAAAAAGTTGTAACAATTAAAATACTAGAATTTAAATAAATACGCAAATACTGTTCTCTGTTATCTATGCAGGTATAATTGATTTTATTTTTCTCTTATTGTTTCTTAATCTAATTGTTTCAGAGACAGGTTTAAAGTGAATTGACTGCACTGTCACACAAGATGAACAGAAGGTCTCATGCTGCATGTGGCCAATGCTGGGAACTAAGGAATGGAGTAAGTGGAACATTTTGCTATTATAAAAGCAAAATTATGGTTCTTCATCATTCTTTTTATAGGGAGAAAGAAGGTATACTGATGGAAAAAATCCACATTGCTTCTTCAGATATATCCAATTTTCTTAATGATATCCTTATTTTATATCTAGGAGTAAGGCACAAAACTGTAGTGCTCTGCTTTGCATTGTGTCTAAAATTAAACTCATCATGGTTTTAGAATGAGAAAGAAAAGCCACCTCTTCTGCCCCTGGAGTTCTAAACCTAGCACGCTGTGGCCAAAAATACGTCACAAAGACTTCTGAAATAAAAATAGGCAAGTGAAAAGTGCTGCTATTCCATGAATTTGAAAATATTTCAGAATTAAAACAAGAAGAAATAAGCTATGAGAAAAATTTTTCATAAAGTCAGCATTTTAAAGAGATCAATGTTTAAATACTAACAATTCAAAGTTGTACCAGTATACTGTTTTTCAGGAACATTCATGACAAATTGTTGTCACTCGTCTATTGAACACCATATATGGGAAATGCAGTGGTGGAAAAACACCCATTTTTGTATACAAATATTGCAGTGATGTATCAGATTACACAAGAAGCAGTTTTGGTATGCACACAGATTAAAATAAAACTGGGTAAATGGAAAAAAAATGTTAAGAAAATTCTGCCCTGCACTGTCTAAAGTCTTGACATATTTCAAATTTCTTTCAAAGATACATTCTTCCCATTTTTCTCAGGGATGATTTCAAAATGACTCTGCTCTTCCCTCTCCTTGTTACAACTAAAATTAAAAACAAAATTATATACATCTTTATTATTCATATTGTATCCAAGAGTATGCACTCTTCCATGAAAACAAGAAATGCCTTACTTTTTATGGGCAAAACACCACTCAAATATTCTTATATACATCTTAGAGGGGGGATTTTCATCCATATAAATCCACCATGATGACTTTTTAATTTCAATTTACAGTGCTTTCATATATGATATTAAAACAGAAAGCAGGGGTATTTAATTGAATCAAAAGGCAATATGATGATAGTTCAGTCATGCTTTTACTGTTAACACTGGTGCAATGATTTATTAATTTGTCATTCCACTTACTTCCATGTTCGAACAAACATAAATTAAAGTTACACCTCTTCATAACTACCAGTGGGCACTTATGTGATACTGGTAATGACATATACATAAATAATTAGCAGAGATCATGATACTATATATGTTCTATTCTGAATTAAAAACTTTCTGACTTTGTCGAGTGAAAACTATAATTCCTGTCATGTGCACATTCCTTTCTTACAGAAAACACCACCATAAATTTAGTGACTGGTGTGTCAAATGTGAGGAATTGTAATCAAGTTCAGAACTGCAAAGGAAATCCAAGTCAAACCACAAGAAGTTGGAGGTTATGATCAGACACAGTCAGTGAGGAGTGGCATTACTGAAATGGAAATGGTTAGTAAACACTGCCCATCACTAATATTGGCATTTTTTCTAAATAACATGATGGGCATTCAAGCAGACCTCAATTTCAGGAAAAAATGTGGAAATTTCTGATTTTTTTTTTTTTTTAATTCTGCATTGGAATGATTTAACAGATCTATTAATGTATCACTGGGGTCTTCCTCCCCATAGCAGTCTAGTGGCCAGGGCACATGCCTTGCACTGGAAGGCATGCATAAGGCCCTTTGATGCCAACCTTAGGCACAGAACTAGTGTCACTCACATTTTGCAGTCCTGCCATCAAAACAATGGAGCACTCACTATTCACTCTTCATTTTTTATCTATTCTGTTGTACTTTTTTATTTATTGTAGAGTAAAAATTAATGGCTTTAAGGAGAAAGGGGCTCTGTAGGTCTCAAATATCCCATGCAATTCTCTCAGGGCTCTGTTTTGGTTTCTTTGACTAAATCTTGAAAAGTCTTATATTAAGAGTAACCATATTTTTCAGCAAAACAGCATTATGGTGCTTTATGTTTTCTGATTATTCATCTCCACCAGTGACTATAAACAGCTGGCACTGGTGCCAAATTTGTTGCAGGGAGATTAATGCTGGCAGCACAAGAGCTTTTGAGCTTTTTAAAATAAATTTGGCACCAAGCTCTAAAAGGGTTCATCATCACTGATCTAGATTACATCCTTCTTTATCAGAAAATAAGTTTCAAAATTCCTATCTAAATAAATACTCCCGATTTATTTGTATTTTCTTCCACTAGATTAATGCATACAGGAAGAATTCTCTGAAGTCATCTGCAAAGTCACTGCATTTTTCGTTCCCTATCTCTAAAAAACTCACATCTGCTGCTACTTCAGGGTGACATAACTGTTTCTATACTAATCTTAATTATTGCCATTTTAGCTTTTGGCTTTCACACTCACTTGTTGCCATTGGATTCATGTCTGGTTTAAAACCAGGACCTAAGTTAGCTGAGGCTAGCAGCTGTCTTTTTAATATCAGGTCCAGAGTCTAGTAAAAAGGAGCATTAGTTCCCGACTCAAACCACAACATGCTGCAGCACTACAGATGTTAAATATCATAATAATGATCATATCTTCCTCACACAGTGATTATTAGCAAAACTGTACAACTTTCAAAGAGCCCTTGTTTTTACTTTTCACCAGCAGCTGAAGCAAGAAACACATTTCCATTACAAGATGAAGCTGTACAATCTCATCCAACAAATGATCTTACTATGACCCTCACACTAACTTTGCTATTAAGCAAAAACAGGCACATTTTCAAATATTGATTTCAACTAATGTCTGATCCTAACAGGCATGATCTTATCGGGGCCCCACTATAATAGAAGGAGTGTCAGAGTTAAACAGAATAGGTTTAGATAAGATCACAATCTTCCTCACCATGATGTGATGCTATCACTGAGTGAGTATAGTATTTGCAGTAATTATCATTAATAGATATTGGCAACAGGAAGAGTGGTCACTGCTAAGATCTAAACAAATTTGTGCATGATAAATAAAACAAGTTTTATCTGAATAGTGGGTTAGGATATGTTATGTGTCCCAAGATACTTTGCTGCCTTTATTTTTTTCTTTGAAATGATAGATACTGAATTAAGAGAGAAATATTGAGGAACAACATTGCTACCTTAGTTTGTTCTGTAACTTCTGTTTTGTGGCAAACTGCCACTCTAGTCTTCCTGCTGCTTTCCTGATGTCTGCTTAGACCAGGCGTTCCATGCCATGTTGTGTTGACAGACCCTGATGCTAAGGTTTGGCTCAAGAGCCACGGCCACAGCAGATTTCACAGCGCCCTTCCTTCTCAGCAGAGACTGGAGCAGCAAGGAACTGTCTGACAGGAGGTGTTGGAAGCCAAGGGTCATCCTTCTAGACTTTGAGCCCTACAGCTGTTTTCTTACTTGAACTATTCCTCACAGGAATTTGGGCAGCCCCACAGTGGGCTAGCCTAAAGGACTGGTCTCTAACGTAAGTGTGGCCTGTGGCAAAAGCCACAAGAGACAAGGCTGACAGGCATCTGGCTTAGTTTGATTTTTGCTTCACCATTTGTTCTGATTGTAGCAGAGTTTCTGCATTCTCAGAAGAAGGTGGCACAGTAAAAGGGAATACACCTGCTTTGATGTGGCAAATTCTATGTGAAACTATTAAGCCTTTCTCCCCTGAAGCTATTAGCATGTAAGGCCAAAACAGCAAAGAATGCAAATAATAATTTATAGTCCTGGAAAAAATTTATCAACCTAGGAAAACTGAAAACANAGTTATGTTTGTACTTACTGTAATGAAACAGCAGAAGCATAGCTAAACTTTCACAGACCCAAGCCATATAAAAATAATACTTGAGAAAAGGGTGCAAATCTAAAATCCCCTTAACTATTCACCATCAAAAATTAGCTATGTTGCAACATGTAGAATTAAAAGGGTGTAATCAGAATTCCAAGAAGCAATGTTCTCTCTGTCTATTGTGACAACAATACTGAATTCTAATACACTATTTTTCACTCTTACAGAAATTAGCTAATTAAGTCAATTTAGAAAACATTTCTGAATTAATAGCATACTTGCCAAGATTGCACAAATATCGGTCTTCTACACAGAAACCTACAGGCAGCTTTTCTACTTATCTTCATGTATTTGTCTTCTCAACTGTGTGATTAACTCCAGAGCACCGAAATCTTTTTGATAATCACTGAAGATGAATGTATCAGGACAATCAGCAGCATATGGAACACAGAATGCTGCCAGATGTTAACACACTAAAATAAAGCAGAACCATCCAAGTACTCTGTATCTTGTCTAAAAATAATACACTCATTGACCTTAACCCTATCAAACCAGTCCCATCTTCAAGGTCATATAAATAACAAATATTTATCTTCTATGGAGAGGCTGTACTTGTAGCATTCAGTGTCGGAAAATGTAAAGCATACCTCAGCCCTATTGCTTTGAATGGGAGTTTGGGGTGCTTAGCACCTCCTGCTAGTGCTCAGTGCTAGGCAAAATCAAGTCCCCAGTGCTCTATTAATCACTGGTGGAAATTTGCAATCATTGTGCATTCCTCATTGCTTTATATTTTTTTCAAACACTACATATGGAAACAGAAAACCACCTAAATTAAAAATTGCAGACATACAACTGTGACCTCTAACACATACTTTATTCAGGAGAGACTTGCCCATGCTCTATGTTGCCTTGACAGAACAACTTCAACCATCTTTGTTATGCCAAAAGTGAGAATATCAAGGCAGTGCACTACTGTAGCTCTCACAAGGTTGAATCCCAGGCTGCAGTGGGTCATGGCAGCAAATTCCATCCTGTGAAACTCTTTACCTCCCCATGCCTTGCAATTATCCCAAAGGAGACACTGCAAGTGCAAGACACTGTGCTCCAGCAGCACAGCAAAGAAGCACAGAAAACAATGAGAATTTCATTACTGTATTTATGAAGAGTTCAGGAGACCTCTCAATTATGGTAGTAATAGTGAACAAACAAATAGTCAAGTATCCTTGGTATGATTGACAAGAGTATGCTTATTAAAGGTCAGAAAGACTATTTAGTCCCAATTATGCTACTAGCCAGAGTAAGCTAATAGGTGCTACTACAAAGCCACTTAAACCCTGCAACAAGTGCTAACAATTGGGCTTGGGACAGGGAATGTGAGGAATGTTAAGGAGTCACAACCACACCAGGCGGTCCCACATTTGTGAGGTCAAGTTTCAAAACATGTATATTATTCTTATTTTCCACTGCTGAATGTGGTGGGGTGGGGGAAGGTGGTTTCAAAAGTAATCAGTGTATATGCCATCATTCACTGCACACAGGTATCATTTCTGTATGCATTTAAGAGATTTACTAGCACAGAAGCACAAAATGAGCTCTGAGGATGCTGGTGATGCCAACAGCCTCCTTGCAAATGTTTCCATATCCAATCCATGGCGTATTCTCTGTTTTTCAGCCTGTCTAATAGGGGCTCTGCTACCTGATAGTGAATGACTGACTATAAAAATCAAGATTCAACTTATTCCCTGAGGCATGCTGCACTGCCAGATCAAAGTGCACATGCTGAAAATGCAGTACTATTGCTCTCACTCTGCAAATGCGTGGCACAAAAACCAGGGACAATGATCCTTAGAAACCTGAGACAATGATTCTTACATATTCCTTAAAAAAAGAAGTACATAAAACTTAGAAACAACATCCTAAGTAAAACTGAAAGTAATGTTTTGAAAAAGCTACACTGATTTAATATTGGCTGTAATTCTAACTTTAGTTAACAAGTAACTGGAGTGGGAAGGGAGAATATTCAGAAGAAAAAAAACCTGCAGGCAATTGAGAAGGGACATGCCAAAGAAATATAGCAGCTCACTTCCTTATCTCTCAGCTAGCCCTTGTTATATTTCAATTAGATTTTGAAACCAGTATCCTATACTGGTGTGACCAACTGTCTAGCTTCCTGTAATGTCCCATCTGCTATCTTCTACAAAAAAAACAGTGTCTCATTCTGCTCCTTTTAAAGCCAATCTTGAAAGATTTTAGCTACCTGCAGGCATTTCTGGGCAGCCAAACAAGTGAAGTTGGCTGCAGACATTTCTCAGCATCAGGCTGCCAAAAGCCACAGGGTCATCTGCTCCCTTTCCTTCCCCCACACCACGGCTCAGCTGCGCCTACACCACTCCTGTTGTCCTGGTCCAGCCTGTTCTGAAACACATCACCCACAGATTTACTGCAACCTCCTGAATCTCCTCCAGCTTTTCAGTTTCATTAACATTAGGAAGCTCTTTCTCCTATGAAACATAAATCTCCCTTGCTGATACCTATAGCACCTTGCTGAGGCTGGAAGGTTCACCTAATGCAATCCTTCATATCGTTCCGTGGCTTGTGATCCAGGTGGATCTAAGATGCAAGGGAAATCCTCCACCACAGATGCATGCAGGATTAAGATGGTATTTTGACTTTGAGGGGGTGAATTGACCATAGTGAGAAGGGAAACAGGACTAAGGTAATTGGATCCCAAAAGAGAAGAATATGATCTGGAATTTAACAAATATAAGCAACAAAATCCAATATTTAATGTAGTAAATGCAACTACATCCAACAGGAAAAAAATGTGTAAAAGCACAGCAGTAAGACTAAGATGTACTATAAGGTCCACTGCAGAATTAAAAATTAGCAACAGTAGGACCAGGCCTGCTTCAACACAAGCAGAAAAGAAGGAACTAAGATATTTTGGATCTCCTATTGTTTTCTACTTTATTGCTCTCTTTCCTTTATGCTAATTTGCCCCAGTTTTCTTCCAAAGGTGAGGACAACAGCTTGCAGGAGGGGGAGAGAGGGAAGAATCCTTCCTCACCTCCCCAGCTTCGAGGCACACCTCCCTCAGCTCCCCTAAACTTGTCTTTAATGTCCTCACACATGGCAGGAGTTCCAGTTTCTTGTTTAAAAAAAGTGGTCACTCATCCCCCAGATCAGAGACTGTCATGCAGAAAACAAAGTTTCAAAGAAAAAGAAATATTTTGGGAAATGTGAGATGCTTCTTTTAAATAAATAAATAAATAATAATTACTAACATATATAAAGCTTTTATTAAAAATAGTATCTTCTATGAATTTCAGATATCATATCAAATGTCAAAAACAAGACATAAAAGCTAATCTGTGACAGGAAGAATTTTAAATTACAAGACATATTCTCAGAGTGAGAATAATCTACATAAACTGTGATGATATCTCATACTCTATGTAGTTTTTCCTAAATGTATCAGTATGTTCAGTGAGTTATCCTTCCCTTACCGCACAGAAAGAACAGTATTTTGTCTATGTAAAACTCAATTATTTCCTGAATATGCTAAAACAGCTCAAAAAACTGTATTTAATGATTCAAAAGTTGTGAAGCATTTTGTAAACACATTAAAATGCATTAGTAAAAAGAAAGGGGGAAAAAATTTATTAATTAAGTTATTTAAGATGGGACATGATTATTACAGAATCACAGAATCATTCAGGTTGGAAAGAACCTCTGAGATCATCAAGTCAAATCGAGTCCTTTCCCTGATCACCATGTTGCCAACTAGACCACGGCACTAAGTGCCATGTCCAGTCATTCCTTGAACACCTCCAGGGATGGTGACCCCGCCACCTCCCTGGACAGCCCCTTCCAATGTTTAACAATTCCGTCTGTGAAGAAACTCCTCCAATGCCCAGCCTGAACCTCCCCTGGCACATCTTGAGGACATTTCCTCTTCTCCTGACACTGGGTTACCTGGGAGAAGACTGACCTCCATGTTGCTGCAACCAATGGAACAATATAAATATGAAACCATATAAACCCCAACAAGGCTATGCATGTATTTACCATGTAATTTACCATGTATGGAATATCAGGACATGGAAATAAACCTATAAATAAATAACATTATCACGTAGAGTACTAGCTGTGCAGTCCTTGCTGCAGGTGGTCTGGGGCTGCTGGGGAGGTAAGGACACCAAGTGACAGTGCCTCCCATGCTCTTTGCTCTGGACCCCTAACAGCTGGAGCTGATTGTCTTTTGAGATTCCCTGGAGTCTGAGGAGCCACCATGGGATTAGATTGATGAACTTGTTCTCCAGGCTTGATAAATGAGGCTCAAGACATTTATAAGCTTCAATCAGCACTGAATTTCTCAGGCCAATCTCTGAATTTCTTTGCCCATACTTTGGTAGTGCAAAGCAGATTTGTTGCATCTGGAAAAGGACTCATTTTGCTATTGGCCATGGGATGCTTCATCATCATTAGAAAAGGAGATACAGCTGAAAGGTGAGGAAAGTCCAGCAAAATTAAAGTATTTCAAATAAAACATATTTTTAGGACCTAGTAACAGTCAATGCCTCCTTCTGACTAGAATATGCTATTTTATATACTCACAATCACTTACATTGTGTGTGTATATACATGTACGTATATAGAGTTACTATATTTTTTTACAAATTTATATATCCATTTTTTATATATTTATGTATTCATACATACTATACTAACAATACTTACTCGAAATATCAACAGGGTTTTTTCTATTCAAAACATTCAAACCCACACTTTCACAGAACACAGTTAATTTGGCTGGCAATGAAACAACCAGAAATAACTTTAATTTCCATCTTTCTTGAAAATTTATAGGCTACTTCTCTCAAGCATATTTAGACAGAAAGGGAACTGATCTTTGGAATTTTGATCATTCCATCACACTATATGAAAGTGATCAGCAAGCAGCCACTGTCTTAACTGAAACCACAGGTCCATTCCTTTACATGAAGTAATTTATTTATTTATTCAAATGAAGATAGACAACAATTTAAAATACTGTTATTGTTACTCTGATATGGTATCTCGATCTGCACTTTTGATTAACAAACAAGTTTTGACACCACCAAAATGTGACTTTTCACACCAAGATTTTCTCACAGTATACTTTTATTCCAACTGCCCACTGTGGCATCCACAAGTCTTATGGAAAGCATCTCTTGATGTTTTCATAATCTTATGCATTTGTATGTCCAGACAGCACATCTTGACAGCATACTGAGCTCAACGAAGTGTTACCACAGTTCCACAGGCAACAGCGTCGCAGTGCTTTTTTCCACTACCAGTGCTCCCTAAGGCTAACTATCCTTGGGCAGGCATAGCTTTATGTGTAGTAGGAAAAAAATACCCATGAGCTTCCAGGACATTTTATTTTCAAATGGTCAAAGAGAGAGCACAAGCCTCCTAGTCTTCCAGTTCTGTGCCCATTGTAACTACCGAATTCTTGTCTTAACAATGCAAACACCTTCACAGACACAAACACCTTCACAGCCTTATGTGCCACTAAAATGATGGAGAACTTCCTATGCTTGTTCTATGAATGTGAAACTACGTGTCAACATTTTAGAAACTGAATTTTATTTCAGAATAAAAAAAGATAGTGTTAACATTTAGTGAGAAGAAAATTACTTCCAAAACTGCTGAATATTTAAATCTGGCATTTTATATCTGCCTAGTCTATAATATGTATGTTTCATAAATAAGAAGAAGTATCACTATAAAAAGCATAAATTGAAAAATTTTCCTCAGAGGACAACATTTAATACTGAATTTCTCATCTTAAACACAGATATAGAACTCATGCCTGTTAGGTATTGCAGTGCAGTAAGTTACATAAATGACATAAATGGAGATAAAGAAATTATTTCTCTTACATGAAGTTTTTAAATAAGACTACATCCCATTCTAAAAGTTGTGTTATAAATTTAGCAAAATCTACAATAGCAAAATAAGCATCTGAGTCTTAAAGCCTGTGGTACAGAGAAGATTTGACTAGGTAGAAGAAGAATAAGATTTGACATAGTTTAGAAGCACAAAAATATGTTGCTACTCAAGTTTATTGCAGTGATTATCTAATTAGGTAGCTTCTCTTTCTCTTTTCCCTACATCCTAAAATGCAAGAGCCTGGTACTTGGAGATAGCATCTGCCTCTACTGCTGTCTGGGAGGCCCTGGACCAAATTTTCTTGCCTTTTTTCTGTCCCAGCTTCCCAACTTTGCCTCATCTCTTCCGCAGAACCACTCCCTTGCTCTGCTCTCAGCAGCTGCCTGGCAATGTGCTCCAGGGTACATTCCCACTCTCAGAAGGACCCTCTACTGAAATGAAGCTTGCCAAAACAGGACAGATAGCTTATTGAGTTTTCTCCCAGGGAACTGAGTTAGGTTAATGGGAATGATTGGTAAAGTCTACTACTTATTTACAACAGTATTAGGATAAATTCTGCTTAATGGAGATGCTCACAGCAAGTACCAAGTAACTGAATTATTGTTAAAAACCTTTCAAAATGCCCAGTGATAGTTTTAAAGAAATGTTGAAAGTTCTGCTGTTTTGATAAACAGGTGTCAAAATGAACCACCATGGGTATGAGTTGTCTCAAAAAAAGGCTATAGTTAAGGAAATGAGGTTGAAGTTATGTGAGGTGATGTGTTCTCAAAGAGCATTGTGGATGGTCATGTGGACACCTTGGCATATCTCAATTTTTTAAAATATCTCAGTTTGTAGGAAGGCCTCAAGTTGTGCCAGAGGAGGTTTACACTAGATAAGAAGAAACATTTCTTCACTTTGGCAGGCATTGGAGCAGGTTGCCCAGAGAAGTGGTGGAATCACCATCCCCAAAGTGTTCAAAAGACATTTGAATGTGTTACATGGGGACACGATTCAGTGGTGAAGATAGTGCTACTGGATTAACAGTTGGACTTGATGATCTTAGAGGTGTTTCCCAACCATTATGGTTCTAAGCAGCCAATCCCAACACATGCACAGCACATCAGCACGTAGCTGTTAGGTGAAATTATGTGCTATCCTAAGTGCTGCAACAATAATGTCTGCTCATATTTGGAACAGAAGGAAGTGATCTTAAACTGGTTCAAAACACGAAGAGCCTGACAATAACAGTATTAAAAATGAGAAAGAAATGCTTTTGTAGTCACTTGACATATTTAAAGGTATAAAAGTAGTATAACAAAGATTAGAATCAAGGTTCATTGCTCAGTACACTACTTTTAATAACAAAATATAAAAATGTCTCTGTGCTGTTAAGAGACAAATTCTCCATTTGCAATTAAATATCTAAAGATAAAATCTACCTTATCACTTTCTATGTTTGAATAAGAGAAAAAGAAACTAAAGACTGGATACAGCCTGACTATGGACAGACTACTGCCTCTCTGTAGCCATGCAGCACCTCCAACAAATGTTCTCAGAAAACCTTCGTGCTGCAACTCTGAAGATTAAAAGTCACTCTCTACTACAGACATGAGGTTTCTGACCTGAAGTGACCAGCCACAGATTAGTGAGTGAATAACTTTACTGCATTTTGAACCTTGGCTTCTCAGCCCCTCACACACTACCCAGTCAAACAGTTCCACGAGCATATCTTCCAGAGGTGTCTCTTTGGTGTTGAACCTCCCAGATCCCATTAAAGGATCCCTGCTGTGTCCCACTGCTTCCCTGGCCCAGCCCTGCACATTCTCCTCCTGTGGATTCTCTTCACAGCCACACTGAATCCTCTTCCTTATCAGGCTCATACAGGCCTGCCCTGCATGCTCTTCCCTGCAACAAGGAGGCAAGAATGGTGGGCTGAATACAGCTGATCATTGTTTTGCTTTGCAAAACCCTGCCATGGGCACAGATTAACACCAAAAACTAGATGGCAGCAGCCAAGGGAAAAGGCCTCTTGGAATGCCTCCACACTACTGCTGGAGCGACCACTGTTCGACATCCATCGTGGGCTACATGGTTCAGTGCTGCTTTTGCTTCCATGGGCCTCATTCTCATCAAGCTGTCCCCTCAAACAGGGAAAATATTTACAGCTGAAAATAGCAAGTGAACAACTCTTTCTTAACTAGGCTGCTAGTGCCTCTGCATGTCCAGTCTAGAGAGATCTGCTCTTTTCACCTGCATGGTCATATTAGATTGGCATTTGTGCAAACCCAGTTTCCTGTTAAAGACAAGGATCACAAACTAGGAGTCTGATGCATCAAAATATATTTCTATCTACTTGTGGGTACCCATGAAGTACTGAATTTTCTGTGATGCAGCAAGATACAAATGTGGAGTCTTCATGGTCAAATTGTGTTGTCTTCCATTCTACAGCTGAGTTCTCACCAGCTGTAGACAGCCAGTACTATTGTTCAAACTCTTCACGGGTCTGTTTGTCCAAACAGCAAGATTGTATTAAATCTCATTATATCTGGAAACACGTAGACATGTTTATTTTCTAGGCTTGAAAAGACATTCCTATGCACTTCATTTTCTAGGGTCTATCCAACTATTATGGAACAGTGGATGGAAAGTGAAAGTAGTGGAAGGAAATGGAAGGCAGTAAACCCCATGCCTAATTGTGCTGACAAATACAAACTAAGCATGCAGCTTAGAGAAGAGGAATTTTGACAGTTTGGCAAAATTACAGGTACAGATATTTAAAAGTATCAAAATAGGAGGTCTATCATACTAAATATAACAGAGATATCTAAATAGGTATCTACAAATATTTAAGAATGATAAGAAGTTCTTAAGGTCAAACTGAAATAAAACTTAAATGCCTAGATAAGTTTTAAGATACAAGACTCACTTGCTAAAAACAATGTCTTAAAATTTTCTGCTGGCCGTGTGCAGATTGTTTCATCAGCAGTAATAGTAATAATAGCATACATTATTTCATAATGTAACTGTTTGTAATTCATGAGTATTGGTTAAACTCCTAGATGAGAAAAATTAAGAACTTTATTAGCAATTGAGCTCTTCCAAGTCTATCTTTAGTTTTAGTATTCTTCAATCCTGATATGGACCTTGCTCTACCATATTTCCCAACAGTGCTGCCACACTGTTGATGACAACACCTGCTATTCCTATTGCAATTTTGAGCAGCATTAAAATAATTTTTGTTCAAGGTATCCAATCTTCCATTACTCTGAGATGTGTACTGCTAACATATTTCAAGACAGAAACTTGAAAGATCTAAAATGTAATTGACATCTGGCACAGCAACTCAATTAAATACCGTGCTGAATTAATTAACTTGCTCTGTCTCATGAGCCAACAGCAGCGAGACTGCATTCAGCAACACAGCACTGCTGGAAACAAGAAGCACTTCAACAGGGTATTACATGTACAGGCTACATTCAGTGCAGAGTGAAAGGGGAACAAGTAAGCTCTAACTGTTACAGCTTGAAGAAATCCTGTGGGGCACTGTCACATTGCAAACACTAACCAGTACAGTCAGGTAAGACACTTGTAGTCAGACACAAACATATTACCCAGTAAAGACAGCAGCTGCAACAATTATGATATTTATTCACATGGGGGTCCCTGAATTTTTCTTTCCTTCCTGCTCTACACAAAAAAATCTACAATAAGACTCATTCCCAAAAGTTTGATGTTTATAGCAGTGAAAAGTTTGAGGTTCTCATTCAGAAAAGAACTAAACTGGTTTTCAGCTGCTCAAGTGAGTTTGATTGAATTCTAGGCATGTGAGGCTCTACTCAAATGAGCTTTCCCAAACAGATATAAATAACCTAAGTAAAGAATCCCAACTCCCCTGATGAACAACAGAGAACATGTACAATAGTGAGATAAGTAATCAAATGTGTCAAAAAATCATAAAAAACCAGAATCATTTCAAGAAAAAAGAAGATAAAAGAAAGCCACGTAGAAACTGATGCTGAAGTTTTGTTGCTTTAACAGCAAATTAAAGTTGCATCAAAAGGTTTATATTTCTTCACATGGCATTTTAAAGTAACAAATGTAGGATTACAGGAAACATCTGATATTTGGGAAAAAGAAAAAATACTTAGAGAATAATTCAGGTTGGAAGAGTTCTCTGGAGGTCATCCAGTCCAAAGTCGTGCTCAAAGCAGGGCAAACTTCAAAGTTAGATGCAACTTCGAAGTTAAATCAAATTGTTTAAAATGATACCCAGTTCAGTTTTGACTTTTTCAAGGGATGGAGTTGCTCAGGGGACAAAACAGTATTTCTGAGGACTAAAAATCTGTTTACAGGAACTTTTTCAGATTTCCAAATGTGTTTATATTTGTAGGCAAAACAAAAATAAAATCTTTCAAGTGTTAGCAAAAATGGACTTTATGATTTTTGACAATAAAAAAAGTATATTTCCAGTTTACTGAGAAAAAAGTCCTGAAGATTTTGATCACACATCTCTGTGAACTACATTGAGAAAGCTGTTCTATCCCATTACAATCAACAAATTAAAAGTCAGTTCTGCACTCTGCTCAATTACCAGTTCATTAAAATCCAACTATCTTAGCTAAATGTTTTTGATGCAGCAAAAGAGGTATTCGTCCAAATTTAAAAAGCAATAACAAACCTTAAAACATTCCTGTGCTACTAAAGGAGAAGCAAAGTCTTGCTAGGATTGTGGTTACTCTACAGCTCCATAAAAAAAAAAAAAAGATACAATACGATTGGCTGCTGACATGTTGCAAATTCATCCTAAGAATATTTGAAAAAGATTGATTTTGTAGAGAAGGGACAATTAATCTTACCTCCCATACTTAAACATTATCTTCATGTTGTATATACCTGATGAAGTGGTATAAGTGGACAAAACCTAGCTAGTGTTTCTCTATAGCATGGATTCTGGACAGACTTTGAGCTATAATAGGACTAAGGTTTCTGTTACATGAAAGCTGATGAAATTAGCTATACTGGGATTTAGAAAATTATTTGAATTACAGGTGTTTGTCACATATGACCTTTTATGAAAAGCATTTTGAGAATGATGATAGGTCAATAATAAAATAGATGGAGAAATAAAAATTAAAGGGATGGAGAAAATGAGACAAGTTCAAATTTTCCAGTTTTTCCTTTCTAACAATAAGGTGCTTTGACTGTGCAGTACTTTTGAAAATCTATTCTTTATTCAGGTGCCTGAATGGGAAAACTGATCTGGATTGGGAATACTGAACTCTTGGAAACTTAGATAAAGTTTCCGTGACACTTTCTGTAACATTTTTATTGATTAATAAATTATGTTGAAGAGTACAAAATATTAAGATTTTAAATGTCCACTATGTTCTATATGTGTACTACACTATATTATGTACTCATAACAGAATAATGCTTCACTAAAATTTTATTATGCATATTTACAGAAAGTAACATGCATCCTATCCAGCAACTCTTACAAAGAGAACTCCATTATGCAGGCATAGGTTCTCCAGGGAGGAGTTGAAGAAAATCAGTTTCACCCCTGTCCACATAACCCCTCTCTCCCACTGTCCCAGGTGATCCAACAGCAGCTCAGTGCTCCTCACTCTCTCCAGGTCCCCCAAGGGCAGGACAATACCCAGTGCTGGTGAACACTGGGAAGCTCAGTTTCATTTGCAGCACAGATGTGTGCACCCCAAATGTCTGTATTCCCCTCCTGTGAAACCATCCCACGGTTCTTTATGCTAAATACATTCAAAGCAAAGTCTGTAACAGCAAACAGTGATCCAGCTGCAGATAATGGTTCTTCAGAAGTATCCCACAGGGCAATGCACGCTCCAAGACTGTTTAAACCCTTCTAGAGATATTAGTTGTTTCCTTCCTGATATTTTCAGAAAATTAATCTGAACTATACACAAACAATATTGAAGCTCAGACTTAAACCCAACACAAACAAAGATGAAATGAAGACCTGGAAATGACATGATTTTCAGTGCACTAAAGTGCGATCAGCAAAGCATTACTTTTAAGTAAAATGGTCCACATACTTTCTGCAATCAGAATAAAAAATGAGGCTAATTACGAATATATAATGTGATAGGTGTCTTTTGATGCATTTCAAAAAATGTAAATTTGATGGAAGATTGTGCTATGTTCAATTACATTAAGGCAAATTTAATTAATTTTATCCTAAAATAATGTCGTTGTTTATTTTTGATACCTTTCTTTTATATAAATTAAGTGTTCAGCAATTAATACTACGAAAAATTTAAAAAGCCAGTAAAAATAATCAGATATTACTACCGAAACACAACACCTTGGTTCAGCAAACAAAGAAGTGACATTCCCTTCAGTAAAGGAACAAGTTAAACACTATTAACCTGTGCTCCAAATAACTTCATGTGGATGGTTGCCATAGATGAACAAATTGGAAAAGAGCCAAATACCACTGTCCGTTAAAGCTAACAATGCCTGTTTTCAAACGCTCTGTCTGAGGAGCAATTCAGGCTATTCCCTGAAGAACGACACACAATATAACAAAGGGAAGTGTCTCGGAGCATCTACATACCAAGGTGTTATTATTCAGATCCATCTTCCCAGTGAAAGGCCCCCATGTTGTTCCAACCGGAAGCTGCTGCCGGCTCTGAATCTTGCGCTCCCCGTCTTTCTGGACCACCTCCAACTCTCCTGCAAACAAAGAAAACAAGCAGTGTTGAGAGTACTTTCACTCATGCCTTGACAACAACCACCTCTGCCTTTGTGTTGGTTTTATACGCACAATGTTCTGAGGACCAATATAATGAGAATTAATTATGCTTGTCTGAAAAACAACTGATCTTGTCATCCTGCAAAAGAAAAACAAACCTTTTTCCCTTATAATTATATTCAAATTTGGTTTAGAAAGTCCCATTCCTTTCTTGCATCTTTTCACACACATTAGAGTTTGAAAGCAGTTTTATTCAGAATAGCATTCCATAAAAGTTCTTAAGAAGTGCTGAGGACGGGGGAAATTACAGCTGAAAATAGAGAGTTCAATAGCAGCCACACCTGGTGCATTAACCTTGATGCATTTTGCTGCACAAGATCACACTTGGAAGTATGCAGCAACTAAAAATTTGAGAAACACATCATATAGCCATAAAAAGTTCACAACACCTCCAAGATACTACTAAACACATTTACTGCAATTACAAAAAGGATTTTGAACTGAGTGAGATTTTGCAGGCAGTAACATTTCAGAATTAAACAAAAAATAATTTTAATTGTTAGGTTAATGTTATAAGACAAAATAAGTAAAAGCAATGGGGAGACTGCATAATGATTTTTTTAGTGCATAATGATTTTTAGTGCATGATAAATTTTATTTTTTAAAAAATAATTTTTTTTTTGAAAGTAGACTTTAAAATTAACACTTAAAAGAGAAATTTTGGATTCAGCTCACCTTAACTTTTCTGGATTTTCTAGTGAAGAGAAAGAATAAGACACAATTGATCATTCCCATGGAGTGAAAAATAAAATTCAGTCAACCACCTTTCCCCCCCCATATTTTTTTACTTCATTTCAAGATTAAAAAGCTAGTCTGGACAACTCTTTTTTGAAAGCAGACACTTCACTAAGCCTATTTTTTATAAACAAGTATTTCATTTAAAAATACAGCAACAGTTATATTTATATGCACAATTTCTAACACTATTTTCTAAATAAATTCTGGTTTCAGACTTTCATAGGGATAGGTTGGAACAAGGACAGGCTGATCTGTGCTTTTCCTGTTAGATGTTTGACTGCTTTTTTCCATGCTCTTACAATTCCAAGCCTTGTCCTTCCTGAAGGTAGGCAAAAAATCTGTTGTTCAGCAGAGCTCACCTCAACTTTGCTGTAGTCATGATTTTTCATGATCTATTTTCCATGACTGCTAAAGCCCTTCCTCCCTTTCCATACCAAACAGATGCAATAGGGACATCAGCACGTCTCAACAACTCCACCCCAAGTAAGGATGGTGCTTTTGCACAAACAGAGCAAAGTCCAACTGTGCAAGGAGTCAATTTGTCCCAGATTTAGAACTGGTGGTTGTTGTGAAATGAACCTTGGGATGAAGGAAGTGAGTAACTCCTCCTGGCTCACAGGCAGCCTCCACAGACTTCCCCGAGCTAAACATTCCCCTGGATGCCAGGACTTACATTGCAGTCAGGCTGCAAAGCTTTTCCTTGTCCACAGGGGTTAATCTTGACCATCTTCCAAAGAGAAGACTTGGCTTCAGCTTCCACTTTCAAGCACAGAAATCTAAATTTCACCTCTGAGTGTTGCAGATTACAAAACTACTCTACGTAAAATCGTGCATCAGATCCTTCCTGCAAACTGGAACAAATC
Source organism: Drymodes brunneopygia (assembly GCA_013400955.1). Classification (NCBI taxonomy): domain Eukaryota; kingdom Metazoa; phylum Chordata; class Aves; order Passeriformes; family Petroicidae; genus Drymodes; species Drymodes brunneopygia. The sequence goes on from VZTZ01027326.1 coordinate 429,576, forward strand.
TAGGAAATAGAGCTGTATTGGTTTACAAAAGCCTCTCTGTAAGCGGGTGAGTCCTCATCATGACAGTGCTATGACATTTTAAAAGGCACTATGTGAGCAGGAAAGCTTATGGATTAATTATATCTAATTTACACATGCGACATATATGCGTCCTAACAGAAAAAAAACCCAAAACCAAACAACCATGAAAGCATTTTTTTCTTCTCACAGTCACATTGCTACAAAATGTATTAGCTTTAAAAATCTCTTTATATGTTAATTATGGAAGAGAGAAATTGCAAAGTAACATGTTTATCATTTAGCCATACTGCAACATTTTCTCTCTACACAGAGATGAAAACTGAAGCATTTCCTTGCTTTTACACACTAAAAAACAGCCATGTCTATGGACATGTCACATTTAACTGATACCAGAGGAATCATGAGAATCTTTGAAAACCCTTTTAAAAAATAATTCAGCCTCCCTTTCTGCCACTGACATTTTTCATTTGAAAAGGGTTCAGACACAGTCAAACAGTGACTCCTTATCTATACCTGTGGATTTACAAGCAGGCCTGTCTTTTAATGGATTAAGAACGACAAACTTAGGGCAGATCAACCAGTGATATCCAAAAAGCTACCAAAGTTTTAAGGTACATATCATTATACTTTATATTTTAAATAAAATATTATAAAAAATTAATAACATGAGTCTTATACCTGATAAATAGTTCAGAACTGAGGAAAGCGTAAGCATTTTTTTTCCAAATATAATTTTTCCCTTCTGATGAAAATTAAATAAGTTACTATGGCTTCTCTCTCTTTTTCTCTTTTGTTACAGTTCCAAGCTCTAGTTCAGGCAATATTCAATACATATGAATACTCTGAAATGTACTGCCAATGGGGTAACATCATGCTGAATTGTACTGAAATTATTTTGTTTCCCCATCCACTTAGAACACCATGAAAGGGGAGTAGATTGCAGACAGGGTAATAAAATTATTTGCTGCAAAACCTTTCTGTTCCTCTTCATTGCAGTTCTCCAAAAGAGATACATTTCTCTCTTGTCACCATGACCAGCAGCCATTTTAATGCTATGGGTGAATGTCAGAGTTGGGAAGGACAATCTGCTTCCATGTTTTGGCAAAAACAGACAATTTGGCTATGCTTATACAAAGGGTAGCACATTGCAATTCAGTCCTTGGTGAAGATTTTTATTTTTTTCCAGCTGAAAATCTTTGTTTTTTAAAGGAATAAAATTAATACTGCCTGCAATTTTTCTGCACTTTTTTACAATATTTTTCTCCTCTGAAATTTTCTATTTGGTGAATGTTACCACAATTGCAGCACACAGACTCATTCTCCCAGTTGATGTAACTGGGGCTGTCCCCTGCTCACTGCTGACTTTCCACATGGATGCTGGTTTAAGTGAAATACCTGTGGCCCTAAGCAATGTGAGACTTCAAGGGTGTTTGCTGGAAAATGAGAAACTCACCCTGCGACTCTTAATTAAAAGGGTTTGAAAAATGTGTCAGCAAGACAAGATTTTCCCCTTCAGCTTCAGAGGAAGTTCAGATGTAAATCTGAAGTGCTCTCTACAGCTACCATCCCCTGCACAACTGCTCAGAATCTTCACAGATTACATCAGAAGAAGAAAGAGGATCTAAGATTTTATTGCTGTATCACCACTCACAGTAAGTGTAAAGACACAGCTGGTACTGACCCTTCACACATACTTGTCCATGGAAATTCCAACATGTGGGGAGAAAAAGAAAAGAAAGGATGAAAAACTGCTGCAGCTTCCTTTAATCCATGCTCAAACCCAAAGGAAGCAGAAAATTCTGTGCCAAACACTGTTAGGCGCTTCTCGTGATCAGCAATCGCAACAGACCATCTCAGGACTGAACATAACCTTCCTTCACACAATAGCAAATTATAACAGAACTCCTTCCCACCCCGGAATAAAATATGTGATATACTCATACTTTCCACGTGAAGTAGAGAAGTAGTTTCACTCTTTTCATCCTAAACTTGTTAGCTCTCCGACTGAAAAGGACAGCAAGAAGTATAACAGAAGCAGCACTAAGAAATTCAAGTAGAGAGAAAGTGATCATCTGCTTTTAGTTTTTGTGAGGAAGGTAAAAAAAATTACTTAAGAGATAGTCAATTTAGTGATATTTACTTGCCCTTGCCTTGCTACAGAGCAAGTGTTTTTGGTTTGGTTTTTTTTCCCCCAGCTTGTTCTTCAGGAACACACTTATTTCCAGCTTGCTGAGTAAGTTTATACAAAATATTTGAGACACATAGTATGGGCTAATCAATTTTGGTAAAAGATAATGCTGTTAGTGCTGTGGGCTGTTTCTCTTATCTTGTTGATGTAGCATACTTTTAAAGTCTGTGATTACTCAAAGACTTATGATAGCTGCACTGTAAAAGAAGCCTCAAGTCATGACTCACTAGTACAGCTACAAAACATCCCATGGCTTTTAAGATATTAGGCCACCTTGGTGGATAGAAAACCAGAATGAAAGGACTCAATTTAGGATTCTTTTCATACATGCATATATTGTTTCAGGCATGCCACACAGGGCTTTCATAAAACAGAAGGTAGAGAGGTCAGTTTAGCTTTGTATTCTTTTACAGCACAATCAGGATCATTTAAAAAAACTTTCCACAAAACACAGGGTACACAGGAATCCAACAAGAGTTTTTGGCCCTTAACAGGATTTGACCACAGCCTGACTACCAAAAAAATTCAAATATATATAGTATTGCTGAACCAAAATAACACTGGCTTTCATTCATCTACCAACATTCTGGAGTAAGAAACAAAGGAGTATATATCTGAAGGTGAATGATGAACAGCTTGAACTCCAGAAATACCTGTATCCAGATTCATATACATTTAACACTTCTAAGCAAGTCACTGATAGCTTTGGGCAGTAGTTGTTTTGGCATTTCTTTAAATTGAAAATGGCTTTCTAAGTGGAGTCGGTTCAAAACAATGAGCAAGCTCTTCCTCTGCTATAATTAGAGACTGGTTATTTGACATCATGGGGCTCTACCAATTTCCACAAGCAAATGGCTCCTTCTTTGCATATTTCCCATCCACAGCCACCTGGCTCTCTAATGAGTATTTCTGCATGGCAGAAAAATTGTTTATGTTGCAGTTTCAAACAAGGACTGCTCTGAAGTCAGAACAAGCTAGTTAAAAACACTCTCAGAAGTTCTTAAGTGCTGCCCAACCCAGAACCCAGTATCTGCCTGACATCCTATATGCACAGGAAGAATCTGCAATTAATATTTGGCTGGTGAATTCTTCCATTATAACAAACTGATATGTGTACATCTGCACACAGCAATTCACTGATAGTGGAGAACTATCCCATTTCCACTTCTGTGATTCTTAATAAGGTAGCTCCAATATTCAGTGTTCACACTCTTGTTTGGCAGACATAAACTGCATTATTGAGATACTTCCTGTAAATTCTCCTCCCTCAATTTTCATGTCTCTGAGACATAACACACACTAAACTACAGTTTTGAACATAAACTTGAAATACGACATTCTCTATTCAAGTACTCCAGTCAAACCCTGATAAATCAGGCTGGCCATGCAGTGATCTTATCCCTTCTGACTCTTTAATAAATCGAACCTTGTAAGTTCACGCTGTTGGAAGTTGTCACTAAATGAAATTGTGACCTTATCCGATGCGTGAACTTATCCTGCTGACAACTACATTTATTGTACGGATAAGCATAAGGGAAAAAAAAGAGTCTTTCGATAATTGTGATCTTACCCATATGCAACTCTAACAGATGGGATCTTTTTGATGTTCCATTTAATGATTTGTCTATGATGAGCCTCTACTCAGAGAAAAAATAAATGTTCTTCATAGGTAAGTGGTAGAGGAACGGGTAAGCAGTATGAAAAGTGCACAAAGAGGAGTGGCTGACAGCAGAGAGTCAAAAGCTATTAGCTTAACACAGAGCTTTGAATTAGCTGGTAATTGCACTGGAAAAGATAACATAATGGAAATGGTAAAACAGTAACATTCCCTTTCCACAGGACTCATTCAATAGTCCAAAACCCTGAAACCAGTAACTGTGACTCTGAGGCAGTAACCAAAAATACGCTGTGCTATGGCACTTCATGATGAAGCAATGAATGAATGAACAAATCCTCTTCCAGCACTGACTTGATGTTTGCCTCTGCTATTGTAGGAGAATGTTGGGTAACAGAAATTCATAGAATCATAGAATAGTTTGGGTTGGAAGGGATCCTTTCAGGTAATCTAGTCCTACCTTCCTTCACAGAGCATGGACATCTTCAATTAGATCAGGTCATTCAGAACCCTGTCCAACCTGACCTTGAATGTTTCTAGGGATGGGACATCTATCACCTCTCTGGGCGACCTGGGACAGTGTCTCACCACCTTCAATTTAAAAATCCCTGAAAATGGCAAAGCATCTCACATTACAGTGTTTGTCAGGGATTTAATACATCATGTTACCTAATTCTCACAATGGACAATTCTGTACCCATTCTGCAGTCAGTGTGCTGACTCCAGAGCGAGAACACCTGGGCAGTGTCAGGGTACAGTCTGTTTTACAGCACTACAAGCCTACTGTGGGATACAAAAACTGTAGTTATCTTACTAGAAAGACACATGCATATGAGACAAATTCACACTGAGACCAAGCAGTAATGCACAAAATTACAGTCAATCTTTGACTGTAGATTTCATAGCTTTGCTATGAAAATGGCATTTTCAGCAGCAAAACCAGAGGTTATTTAGGTTGTTGTCCTGGTTTAGGGCAAATTTTAGGAGGAAACCTCCAGGGGGGTCTCCTCTAGATAAGCCAATTTCAGCCACCCAACCACAACTGGTTTGGGAAAGATTTCCTTAGAGAAAAGTGGAAAAAACTGTTTACTTAACAAGCAATATATTCACAAGCGTGAAAAAAATGAATATTAAACAATAAAACCTCTCAGTGTTCTGAAGTTCTGCCACAAGCAAAGGCAAAACTTAATTTTGCCTTTGTGTTAGGACAAGAAAGATAGAAGGAGGAACAGATTCAGGACTGAAAACTGAGAAAACAGATCTGGATTGGAGTCACCCTCGAGGGAGGGTTGCTATTCTACTGCCACTGAGGTGGTGGAGGGCTTCTGAACATTACAGCCTTACTTCTTTTCTGAATTTATTGCCACCCACCAGCAACTCCCTACCCCAGCCCTGATCCTTCCTGTATACATCCCACTTAAGGAACAGAGTTTTACCAAACCTCTTAGCCATGAGGGAAGTAGACACAAGAACAGACCACAGGTACTTACGGCTCTAACCTACCCCTTCTCCTTTGCCTATTGCTTAGAAGCAGGTCTAGATAGCAAACACCAAGCAGGAGAAGCTGCCACAAGCTGCTACATTCCTAACTCAACTGCCTAACATTGCAGCACCTTGACAATGCTCCCACAGGGCAGCTCTGCACTCTAGGTAAGGATGACAAATGAAAAGGCTTCCCTGTTTTCTATAACAAAAAAACTTGCTGCTCCCTACCTTTCTTTAGAGCCCTGAAAGTCAGAAGCAGAGTTTCTTTATCTCCTCTACCTGCTGCTAGTACTGCAAATGGCAGAGAGTGCAGGTGCCATCCTTATCTGCAACAGCACTGTCCTACATCAGGCAATAAAGGGAAGGAAAGAATATTGTGAAAGTGAGGATAGGGAAAGCCTAGGCAAAGAGACAAAAAGACCACAGAAGGATGGGGGCGGGNCAGATATAAATTTGAGAAACTAAGCAAGAGAGAGGAAGTCTAGGGAAACAGTATTTGAAGACCCAAGTTGGGTCAGGACACAAAGACAGCACCTGGAAAAAGAGGATCATAAGATAAGAAAGATAAGAAAACTGGGGTGCAGAAAACTTGCCAGAGTGAGAAACATGTGTCTCCAAATCTGAAGCCCAAGAGAATTGCATGAATTCCCATTTAGAATAAGAATGCTAACACTACTGTTCTTTTTTAGCCAAGGCATCTGTGTTATTACAGTGCTTAATTAGTAAGCTAAACTACTAAAATAAAATATACTTTTTCTAATATCTCATAGCTCAGCTGAATCCTGGCTAAACTGAAGAACTGAAGTGTGTCTATGCTGCACCCACTGTGATGTGATTTCACCTGACATTTGGTCAAACCCATTCTCTGCATCCAAGTAGCCAGATCACCATGTGCACCATAAAACTTTTTTGAGAAAAAGTTTCAGTACTGGTTATTTAGTTTACACCAGACTCCAGCTATGCCCACAACACTGACTGACGTGACATAAGGCATGGATACATAAACTTCTCCAGATTTACAACTGAAATGCAGAGCTAACTTAATTGATGCAGAGGAGCACTATGTCTTGCAGAACAAGCATGGTTTTCAGAGACTATAGTTTCAAAAAAAGTGACTGACACTTCCAATTCAAAAATTCTCTGTTTGTAGATGTATTTGGGATTTTTAGTGCTCTATTCATATTCAGTTACTTACATAAAATAAATATAAAAAGAAAAAAGTTACCTTCTAACAGTACCACACACTCCTGTCATCTACAGAATTTAGCAGGAATACAGGATCACATCCCAGATTAGAAAAACATAGACTTATGGTGGTGAACACAATCTGCACCAATTTGAAACAGAAATGCAACTTCTACATTTGGGGGGAACTGGAAGGGAGGGCAATTAATTGAATAAATGTTAATAGTACACAAATTGAGCAGCTACTAAAGAAAAGGAAATGGCAAACAATAATAATTTTTCATCACTTATGCCATCAAAACAATTTTTAAGGCTTAAGATGACCTATTACAAAAAGTACTGGTTTTTCCCTGGAAGTCAGAAAGGAGGGAGTACCTAATGAACATGGCTACTAGAATTTGATTAGCTTTTTAGATTTTTACACAGCTGTATAGACTTTTCCTTTATTTGGACTGCTTCACTGAACTTAGAGAAACATGCTCAAAGGAAAAATAAGAAAGAGACAGAAGTAGAAAAAAAAATACATTTACTCAAGATATGCTAACAATGCCAAAGGCTTGTTCACTTGTTTCAGAGTCAAGTTCCACATAATATAGCAAATACTGTGTCTATATCAGCATCTAGTCTAAAGACAGAGGCAAAATAAACCCAGCCATCATGGCAAAATCCTGATCTGAAATAAGAGGAAAAGATCTTTAGTTTTCAAGTCTACTAACTACAAGGACAATTTACCCCTCTGTTTTCTAACACCACATCTCATACAAGAAGAATTTTTTTTTTGTTTTTTTGTCTCAATAATTTTCCATCTCTGCATACTTAAAGAGGTTTGTTACTCCCTCTATGTGTTGTGGTAAACTTGGAGTAGAAGTACTTGAAAAAATACAGAAAAAAAAATCCCCATAGACAACCAGTGTAGCTAAAGAGCCCTCCCTGCAGTTCTCTATCAGAGGAATACCGTAAACTGCATTCTCACATGGCCAGTCCATAGTGGCAAACATGATTCCCAATTATACTATAACACTGCACAGACCCAGTAGGCTGAGCAGGTTCTTCATCCCAGCTGCTTGTAGCTTGCACAGCTTTGCTCCCTTTCTCTCCATCACAAATACACAGGATACTGAAATGCCAGACTTGGCAAGAGCAGGCTGACAATATTACTGAAGAAGGTTTTCTTGATAAGATCATCATCTGTTTCTGGATACTCCTGGGTATGCTGCCTCCCTCAGCAGAGAAACAGTAGCCCCTGATAAATGTCCCTTTGTGTGCAGATTCTCCCCGATATATGCAAAAACATTTCAGTTCTGAGTCTGTCTGCTTTTTCTTTGCTTCATATGGCTGAAATACGCTTACAGGTTTATGGAGCATTGCATGTAAAACAATAGGAAGCGGACACAACTGAAAATACAGCTTACATAACTCAGACTGAAGTCTTTTCTGAAATAGATGCTATTCTACATGGGAGAAAATGAAACATTTCACCATCACCTACACCAATCTTTCCCTAGGACTTTTTGGAATCCTTTTAGCTGGAAGATGCTAATTTTTTTTTTTACAGTATTATTTACACAAGTATGTATGATACTTATATAAAATAAATCACAGATATTTTCATGTTTACCCAATATTGTTGAGTTTCTTTTTTACTTGGAAAAAATGAAAAATGTCAATACAGTCTGTGTTGCCAGTGAATGTAAAAAGCTACTGAAGTTAACTTAGTATGAGGACTGCTGTATTAATATTGATATAATGAAATATACTACATGAGCAAAAATGCTTTGAAAAGTATTCTTTTTAACTCTAAATGCAAAGCAATGAGATCATCTGTGACCATATCTGTGGTGTCTTCTCAGTTTACAGCACTTATGCTTAGAGATAGAAGGATCTATTTTCATCTCTCATTTGTGTAACAGCAGATAAATTATTTGCTTTCTATCAGATATGCATACTCAGAGCTGTGAAGCCACTGCTTAGACACCAATATCTAGCTAAAAGTATGTGAGCCAAACTGTCCAAATGTCTTGGAAGCAGAGGCTTTAATATGACTTTCCTATTTCCTTTCAATGTTTCCAACAAAATTCTGAGAGTACCAAGAAAAAGACAAAAACCTCAATGAAGACTCAAATTTATCAGAATTTAGTGTAAGCATCCAAAAGATCTAGTTATTGTTGAGATCAGGAAAGTGAGAGGGAGACAGGGACAAAGGGAGATTGAATGCTATGCTCCACTGCATGCATGCAATATACAGTCACATCCATTATAAATGCAATTTATATGAAAAGCAACATTATTATAAATAGAGATAAATGTAGTATAACTATAATGTACAATATCAAGATTCAAATTAATAATTCCTTTGCACTTGCTGAGGATGGCCATGCATAGCAGACACATAGCTCTGCACTGCTCCGGCACTCATGAGTTATGTGCTTATCTACATCTTCTACGATCAAGTACCAGCAGTGACCAGCAGAGCTTTTTAACACAGTGCCAGACAGGAACTGACTGCTGGGTTTGGACACGGACCAGAGTACCCTTCAGTGCCTCAGCCTGGACTATCACACTGCTTTCACATCATAGCATAGCCAAGACTTTGAAGCCGATATAAAGAGCGATGCTCACTTATACGGCAGACTTGTAACTTTGAGTGAAATAAACCCCTGAACAGAGATTGAGCACAAGTCCTGTGCACTGCCTAAATCCTACTCTGAGGCTTACATAAGACTTAAGTAGAATAGTGGTCTTGTGGCAGCCCTCTATACAGGAATGATCATGACCTTCATATGAGTAAGTCTCAGGGACATCATGTGTGTAAAGCATATCCCAAACTGCTTTGCCTTACCACCTTCCCTTTTACAAGTGCAGGCTTTGAACACCCCATTGCTGCTTGGACAGATGCAGCAACTGCGGAGCTTGAGGAAGAGCCACAACTGGCATGTGTTCTGTGGCAGTAGGATGTAGATAGACTGTTTTTCTTCTGGAGAATGACCTCCTGAGACTGACTCTTCACAGCTTAGACTTTATCTCTGTAAACCATGACTGAGAACAAGTCCAGGTACTCCCTGGCCTTAGTAGAAATTTCAGCCTAAATAAGAAACTCAGGGTCTCAGAAGAAGTCAGTGCTAGTGACAGGAGCCCTAACTTTCCCTGACAGTTGCAATCACTGCTTCTGAACACACAATACTTAAAATAAACTCATTATTTTGAAGAAGTAGGAAAGTATTTCTGGCAAAGCATAGTCAGAAAGCAGGCAGTGTCAAGAGTGATCTAAAGAATTATAATTCAAAATATATCTGGGCTACAGAATTATTTTGTTGTTGAAGCCTTAAAACTGCCCCTATACTATGATGTTTTAAAAATACAATGTCAGTTTTTAGCAGTTTCTTATTATCCTGCAATGGTGACTTACTGTTAGAATATAAGAAGCATAGCCTATTATTAAATATATAGAGTTAAAATGGATAAGTAGGTATGAAATGATCATATTGAAAAAGATGCAGTTTGAAATCTTTATTCCCCTGATAATAAAGTCAGCACTTTACAAAATCACATGTAATAGCATAAAAATTCCCCTAAAAATATCCGCCCCTCTCTACCTCCCCATTAAGAAAAATCACATGCGTAAATGCAAAGAGAAAATTTCTGTTTTAACTGTGACGACTCCTTTGATGTACATAGATACTTTTCAACTTAACAATTCCTTTTTGATAGGCACAGACAATTTGCTCTAAAAGGAATCTCGGAGAAAGATAGTTTGATTCTACCAGTTTCATTCCCCAAGTTTTCATCTCAATTAGCAAAGTACATTAACAGGATACACAATGCAGTAACTTAAAAGGAATAGCATATCTAGACAAACAAATCCTACTTTTACATAACCAATGTTTCAGTAAGTGGTTTAAAAAATAAGCCTTTCAGCACCAGAAAAAGCTTGAAGTTCCATGCAGGAGCTGGGACCACTCTTTTTTATATTCTAGTACCTCTCCATAAAAGCCAGCTTTCTACCCATCATCTCCTATCCCCTGGACACTGCTTCCTTGGGCAGTTCAGCTGCCACTTGCTCTCCCCCTATTGCCCTCTGTGGCCTCAGTGCTCCCCCTCAGTCCTGTGTTGTGCCCAAGCTCACAGTGACTGCTTCCAACCATGTCCAGAAGCAAATGTCAGAAAAGACACAAGCAGTAAGGCACATATGCTCTCCTTCACAATTTCTGTCTTCCCCCCATTGATCACAGATTATCTGCCAGTCAAGCCTAAGCTGAAACTAGAAACTTTCAAGTTATAGCAGAAGCATTAAGGTCATAATGAAACTAAAGAAAACTCCATATTCGTAAACTTTATACTGACTTAAACTGAATTAACATGAAAGTATTGGAGAAAATAATACTATAATTGGAGGAAAATATCATACTATGCTCTATACAAGTTTTACATTTTTCACACTTTTTGTTAGTATTCATAAGCATGTTAGAATTCTAAATCAATAAGATAACATCATACAAAACAGAAAAAAAGAAGACATTTATGGCTAGGTTGTAATATTAGCACCTTAACTTACACTTATATGAGACTATATGTATAAATAAACCCACACAGCTTATGAAGTCTTCCACTGTGCCAAATACAGCCATGATATGTTTTGGTACTTTCTATATGCTTATGCCGTCTTCTCCTCTTGACAACCAATTGACAACCAATAAAAAAATACTGGAAATTCAAAAGCCAATACCAAAGAAACTCCTATAAACAAGTAGTTCGAGCCTTTGCAAGTACTTTCTCATGCATATCATAATAACAGTTCCAAGAAACTATCAAATAAAGAAGATGCACAGACTTTTAGAGAAGGCCAGTCTTGCAGCAAACATTTTAGTCATAATCTTTGAAAGATCTGGGCTGGGTAAATTGGATCTAAGCCTACCTCCTATGGGACATCCAGTATCACTCATAATCTCTCTGTAACTCTGGAAGCAATAATAATTCCTTTCTCCCACCTTTTTTGACCTGCCTTTTTAAACTGCATGCAATTCAGAGTGGGGACTGTTACTGTGTTTGCATATATAGACATACATATTAAAAATGTAAAACAGATACACAGATATGCATGATAGATAAATAGATTGATAGATATGTATATACACACACTTTTTTTTTCCTAATCTACAAAGTATAGTATCTAGGACAAAATGATCTGTGTCAGTAGAAACCAACAGCTTCTACATGATATTGTAATACACACAGCAAAATAATAACATACCTTGGCATTCTGAAAGGAATGCCCTTTTCAAATATTCTGCATCTTTTTTTGTCTCTGGCAAGTAGGTTTGCAAGTGGGGGTTGATTATGTTTCTGATATGTACTCCATATCACCTTTTGGAGCAGTTAAACAAAGCTCAGACCCTATACTCTCTGAATAACAAGAAAAGACAGCCAGAGAGAAAGACACAGAGGGCTGGTTTCAAATATAGTACTTGATATTTGAGGTCTTTGCTTTAATTTGATTCTGGAATTTATCTAAATTCAAACTGCATGCTTTCACTTTTGAAATTATTACAATCAACAAATTTAGGTAGGTGAGAAAATATTTATTTATATATTGCTTTTTATCTCTTAGATACATTCAAAAAATAGCAAATCCTTTGAAATGCTGAGTTCAGTTGTTCCAAAATATTATAGGTAACACAAGAAAGCAAACCATTCACTCCCTTCTTACCTACCATGAAAGAACACAAAGAATGCCTTTTCTAATTCATTGTAATTTTCCTACAAATATTTACACCAATTAAAATAATTTCAATTTGAGTAGCAGCTGACTCTTCAGTGCCATTCCAGGACAAATGTGTAATCTGTTTTTACATTCTTGGATCCAAAGAGTTTTACAATCATGCATCATTCTTTGACTTTTTTCACAATCACCCATTTAAACAGCTCCTGACAGCTAAACACTGGCACTGCAAGCAATAAAATTGCAGTTCCTCCTTGTCATGCACAAATGAAATAAAACCTCCAGCAGCAAATCAATGTCTGCACTTTTGAATGAGTATAATTATGGTAGGAAGAAGCAGGCAAATCAATATGAAGACTGTGAGTAGAAGCTTTAGGTTTGTCAGTCCTTTCCAGTGGCAGTTTACATTTTGCACATTCACAGAGTACTGAGAAGAACAAAATAATTCTGTTCGAAAGTTACAACACAGACTTCACAACTACCGTATCAACAGCACACTTCAGTATCCAGAAAGCTTTAAGTATTCTCACGGAGAAACAGAGGCATCACATCTCACCTGTCCTACACCAGGAGAGCTTGGTATAAATAGCGTAGAATTTAAAAGCACTACACAATAAAGATACCAGTGTCTGACAAAACCATTATTTCACTGAGAGGTATGATACTTCCCTCTGAAAGGCAATAAAAAGTAAATTCTACACTGCACTGTACATAAAGAACAGTTAAAATGAAAAATTTGTTGTATGACAACCCATGTTGTTAACAATATAGGCAGATCAAGATAAGTGGGTGGATTTGGATCATAATCAGAAGACACAAGGCCATATTTGCCAGTCTATTATGTCATGTTTCTTGAATTCATGATCCTAGGAGTGCAATAACTTTTTATGACATGATGGAGAAGTTACATTTTATACATGCTCCAAATACCCAGGCAAGATAAATGAATTAAACTCAGCAACCATATTGTATTTTTAAAATGTTACTGGGCAATATAGCATATGGATAATTCTGAAGTCTAAAGCATATAAATCATCAGAAAATAGCAGTGAAAAGCACACTGTGATTGCCAGATGACTTACATCAAATTAATACCCACCTTTGTAAACCAAAACAGTAGGTAAATATGAGAAATATAAGAAAATTATGGTAAAGAGATTGTTTGTTAAGTCAATAGAGAGCACAGCACCAAAATCACACACATTTCTGGAAGTCATGATAGACTTGAAATCCTATCCTCTTCCAAAAATGGCTCAACCCATTCAGAAAGGCTATACCATTTTAGAAGCAATGGTTATTTATATTTACCTTCAATCATTCCTACTCAAAACACAGGTAGATTAAAAAAAAAAATTGCAAATAATAATTTTTAGAGAAAAGGATGGCAAAGTTGTTATGCCTCAATTAAAAAAAAATTAACTTTTATTATTTAACCAATTATTAGTTTCTTTGATGCAATTGCATTTATCTTTAGTCAGTGAAAATGTATACAATATTGCACATCCAAACCTATGCTTTAACAATATGCTAATTATACAGTTCAGATGATCTGGAAAGAAATCCATTTTGCACTGATGATATAAGGGAGTGACAGTACAATTTACATTAAGAAATGTTTTCTCATTTTTCTCAAAAATTGGTTTGCACTCAGCCGGAGAAATCTAAATTCGACCAACAGGCATCCCTCCCTGCTTCTCCATGGTTACAAAATAACATGACAATCTGAATGACGGAATAGATGCACATAAGAATGGGTTACAAAAACTCCTCTGGACACAGGTACACAGGCAGTCCAAGTTTTCTTTTGTAATCTGATTAAACAGACGATTATTGTATAGAACAATATTGCAATGCTAGTAGCAGACAATTTGCAGTGACATTACTTCAGACATTTTGAATTAGGTCTTTCAAATTGTCTAAATTATCCCCCAGGGCAGATGGCCAGTCCACATTCCTGACTTTATGGGAAGAATTCTCACTGGAGAGACTAACAAAAAGGTTTCCCTTTTGCCTAGAGCTTTGTTCACATACCTCTCTTCACTCCAAGTTTGACAGTACTGTACTCTGGTGTGATTTTGGCACACATTTTCCTGCCACTTTAATACCAACCTGTATAGGCAGAGTTTGAAAGAGAGTGATTGGTTCATTGTGATTTTCCTTTTAGTGTTCAAAGGATACAGACTGCATTAACTGGGAGGTGGCACAGTGAGAATCCTGACTCCTGGCACACTGCTCTTCATCAGTCACATACATCTAAGCACAAGGAATTGGAGAGCTAAAAACAGTCTTGATTTATTCATTTGATTCAGAGCTAACTTGCCAGATATATTATGAAAAAATCCATACCCATAATTTATCCTCAGACTGATACATATCATTACACTGTGGATTCATGGGGAAACACAAAAAAAATGAGTTTCACAAGTTTTGGGGACCCTGCAGCTTTACAGATACAGCTGCACCAACGCTGGAATCGAGTCACATTTTATGTAATATTAAAACTATACCAATGCATGACAAGGACAAACTAATGCAGTGTAATGATAAGATAAGACTAATTAGTATTTTCTTAGAGACAGAGCCTAAAAGAGTATGGCACTTAGAAGTGCAGATCCAGAAGACTATCAGCAATAGTGGACAGAACAGAAAAAAGATCAACAAGGATGGGTGATTCGAGAAAAAGATTACAGATTATCACACCAACCACTTTTTAGTTAATAAAGGATGTTTATTTAAATAGTTTAGAGTCAAATTATAAAGTATTTCCATTAGACAAAACCCAGTATTTTAGAACATTTCTTCAGGCAACCATTTCTTCTTTAGAACACCATCTTCATGTAACAATTTCCTGGCCTTTATTTGTATTATACATGTATTTCTAACAGGGAGGAATGCAACCCGAACACCAAATTAAAACTAGCGTTATTGGAAGACTTAACAATAAGTGTGAAGACAGAAGCGTGTAAGCCTGAGGATAAAATAAATCCATCATAATATAATTCCACAAAAAGAAGATGAGGTTACTCTGAAACCTATGAAAATTAATATCAAGATTTTAATTGACCTCAGCAGGTTTCTGCAGCTAGGCCCGGCGCATTCAACATGATGGTTCAGTGTAGTTTTGTACTGTTTTTAAAGAATGTTTACCACCACCAATTCAGCCTCCTCTCAGCAGTTTATGCATTTCCACTGAGAACTGAAGTGTCTGAAATGACTCTCTGCAGTTACTTCCTTCTTTGCACAAACGTTTTCAAAGGCATTTTTGAATATGCAAAAGTAAGTTATTGTTCTTCTTCTAAAAAAAAAGAAAGCCATGACAAATGTGCAACTCTGCAGTGATTTTCTCTGGAATATGTTAGGGTGATAAACTGTGGACTCTGGAAAAAAAAATAGAGGAAATGAATAGCAATTTCAAGCACACATAAAAATTCATTACACTAGAACATTTCAACCTTATAAAAATAAAATTTTCGAAACTGTATTTTGATTTTCAGACCACTGAAATCACTTCATAACTACAAAATGTTTGTCCAAATTAGGATACTATTGTTGCTTTTTAAAAAAAAATTTCTGGAGGAAAGTGTTTGTGTTTTTTGGGCAGAAAAAGTGGTTGGTTTGTTTTCATTTTCTCCAGGAGTTCAGGATGCCAACAGCTTAACAGCTACTGACAGCTTAACAGCTCTTTCATTCTTACTCCATTCCACAAAACCTGAAAACTACCCTCTAGAAAACAGCAAATTTGATCAGTATTTCAACCTAAACACTTCACTGTTTCAGTCTTCACAGGTGGAAAAACAGTATGATAAATTAGACTCAGTATATCATGTCCCTGTTCACTTTCCTGGCACTATCTGCTTGAAGCTAAGACAAGTCATAATCTTCCAGTTGCTGTATCATACTCCTTTTAATGATACAAAAGTATGTATAAGATGAGGGTAACTACCCATAGTTGACCTTGTCCCCTTGTTCCACTCCTTTTTTTTTTGTTCTGTTTTGTTTTGTTTTTACAGCAGATAATAGTAGAATGTTTACAGGAGTCGCAGAGATAATTTTAAAAAAATCTCCATTTGTAATGAAGTGTAATGTTAAAGGTGATGGAAATTCTAGAGACAACACAAACATCTGAATGCCCCTATCACAGCCATTGCCTTGTGATTAAGATGTTTGACATCACATACCTGAAAGCCTCCAGCACCTGCTTTTGAAGCCTGGTCTCTTCTCTTGCATCAGGTCTGTGAAACAGAAGAAGGAAAAAAGATGAATTCCCATCCGTAAGAAGGCTACATCACCTGCATTCAACCCCACAAAGCTGGCACTGTGCATAGACATACAGATAAATGATTACCTGATTCATGTTGTCCAGTTCCAAAAATGTAGGCTGCAGTTGCTGTGAATTTTCTACCTAATACCTTCTCCTTTTGCCATTTCTGCTGTACTACTGGCAGCCCACAACAGAAGAGTATCTGATGTGTTCCATCAAGTGAAATTCCCATTTGGCCTTTTATCTCATGACTGTTGGACTCTGCACAAGTAATAATACAAAATATCTCTCACCTGTGAACGATTTACAATAACATAATCAATTACGCATTTCCTGTGATCCACTCTAATATGCAAGAAAGTAGCATTCAATGTGTGGAAATATTTTAAAAGAAGAAATGACAATAAATTCCAGTCATCATGGTTTTCGTATGATTGCTTTCTCTCCTTTCACTTATGTTTACACTCACAGCAGTTACACCAAGACCATTCAGGAGTTCATTTATTCACCTACCAAAAGGCATTGCTAATAACAGAACATTTTCTAGGGTTCTGCCCAAGGGCTCTGGGGTTTAAACTGCTGTACTGGCCTTTGCTCACCAATGGAGAAATGTTGCTACCAATTATTTTATCTCACCCACCCTGCATGCCTCTTGTACATAATGATATTTTTGAGGCTTTAAATCTCTTTGCTAAAGGCACTAAATGCAGATGTGTGCTGGGCTTGAGGCTTATAACTTGTAGAAGGAAATACAGAGTCTGACTAAATGAATACTGGTCAAAGGACTGAGTCAAATCCCTCTGCATTCACAATCTAAAGCACACTAATGGACAGAAGTTAGATGTATGGAACTTGCTAACCCATAACAGCATGTTCACATATCCAAACAAACCATAATTTTCCCATACTAAGTGATTTTCGTTCTCCTGTGCTGCACATATTAATTAGAGAAAATAATTATGTTGTAAATCAGCTTATCTACTTGAAAGACAATTGGGAGAAGATAGGCCAGAAGTGGGGAGAGGAGAAGGGTTGCATGGGTTATTTAGTCTTGTCCCCATTTCATATTTTGTATTACATATGAATAAAAATAAGGGGGCAAAAAAAAAGGAGCAACTTATTGGGGGTCCCAGTAACTTTCCCTCCTCTTCCCTGGGAGCATGTGGGCACACAAGAGTGTGTGCACACAGGCAATATAGGAGCAAAAACCATGTATGTCTCCATTCTCTTCAGTGATTCCTTATCTTTTCACCTTGTCTAATGTTTTGTGTTCTATCAACAAAATACACCTCTGGTTATCAAATCTCCTTAGTGTTACAAAGGCAGAACCTTCCTTTACACCATAAAGCAAAAGGTTCATTCCCACTACAGAGAGCATCAATCCTTTTACACAAGGGTCTTTTGGTTTTCTTCTTTCTCCTCATTCATCTTAAGTTACACTTCCTCACTTTCTCTTGGTTTCCGCAATAACAGAAAACCCTAAAATTAAGTGTTCTTGTAATTACCCAAACACTGCCATGGACCCTGCACTCAGTACATCAACATACTACATACTGCATGAAAATCCTATAGAAATTCTTTTTTGATCTTATTTTTGTTCCTTTCATCCAATATATTATAATTTCATGCTGTAATATGTAGGTAAAATGGAATCATGACCACTTGACAGCAAATAGATAAAAAAATTCTAATAAAACTGTATCCAGCTCAAGCAGCAACAAACATTATGACTGGCTCATCTCAAAATCAAGTAACAAATGCATGTTTAACTTCTCAACATATGCTTTCAAAGCTCTCTAGGTGGATTATTTTGTTTTTCTTAAGTTCACTTTCTCTTTTACATTCATTCCTTCTATTTATCTTTTCATGACTTCTGTCTCAAAGACATTTGCAATTCCTTCCAACTTTTTCATTCATATGCACTTTAACCCAGTCTTCCAGATGTCCTTCAGTTCTGGCAACACCCAACTTGTTTGTCAGTAACACTTTTAATAAACTATAATTTAGAGAATGCTATATATAAATATNAATATTCACTCATTATTTTTATAGTGCTCTCAGAAAAAAAAAATTCCCTTGCAAGATTTTTCATCTCCCTGCCTTTCATCTCTTCATCATAAAAGTATCCTTTGTATAGTCTGTAGCATTGTATACTTTTTACAGATTACTGAAAACAAATAATTTAAGCACTAAACCAAATAATTTTTGTAAAACACAGCAAAGAAGCTATTCAAAACCTTTGTATGAAAAGCAAGAAATATTTTTTATAAAGAGCTCATAGTTTTCATAATCTTGGGACAAATAGTAAAGTAAATTCTACTTCTTAGTTGCCATTTTTTGTTGGACCCCCAAACAAGTGAGCAGTCTCTATAGTCTTCAAAAGATTAGCATAAGGATTCCCATAGCTCACAATTTCAAATGGATATTGTTCCCAGATATCCTGGTAAGAATATGTGGTAGACTGACCAGATCCAGGTCAGACTGTCCCACAGATTACTCTTTTTTTTTTTTTTTTGTATCTTAATCACATGAATTAAATAACATCACCAAAAGAAATCAAGAAAATACTGATCAACTACATCTACTCTGTGTAGGCCTATCTGTTCATGCAAAGGTGCAAAAGTACCTCTCACCTCTTGGTAACATCTCCTCTTCTCATTTAGTGATGCATTAGTATGCCAAGCCAATGTTATACTGATATCCTGTCTATTGTTTTACAAATTTTGGGTTGTTTGGCAAAGCCTCAAAATGTGTTTAAGGCCACTGAGTTGGCACAAGTGTGACAGTTACTTAGATTCAGTCCCTGTTTCAATTCTGGTAACAGAAACCAAAGATCCTCAAGAAATTGCTTTTTAATCAGAAAATGTACCACAGTGAGAGTATGGGGCTGATACACCTACCTCAGTCTCTGAATTTTGATGCTAATTTTCCCATTTGCTGTCTACCTCATGCCTTCAGAAAGCACAATGAATGCTTTTGCATTTCAGACTCACATTTTTACTCTTCCAAAATGTGATTATTTTGGATTCCTGCCTCATTTCCCAGTACCTCACACTACCTAGCCTGGAGATGACAATCAAATTTTGAAACTATAGTATCTAAGTTACTTTGCCCAATTTGCAGTAAGTTTAAATTAATTTCAAGATTTTAAAAAATCACTTTCGAGGCAAAAATGACTTGTAGATTTTTGTGTTGTATTGTAGCACTGTCAATAAACCAGCACAGTTAAGGCCAGCCTCTTGTCTTTGTTACTTTTCTTTAACTTAGCATGATGCCATGTGTACAAAATTCCCAGCTGATCTCAGCATACATTTATAGGTTAATATATAAACCATACACTTATTGATTAATATGAGAACACACTGCCCCACTGACCCTTGTCCTTTGAAACAAAGACTGTTTGTGCAAAGGGATAGGAGATTTCTTGGGTATGCTGAATGTTTTCACTGACCATTCCAATGCAAATAAAAATTCAATTACTATGTAATCTCACTGTTTCAACATCAAATTTTGAACCAAGAGCTTTTCATAAGTCGCAATGTTAAATAAAAGTGCAGTTTTTATAAAAATATCCTTCGCAGATTCTAAATAGCAACAGATGGTTGTGTCTTCTCTTGAAAAATATGGAAATAATGTCATGCATCTCAGAAACAGTCCATCCATGAGCCTGTGTTTCAAAAGACTATGATTAAAGACAATAAATCTTCCAATAGATTACCATGTGAGTATGAAAGAGAAGTATGTAATATCAAATGAACTTTCACTTATCCCCAATTTCACATGCAGTCATCATCTATACCATAAAACATTCATATCCCTGTATTACGCCAATTTTAATTTCTTCCAAACAATGATCCAGTCAGCAGTAAACTCTTCTCTGAAATATAAGAGAAGTCATAATTGGTTGAAACAAAACATTTGCATGCCAGGCACAGAACACAGTTACACATACATTGGATTTTATCCCCATCATAATTTGTATTGGGGTAGTTGCATATCATTAATGTGTGGGTTTTTCATTCATTATTAGAAGTCTGTTGTTGAAGGAGGCAGCCCCAAGTCCTACAGGGAATGTCACATGTCCTCTAGATATCTCTGGAGATTAATTCTGATTAACTCTGAGCAGGATCCATTGTAAGGAGTCAACCATCATTAGCATTATGGCTGTTCTTCAATATTTGCTCTGTTTGAAGACACAAAAAATCTTTCTGCCTGCAGTCTTGACTCAAGGCTCCCCTCCACATACATACTAAACTTTATTTTCGCTAAGATATGTTTCCATTTTGAGATTTACCTCTGCATTTTAGCAGCAGTATTTACTTTTGTAAACATTTCAGTTACTTATACCAATATGCTGCATTTCTGTAACATTCTTTGATAGATTCATGCTAAAAATTGATGTGGGAAAAATATTGAGTGAAAGCTGCATAACTGAACTTCCACTATGGGAATCTGGTTCACAAAGCTGCATATTTCACTACTGATTTTTTAGTATCATTACAATAACATCTGTCAAAATATAAATGGACATATACTTTGGATTTACACACTTTATTTTATGATGTCTGCCATTACAGCCATGGAAACAGAATATTTCCCTGTGTTAGTAGTTTTCCATAGTTTTATAAGTGATGGTACACCAACTTCTGCAGATGAAATACAGCCTACTACATGTAGTACCATACTGCTCCTCTGTATTAAACAAAATCATAACAAAACCCACTCATGTCACTTCCCATTTACTCCAGCTGGCTTTGAGCAGGCATTTAGGAAACAGCCCCCAAACAGCACAGCTACCTTTGCACGGCCCCTCCCAGAGGAGGGAACAGAACAGGACCCTTACAAAGCACAGAGATGTGCAGTTTCTGAGCCATACTTTGGGCATATGGCAAACCAAAACTTCAGTGGAGTAGAACACACAGACCTGCACTTTTGTAAACTGGAAGTGCTACATAAAGATATTTGTTTGGAGGAACAAAAAATGCCATCTCTTGTCTCAAACAGCAATCTGTACTAACTGGAAGTAGGTTATCACTCAAGAGAAGTGAAAATGTTTTGCAATGCTTTTGGTCTTCAGTAATTAGTCACTTTCATTTTTAATTTGCTGCATTTAAGATACATCTTCAAGAACAAATGTGATCAGTGTAAAAAGATATGACAACAGAAAATGTCATGCTGTCTTTGACCAAGATAGAAAAAGAGCCAGCATGGTATTGGACAGTAGTCAGTAGCTAATGTATAAGCTCTTTAAAAGCAAATTTGCTTCACTGTAAAAAGTGATTTCAGCAACCTTGGTGCTTCTCTTGAAGTATAAGCATGGAGGAAAGAAGAAATAAAAAAGACACCTTTTGATGAGAGGTTATGTAGTCTCTACAATTGAGTAAATTTAGTTGCTGTTGCAGCAGAGGAATGTGATAGGAAATTTTACAGTTGAAGGAGAAATGTCACAGTATTTTGATAAGAGAGCGATGAACTTTTTTTCCCTTGTGCCATTATCAAGGCGAAGTGAACAAAATACATCATTTATAACCCACTGCTCTACCATTATCTCCTGGTGAGACACTTGTTTTAAAACACACAAGGACCTTTTTTCTCCAAGACTAAAGCTCTCTGTGAGGCTCAGTCTTCCTTTATAACCATGAAAGAAAGTTGACACTTGTGTGGGCCAAAGTTTCCAGGCAACCACACAAGGGCACTTATACACCCTCCAGGTCACCCCTCGTTCTGAAGTACAGAGGAAGCATAGGAACAGTGTATGTCCCTTTGATCACAGATACCATCTAAAACTGATGTGGAGAGAAAATCCTGCACTTTGGAAGAAAAGCACTGCAGTCTCCTCAAAGCTTTTTCTTACCTAATATACACGGAAAGTAAAGGTTAGCATGGTAGTGCAGAACTGCTAAAATATTTTCCCTTACTAGCTACAAAGTGTCACTGACTCTCTCCTGATGTTTAGTACTCTTGCCTGTGTATTCTTGCTCCCCTGTTTTGGTTGATTTTTGTTTGTTCTGGTTTTTTTTTTTTTAAATATTAACCTTTTACTCACCTCCGTTGATTTACTGTTCATTCAGCAAACCTGTGCTCAAGCAGGCAATTGTGTATGAGCACCAGGGTGGTGTACTAGAGAGCATTCAGTAGAGGGAACTTCCAGTAGTATTTACAGACACAGATAAAATTCCACAACACTTCCATACTGATATATCTAATAGAAAATAAAAAATGTATCCTTTTATTTTATATTGAATAAGAGGGAAAATATTTGTAGTCAAAATCCAGTGGTAATTAGTATAACCAATGTCTGTTTAGTAGAACTAAATGTCTCTTTTAGTAGAATTAAATGCACATTAAACTAAGTTACCACATCAAAAGAAAACAGAAAAGATATCAGGGTACAATACTCTCAAGAACTCCCTCATTAGTACTTACATATTTTTTTTGTCCTGTAGTAAAAAAGTTAGAGTCAGACACCAAAAGTCAATTTAATTCATTTCTGAAAACAAATAAAAAGCTTGTTTCCAGAAATGACAGATGAATTTACCGGAGCCCTCAGGTTACTCTGCTGCTCCTACATACACTGTGTTTAACAGCTCAAATGGTTTGTTTTGACTGTTAACATTAGTGCATTTGCTGAGTCAATGAGGAAAAGACACATTATGTGAACAAGAAGAACTCAAAAAGGAAAATAAAGTGAAAAGTTAATAATTTATTTTGAAATGCAGCACATTTAATTCTAACAAAAAATATTTAAAACGTTGAATGCAACTGACTGCTTCAAGATAGTTTTTAGATGCACAAACACAAGGTATAAGTTTATGTAAATACTTATCAAAATACTGGAGGAGGCAACAGAACCTGAATTAATTGGCACCTTAAGTTTCAGCTGCAATGTAAAAAGTGAGAAGAAAAAATACAGATTTTGAATCATTTATCAAAGTTCTCATCTGTCACAAAAAAAAAAACCAAAACCAAATTACTTATCTTCCCATTGTTTTGGAAACTTCCAAAAATCACTAAGATGAAATTTCAACCAGATCACTGCCTGGGAATGATTGCAGAATCTCAGATCATAACTAAATTATGAAATTTAAGAAACGAACTAATAAGGTGGAGATAATAAGCTATTAAATATAAATATTTTCATTCCCCACTGCACAAAAAAGTTTTAAAATATTAATGTTAAAAGTAAGACATTTGAAATGTTTTTCTGAATTACATAGCATTTCTTCTTATGTTGTAGAAACACTGCCAGACTCATTCAAACAGACTGATGCTTGTGGCAAGCAAGAATATTTAGAAGTTAAGCCATTCAGGACTCTGAATGAATGTAGCAATATATTAATTCAAAGCTTTACTGTAAGACCTATGATTTAATTGCCACACTCCAAAGCTGGTGGGCAGGTCAGTCTATTACACAGCTCTTATATTTAACTTTGGTGGAGAAGGGTTGGTCTAAGACCAACAGTCTCTCAAAACAGGATGATAAGTAAATTTCACAGTTATCACAAAATAACATATGATATTAGGTGGTAGCGACATGATAACTCCACTGGAAACAATGGTAATTACATAGTAAATCGTGTCAATGATACTGCATTATCTCCTAACTGTTCAATTAACTCGTGTCACCACTGCATACTATGTTTAGAAAGTTGCTGATGCAATATTTCCATATCATAATTGCAAAGATAGTTGAAGAAGATAGCACCCTATAATTTCAGAAAGTTTCTAATATTACTTGGTGAAACTATTTCTATTGTGAAAAACAAACAAACAGTGAGGTAAAAAATGACACCTAAAAACTTGGAAGATACCTTAAATGGAAAGAACTTGCCAAGACTGACATCAAAGAAATTATTTTTTCATCTTTCATGAGGGGAGATATTGTTTCATAAATCGAATTCCATTTGCTATTCATTCACCTAAACAAATGGTAAGAGCCCTCAGCCAATACTGAAACAATTACAAATTTAATCACTGAAAAAAAGTAACTTTCCTTGTGCTGGGCAGATAATCTGATAAATGACAATTAGGGGAATTTATATTTATATAATATATTTATATATTTATATAATTTATATTAGGGGAATATGTTCAAATTATAAAATAGCACAAGTATGGGGGAAAAATCGTAGCTTTTTAACTCCCTTAATATGCTGCAGTTTCACCAGGGACACAACTGGCCTTCTCATTTTCACCTATACAAATCGAAAGTCCAGTGAGGTGAAAGGAATTACTCAGACATAAAATGGAATAAAATGCTGCTAGGAAACACACACAGCTATTTATTTTGCTATTGCCTTTTAATATTCAAGACTGTAGGATATGATTGTTCTCTTTGAATGGTGTCATGTTCTGTTTGTCCCTATACCACCGATTTGCAGTGCAACAAGTTTATTCTTGAGCAATATTTTTGTGAGTACAGAATTAAATCATCAACTGGTACAAATCAGAGTTACAGGTAGATCAAAGCAAAAGCAGAAGGATGGTGTTATGCTGATTTACATCATCTTAAAATCTTGCTGTCTTAGGTTACAATAGTGTGTATTCTATCACCATCCCCCATGGGCTGTTCGGCCGGGTGGGGCAGTGTTCCTCAGCCATCCTTGATGGCCCTAGGGCGGGATTTCCAATGGGCCAGCTGGTGGGCCATTAGCAGGGAGGGTCTCACGAAGTTCTCTCTGTTAATGGGCCATTAAGCTCCACTGATGGATTGCACCATTCCCATTGTGAGACGCCCCGCCCAGGGGGGGGAACCAAGCATCCCCATTTCTGAATATAGTAGACCCTGAAACAGCAGAGAAGAGCAGCTTCTTCACCGAGAGCAGCAGCTTCTTCACCGAGAGCAGCAGCTTCTTCATCAGACCTTCAGAAAACTGCTTCCACAGAGCCACATCTATCCCTGGACTGCTACCAACACCCTGACCAACAGGGTGTCAGGTTGTATCTGTATCTGTTGACTCTATCAGCGTTTTTTGTACCAATTGCATGTATTTTAATTTTCCTATTAAATTGTAGTTCTGACTTTGAGCGTCTCACTAATTTGCTTTTCAAACCACAACACTTGCTTGCCAGAGTCCTTGCTGCGAAAGAAAGGCTGATATCAGTGAGTCAATCCTTAAATACCAACTAATGTAAAGTTTTAGAAGTCCCTCTGTGACAAGGATGCTTTAGGACACAGATACCTATGAGACACAAAAATTTTTGAAAATATCCCAAAGTAGCTCCATAAGAAGACCTGTGGCACATAAAAGCTTTCAACGGCAAAGCAGCATTTACCTGCAACAGAAACACTTCTGAAGCCTGAAGTAGCTTTTGTTGTATTTTTCAATTTTGCTTCGTGACAATGCTGTTTCATACAGCTTGTTTGGATTTAGAGCACCTCATTCAAGGCCAGCTCCACCTACTTTTTCATCTCTGCTCATACCAGTTTTGCTGTTACAAGAACACAAAGGAATCTGCATGATTTTAGCGCATGATTCGTTTCCAGCAAATCAACACACATACTTTCAATTTGTTATGCATGAAAGATGTGTAAAACTATAGAGATTTGGGGCTCTGGAGGACAAAATAAAACATGTAAGCATTGTATCTAAATCACAACAGAAGTGATTTCAACAACTCTAATTTTAACATACAGACTGTATAATGAAATCACAAGTACCAAGACTTTAAAGCTATCAGACCACAGTCTAGACTTGTCTTTGGCTGTCCTAAGAATTTACCACCTAACTGTTGTCCATAGGGGCCAACCTGTGCTACAGAGGCGCAACATGCAGTTCAAGCAAAGCTTCCACGCCTCCTTTCCAGCATCCTTCTTCTTCCCTCAGTCACCGGATTGAGATGTTACTCATCCCCTTGCAATGGCCCTGCCCGACTGCTTCTTCGGAAGTATGGTTGTCACACTGGAAACCAAATTACTGGCAAATATGTCAACAAATCAAAATCCACAAAGTTAAAACTTTGCTGAAATCTCCTCCAAAACAGGGATATGAATAAGGTATAGTGAAAACTCCTCAACACTCCATCTCTTTTGTAATAATTAAGCATTTGTATTTATTTGATCTCTGATCCTACATCCATCAAGTCAAAGGATAAGAATACAAGTAAAAAAGCAAGAGAGCCATCTGCAAGATGTCATCTCAAAAAATTCCCCCCCCCAAACTCTAAATCGTTTAGTAGGCTATATTATAAAAATATGCACATAAAAAAATACAGTTATATTTTCAATTTTAAGCAGGAAAACAGTACAATGGGAAGAGTCCACAATGTTCCAAACTGAGCAACTTGGGCGGATTTTTTTAATCATATTATTATTTTTCTTATATTATTTATAGCACATTTTTATTTCTCAGTTTGGCAAAAATCTGCCAATATAAACATGAGACATGAGTTCAACATTCTGAAAGTGGTCAGAATTATAAAACCACAAATGAAACAATCCTAATATAGTTCACTCTGTTGCCAACTTCTGGCAACTAGCATAACAGATAATAACGAAATTGATATTAAAAATAGGGTTAAAAATAGGGTTGCTTTCATTGTCTGGGTTTTTTGTTTCTTCTCTTTTTGCTGTCTGGGTTTTGGGGTTTGTTTTGTTTTTGTTTTTTGGTTTGTTTTTTTTTTTGCTTTACCGTCTTCCAGCATCCTCCACAGAACTTTTGTGAAACAAGACATTTCTTTTGAATCAGATATCCATTATCAATTTGGACAGAGAGCGTCTGAACCAGTATTATCTGAAAATGATTTATGAGGGCAGGTATTTCTCTACCTGAACATTTTAGTGAAACCATAAATATCAGTGGCGACAGAGATTCAAAGAAAAAGCCCTGGAAAATATTTTATATGGGAAGTTAGTTCCATCTGATGAAAATTTTAATTCACCACTTCTGTGTTTTTAAAGAGCTTTCATGTTAGCCAGGTCTATTGGTCTTTTGTGATGATATTTTCAACATACTTACTT
Source organism: Drymodes brunneopygia (assembly GCA_013400955.1). Classification (NCBI taxonomy): domain Eukaryota; kingdom Metazoa; phylum Chordata; class Aves; order Passeriformes; family Petroicidae; genus Drymodes; species Drymodes brunneopygia. Next base: position 457,007 of record VZTZ01027326.1, read on the forward strand.
TAAATACTTACCTATTAATAAAATCTACTGAACTGCGCCAACTGATCAAAGGTCTTCCCACTGACATTAACTAAGAATGCATATGAGTCTGAACCAATACTCAGAAAGAAAAAGTACATTCAATATAGCACTGTAAAACCAGCATTTAAAATTTTTCATGAAGAATATCCTCAAAAACTCTCAGAGAAACAGTATCCCTTTTTCTGTTGTGTAACTTCCAACACAATGAGCATCAATAGGCCATTTACCTTTGGGAGTCATCCATCTCCTCCTCTCTAAAATGGTGTCAGTAATTCCTTCTCCCAAATGGAGAAGGATGGTGTTATACAAGAGCTCTATGTGGAGTACCTACCTCAGAACATACTATGCATATTCAGCTTCTTCAGACTTCTCCTCCACACTCTGTTAAGACCTTGAGATTATATTGGAAGTACCATACAGAATTATTGATAAAAGAATTCAAAACGAGTTTAATGACCATTTTGATTTATATTACATTATTTTCAATTTCCAACATAGTCTACTTTGTGAAAAAGATCAAAAGAAAAAAGGAGGGGAAGAAAAGCCTGTTCTCTGTGGAATTGATTTTTTAATTGTTAATTTCATCTTCTAGATGAAATTCATGTTTTTCTGAGATTCTTTTTTACCCTTTTCTTATTTCTGTTTATTATTTCTATTCATTTATTTCTCAATGATTATTAGGTGGAGCAAAAATAATAAAAAATAAAAATGTCTCCATAAATTGAAATTGAAAGAATTCTCTTTTATAGTACTGTAAACCTGTTCAACTGAAGTAAATGTCAGGGAAAAGCATGTACCTACTAAAATTAAATTGCTAAAATAGAACTTTACACACGTGTGTTTCAATACACTGTCTTCATTAGGACATTTTGGTACTTATCTAAGTGTCAACTGGAATGCACATATGTTGGATCACAACTTGTATTTACTGTTCTAATAATAATACATCTATTAACCATGTTTTCTATCAGAAGATTTGAAAGTGTTGGAAACATAAAAGTGAACTAAGCATCAGATATTATTAACATATGAAGGTAAATATTAGCCTTCTTTCATGGTTAATAAAAACAATATATCAAATCTAACCAAAAGCCTTTCAGTTTTGTGAAGCTCAGGTTGGGCTTGACTTTAGAACTTCAGTTCCAATGTATTTCTAATCCACCAGTGAAGTTCTTTACCAGTGAAAACCAGGTCGTACACACCCAGAATACGGAACTGGAAAACAAAGGTCAAATTTTAGGCATCAGGGAGCTGGCCAGTGTCACAGAGAAAATATCTTAGTATTCTCATTTTTTACATTATGCTTTTTATGTCTGAAAATCCACCTGGTTTTCACATGAACTATTTCAAAAATTGGAGAAAGTAGAGTTTTGTTTGCTTTGTATAATAAAGATACGTAGCTGTAACACGTTTATGATTTCTTACTTGAATAGTAAGTACTATACTTAGTTACAATAACACAATAAATACTGCCCGAGTAATCCAGGAAAACAACTTTCACTACGGTGAAGACCCCATTAGGAAGACATGCAAGATCTAACTTAGATTTCCTTTCTCGTATTTATTGTGTAAGGGATCATACATGGAATCCACTCTGCTGGATGTAGAAGAGTTCATGAAAGGCAAAAGAGGAGCCCACAGGCCTTTCGCACCCTTTTCCAGCTCATTGCTGAATGGTGTGTTCATCTCAGAGACTAAATCCTTCTGTCAAAATATGAAGGGCTCTGTCAGGACTGGTAATTCAGTGCAAGGAGGAGGAGGGAGGAATTAAATGGCCAAGAATTGCTACAATAAGGGTGTAAAGGAAAGATGAGGTTGCCACTGCAGTGAGGCTACACAGAAAGACTTAGAACACCCTGCAAATAGCAATATTGGAACACTGATGAAAAAATGCTACATTTCACTAATGTATGACTATGCCATGACATAAATACAGAAAATAAAATACAAGAACTACCAGAAAAAGAAAAATCTCTAAGTGCAGCTATAAATAACCATATTTACAATTGATGAGTTTTGCATGGCCCTATAAAACAGGTATTATGATACACAGGATTTTAGCAATGAAGTTCCTAGAGTGAATAAGAAAACCATTTTCCATCAAATTACTGCCTCCTTTTCCCTAAAAAGTATCTGACTAAAGCAGAGATAATGTAAAGTTCAGCTATCAAAAATGGCTTCATTAAGAACTTTAATGAAGCACATGGGAGCCATTTATTGACTTCTCAACTATTAAGACATAGCATTATTACTGCTTTAACAGTATTTCCATTTTCATTTAGGAAATAACTAATCAAGGGATCAATGTACCAAAGACTTTATTTTCTCTCCCATGGGTCACTGAAAGTACATTTTTTAAAATGCAAAAAACGTAAAGGCAATTCCCCCCAGTGCCATATCACATAAGCAATTTAAAGAAATAACAAGGAATGCTAAAGGTCAATGGCTCCTGATCTAAGCCATGTTATAAAACAAATGAAAATTGTTCATGGTAATTCTACCTTTCTGGTGGAAGTAAGAGATCGCTTTCACATCAAAGAGGCTTACCTCCAAAGTATGCAAAGCACCTCCACCCTGACCCGCTGTCAACCTGTGAGACATTTCTATTTCTCAGCCTTACTTAGAATGCAAACTACTGTTTTCCTGGTAGTTCTCACAGCTCCACTTCCTTTGAGGTACAGATGTGTAGCCAAAGAACCCAATCAGATAACACCCATTTACATATTTATAAAGTCTCCTGTAAAATCTCGTATCAATTGTTGCCACTATATATAGCCCTTTCAAAGTATCTTGTGGGCACAAGCGCTCCACTGCACTGCTCCCTTCAGGAGTCCAGATATATCGTATAATGTGATTTCAATGTAAATGTGGCCCATCACACAATCATACCACTTCACAAACTCTTTTCTGCTGGGGTAGCTTAAATCTAAACACACTCAAGCAGCTTGCTGCACTGGAGCAAGATTTCCTCCACATAAAAAAAGTCAAAACCCCCAACACAACAATGCCAAGGAAAAAAAAATCTGAACATTTTCTGCAGAAAGATGGGCCGTCTCCAAATCCTTGTGCCCTATCAGACAAATTAAAGTAAATCAAGCATGAAATGAAGCAGAAGAGCCCCGAGATAAGGCTCCTTTAAGTCGTTTACAGATTAGGATAGAGAGAGGTGCATCTGGTCTCTGGCAGTGAAGGAGGCCAGTTTCTCATCTCACAATAGCAGCCTGTGTATAGGATTACCTTACCTTGTCACTGACAAGGGAAAAAGCGCCTGCAAAATGTCTCTAACTAACTTCCTAATGTTCCCAGCTAAGTTCTCTTATTAAAGTATTAACTGTTACAATGATAGAAATAAATTTTGATAAAACAAAATAAAAACAGACACCAGTCTGATTTATGAGCTGGTCAGACACTGATAAACTGGAGGCTCTGCTACCAGCAGATGAGCCTCTTCGCTTATCAGTCAGGATTTCACTGCTAGAGACAGCAGATAACTTCCCAACTGGAATTAGGGATTCAGTGAACTGTGTGTTACTGGTCAGACTGGTGCTCCAGCAGCACCTAAAAAGGCCTCTTGTGTTATCCGATGGGATTTTGTGCGGCATGCAGTGAGATGTTTCCCTGCTGGACGTGACGGCTGAGCTCAGAGGTCTGCGCAGCTCGTGGGTAAACTGGTGCTCCTGCAGTGGCAAACCAGCCTCCCTCCTCTTATCAGCTTCTACAAATTGCAGGCCTGCCTTCCTTCCTTAGGAAGACGTGTCTCTCCTGCAGCGCCATCATCCACTTCTGCTTCTCCTCTGCAGCCCCTGTACCGCAGAGGCCAGACTGGCGTTCCCAAGGGTGCCGGGCTCCCCTGGCTCCTGGGGGGGCTGCGCTGCCCCAGAATGGCAGCCGGACATCCCAGCAGGGCCTCCGCTGATGGCAGCTCCCCTCAGAGCACAGCAGGCCACGGGAGGGCTCCAGCACGGCCCTGAGCATGGCTGACACAGGCTTGCAGAGGGAAGGCAGCCCTGGCAGCCTCCCCCTTTCCATACACTTCAAGCCCACCACACTCAGTACCTCTTAACTGGGACAAGAACACCCTGTTTAATGACACCATGCTGGAGGTGTGCTTAGTTTTGCTGTGGTGTGCTACCCTACAAATGCAATGACTACTCTGGGTGTGAAGACACTTCCTAGCCCTTCAACAAACCAAAGAAAGGGTCTGCTATGCAACCCAGCAGTAATCAAGCATGATTATATATTATGATGAAAGCAAGTAGATGCAAGCTATCACATACTCATAGCTGAACATGTACAATACTTCAAAAGAAGCAAAGTAACAAATCAACTTAAAATTAGTGCCTGCTTTATGATTTCCACCTTTTAATTCTCCTTGTGAATACCACGAAAATAAAATGGGTTTTTTTAATAAGATAGTCTGGATACCAAAACAGCACTATTAAAAAGAAAAAAAAATATTACTCACTTCTTAGAGACATTTTGTATCACCTTTTCTTACACAAGGAATAAAGACCTACAAGCTGCCTAATTCGAGTGCCAATCTATGTACTAGGTGTGAGGGTGAAAACATGTACTATGCTTTTTAATTTACTGAAGCTCTAGAATGAAGAAAAAATTCCCACCGTTACAGTACCATGAACTAGTACTAGATCAAGACAGCACTTTTAGCCTCAAAGCTCTACAGAAGAGGTGTATGTGCACTCTTATTTCCCAAACGAGAATACTTTAAAATAGACCTGAATATTTGTTACTGATATTCAAAGGCAGAAATGACCCAGAAAGCAGAATATAATTTTACTGAACTAATCCAGAAAGAATGTAGGGCAGGATAGCAGCAAGTATGAAATTGTCCTTCAGGCTTTAACTGTCAGACCCTAAATCGATGGTGATTCAGGAAATCTTCCTAAATGTATGAAAAAGGAAGGCAGAAAGCACTGCACATCAGCCCAGAGCACCTTCTGCAACCAGTCCCTCACATCACCCTGAATCCCTTACATTCTTCCTGCTTTTTTGGGATATTTGCAAGACTGTCTCCAGCTCCGCATAATATTCAACTGAACTGAATTGAGGTGGGTCCTGCCCCTCCAAGCCTACACTCAAGACCTCTTTGATGCAGTGACATCGCCTTACTGGCCTTGCATGCTGCGCACTCCAGAAGGTTTTGGGGATTGTTTTTTTATTTTCTTTCTGAAGGCTATTTCACTGCCTTTTCATTTGCCAGGCATCACTCACTGCTATGAAAATGAAACCTTGCCATATTATCACGCAAGGATCTCACAAACTCACTGTGTTGCACACAGGACAGGTGGATGAAATTATGCATGGAAACACTCCCACAGGAGGCACTTTTCATCCTTCAGAGTGTCTGAACAAGGGAAATGAAATTTTTTTACTCACTAACTGTCGAGACTAATTTCAACTGGCCCCAGCACTTCCAAGCACAACCACTCCTTCTCAATGAGACAGATGAATTTCTGTTTATATCTGAAAAATGTCAGCTCTCATTTCACTAATTCTTACTTGTATTTTAAATATACGCTGCAAAATTGCATCAGTGCAGTACCTTATGCTGACAAATATGATGAAACCATGATGAAAAATTATAAATGAGTGTCATATTCTGCCTGCATTTTGTATAAATGAATAATCCAAAAGGTAGAACAGCACAAGCTTTCTCTGTGAAATGAACACACCTGACTTGCAGCTGCTACTCTTTTTGCAGGAACACACCAATGACATGTGAAGGCACTGTGAAACACAAATGTGATCGACCTGCATTTTGCACTCATTTATTTATGCTGATTTTAATGTTTGCACAAATATACAAAGGATTTGGGGCAGAGGAGAAACAGAATATTTATTTGTACCCCAAAATTATTCTCAGAGAAATGGGATAATAATTCTTTTCTGTGCAGAGAACCGATACATTTACACATCTGCAACAAATTGACGATGTCTAACAAGCACTCACTATTTGCCACTGTCAAGTAATAAACTATTAAATTATGCCAAAAAATGAGCATGTTTTATTCTCCTATTTATTAATACTGTGAGCAGGTGACACATTTACATGACATTTGTACTACTCCTGTTTTTGTAGCACACTCATAAAATTCTTAGGACAAATTTTTGTTACCTTATTGTATCAGAAATATTCAAAACAATTTCACATTACACTAAAACTGTAAATACTTGATCCATAGGAGAAGGGTTACTTTTTATTCAATAATGTACTACATTATGCAACACAATTTTATGTAAGTTCCTTTAAAAGTTGTAATGCTGGCATTTCCAAAAGCATTTCCAAATGTGACAATCCTTCTGAACTATACATGCAAACCAGATTCTAAGTGCTATGTATGACCTAGAACAGAATATTATCATAAAAATGATAAGGATATTAAAGACTACAAATGATAAGTGACAATTATATGAAAATCGCTTCTTTAGCACTAATTAGAGTGCTGATTTCTTTATATTAGAGTGCTGATTAACTAATTTCAGATTCTTGCTAAAAAAACCAAAGGAACTGCAACAGTTCTAGATCCATCAATAGTTTCAATCTTTACTAGTCAGTGTTAACAATGTGGTAAATAATAACACGTATTATAACCCTGCTTAGGAATAAGAGCAAGATGGCACTTTAACCTGGTGGCCTTCACCAATAAACAGAAATGAGCTTTATACAGTTTTCCCATTTGACCACAAATTAGACTATTCATTTGACCACCACCATAATTTTCCATTCTCAAAATACTCAAAAGTAACAATGAAGGTTTCTGATATGATATGCTAAAATGAACTTTCCAGATTCATGGATTCTGAAAATACAAAATGCAGCTCTACTTTCCATTTTCTAAGTGTATTACCCAGCACAAAACGTCTGATGAGAGATCCTCAAAACCATGGAGATCTGCAACACAAACATAAACTTTCTCTGATGGTCTAGTATACTAAAGATAGATGAAGATCTATGTTGGTTACCTTAGATATCAAAATTTCACCTACACTGAATTTTTCGTAACCAGTACAATGCAAGTGAGTGCTGTGCTGCAGCCAGTACCACATCCAACCACAGACTCCCCCTTTCAACAGGCGGGTACATTTTTATAGCTGGATCCATAAACAGTTCATAGTCAAAGTGAGTGAAGAGCAAGAATTCAGTTCACACTCCAGGGGTCCATGAAATGCCATATGCACTTATACCCCATTAATGTACTTCAAGTAGAATTAATGTTCAATTATTTACTGCTAACCATTTATGAAACAATTTAATGATCTAGCTAGTGTAACCAGAATCCATTTTAACCCTATAGAATTTCTAATATTCCTTAAAAATATCATATTAGAGCTACAGAAAATATTCAGACACTTTATAATGAGAACTGAACGATTAAAAGCCATGAGCTTAATTTCATTGTTTTATACGATAAAGCAGATTTAAACTAACTCCCATGCTTCCAAACACGGTGGAAGACAATTGAATGCATTATACAGTGAATACCTTTACAATACCTTACAACATACTCATCTGACACAGTGTTATATTTTTAACAGGCTTAGGTTATGATTTAAAACAGGATTTGATATATTTAAAGAAGAACTGTAAAGAAGTCAAGGTGTATTGAACTCTGTTCCTGTACTGCAGATCTGATTTCACTGAAGCTGGTCCAAATACACTTTTGAAGATCACAAACTGTTACCAGCAGTTTTAGCAAACTAAGTGTGTGGAGGATGATCAAGTCTGATAGACTATGTAAGCTCATATCTTTAACTCAGCAACACATTCAGCAACTTAAGGGAAGACTCATTTACCATAGGTTGTCTTTCTTAAGTTATTGAGCCAAAGTCCCAACTGAGTTTGACCATTCTGAATGTACACCTACTTTGCTTATTCTTTGTGTGGCATAAAGGTATTTAAAGTAGCATGAACATGAAACATCCTAAGTTGTAGAAATAATCTAACTGGGGCATCACAGAGCTATGAGGATTAAGTTAGTTTTACTCATGTCTTTCTTCTTTTCTTCCCCCTAACTTGGCCACACCTAAATTAAAACCATTTGTTATTTAGGTAAATAATAATTCTTCCCACATCAATTTCTCTGTTCCTTAGGATACACGTGTATTCTGATTACATTGCAAGTATAGACAGTTTAATGCAAAGTAGCTGAGAGAACTGATTAATAGAAAGACATAGGAAGACTGAGGTAGGTAAAAGGACAGATTATTATGAACATTCAGGAAGGCACACTTTTAACTGCTATTGTCCAAGATCCTCTTAAGCTGATCTAAGACATGATCATCTATCCCACCAGTGCTTCCATATATTTTTAATAGCAGGCAGACTAAAAAAACTTTTCTGTTAAAATAAAACTCACTCTATACCTTTATAAACCCATGTTTGAAGGAATCTAGCCTAAAATACTTAGGATAAATAGTGCTGAAGACAGCCCATTAGCCTTGAGTTCAGGACAGAAACAAGCCCACTGTGCCAGTGCCAGGTCTTTGTTGGATGAAGCATGTACTTTTCATAGTAGAAGCATTAAACTCTATTTCTGTTCAAATAAAACAATACAAAAACTAAATAAAATGAAGAATGAAACCCTTAAGCCTTCAGCTGCTCTCTCAACTGTCTCATAATGACCCTTAAAAGGCACAATAACCAGTATTATTATGCTAAGCAGTACCTATTCATATAGCAGCATCCAGTGCTTTCCGCCATAAGCTCATGGTCTTATAAACACTTGAAAACCCCACAAATACTTGTTTTAACAGACTTACAAATATAGTCAAGAGATCTTGATTGTACACACTTGCAGCAGTGAAGCCTTTTCTATGGGAGGTGTATGAAAAAATCATCATGCAACTATTGCTCATCAAAGAATTGTTGGCTATTTTCATCTGAAAGACACAAGTGTATTTCCCCCCCACCTCTTTCATGCATTTATCAGTAAAAAAGATTGTCTCATATTCTCTCTTTGCACAGATTGCATATTTAATGCCAATCAGTTTACTAATTGCTCCAAAGTTAAAATGTAACCTATATTTATAAAGGTAGATGAGGGTTCACTTATTCCTTGCTCTCAGGGCTCTGATGCTTAAAGTAGGGTAAGAGGGGGAACAGAGGAAGACAGAAAAAAATTTCAAAAATTATTTAGTTTGAAATACTCTAATTCCCCACAGAAGCATACAACTACTTTATCTTTCTTCTTTTGCCATTAATTACAAATAAATTCATCTTTCTCTTGTGAAGCCTGAAGTTTGTTGTTGTTGTTGTTAGATGAGTTGCATTCAAACTCCAACAAAAAAGATGAAGCCAACATTGAAATTCATCTCACAGTCCAGAATTTACTTAACGGCCAGCCTGTGCGCTGTGATAAACGGAATGATGATCCGGCAACATGTCTTTATCCATGGTTTGCTTTAATTAACGCTGGCTTGTTTGTTGAAAAGATGATTAATATGCCAATGAAAATTGCATAATTGAATACCACAACACTGGCACAATCAGAAAGACACATGCAGTTTTTTGATTAACATTTATTATTATTATTATTATTATTGTGTGTTTTAATGTACTCTTCTCACTACGAAATCATGCAGTTTTTGACCGAGAGGTGAGGAAATGCCAGGTTAAGTGCAAGATCTTCTGTGGGCAAGAAAAAAGATATGATGCAATTTAAGGATGAAGAAATAGTTACTTGGTCAAGCAGCCATTTTTCCAAACTCAGAATAGAAGCAAAGCCACCTCAGAAAAAGGAAATTCAGAAAAAATAACAAGCCATATCAAAAGCATAAGCATAAACACAAACATAAAAATAACAAAGACCATTAAGCGAAAAGTATGAAAAATACAAACAATATATTCTGTATGACAAGAATTAGTATGTGGAACGTGGATGAAACATTTTTTAAGGAACTGAAATTAGAAGAAACTTCTACTGGAAAAGCACCACATTAACAAAGCACTAAGGGACTATCGCTTTCCAGAACTTCACCCGAACAATTGTACTAACTGCAATTTGTTAACATATTCATCTGGTTAATTCCATGTTATGACTGGCACAAGAGTAACAATTAAGTCCAGTGTTTATTTTATCTATACTGTTTATTTTATTAGTTTTCCTCTATTTACTCATCCTTACCATCCAACTTAAAGCAGCTGTTAATGGTATTTAACACTGACTCTTATGCAAAATCTGATTTTAAGGGCCAGGACCATCACTTTTCTTTACAAAACTGAATTCAGAGTTGCATACCAATTCAATAGGATATATAATAGTTCTGTAAATACTTTCTATTCTGGAAGTAAGCTAATAGTAAAATTGACAATTTTTGAGCTAAGGTAAGACAGAAATCTTTACAGACTTTTCCTCCAAAATTAGCATCTACTGACTTCATACTTTCTTCAGTGCTTTAAGCAGGCACAAGAATTTTCTGATAACTGAAGTTCCATTATTTAGATTAATAAACACTTGCACAGGATAACACAAAGCAAATACTGCTGCACCTTTACTACAATCAAATAAAACAGCAAGGCAAGATTCCCACTTATTTCTTTCTACAAAAAGCAGCACAAGTATTAAGATTTCTGCAAGAATTGCTTTTCAAGGATCCTCACATTGTCCTTAGATGGATGATGGGAAAAAGGAAGGTGAAAACTCCCACAGGAAAGGGTTGTGTGCTCCAGCTGCAACCTTTAATGACTTCTGTGGGTCTAAAGGGACCAAAGGAGGTACTGCATGCCTCTCAGGAATCCCAGGTTACACATGACTCTCAGGACAAGCAGTGAGAGCTCAGCTGAGTAGGTAAGACAGACTGGAAAAGCACGACTGCCAGTGAGAGAAGGAATCCATTCTTCCTGCTTCATCCCCCCCTATGCTCCAGGCAGAGACTCTTCAATGCTTTGCTCTGAAATTAATATATTTTTGTAGAAAAATCCTACGTCAAAACTTGCAGGATTTCCAAGCAAGAGGTTCAGTTTACCTGTGCCTTTGAGAGACACTGATTTTCCAGTCTCTAGTTTAGCTTAGGGGTTATTTAAGCTCCTGAATGCCCATTTTTGCAACTCAGTATCTGCAAAGTACTGGCAGGGCAAACAAGATGAAGGTTTTGTTTGAAGAGTCACAAAGGAGCCACAGGAGCCACTACTGTATTCCCTCATTCAGCTGTTCTTAGGATAACTAGAAAAGGGCCTTTACCTTATGAGGTGGACAGTTTTTGTCAGTTCTCACAACTAAGAAAAAAATACAAGCTAGCATATTAATTAGGGTCAGAGAACTATATCTACTGAAAAAATGTCCAAATGGAAAAGAAATCTACCTTGGGAAATATTTGATTGCTGAAAAGGTACAAGCATTTTAAATGAAACCATATTAAAAATACTTGATCAAAACCCAAATATATTAGAAAACAGAAGATCCGAAGAAAAGCTCATTCTTAAGTATAAATTCATGACAACAGCAACCATTATTCAGCTTTCAAGGAATGTAAAACATCTGAGGGGCCTTATCTAGGAAAGAGTGAAGCAGCTGGAAGTGCTGAGGCACCCCACCCTGCACAACACCCATACCAGGAGGCACTTGGCCCCATCCAAAAAGCTGGGAAAATACTACATTGTCCACCATGGGACCCAAAACCAGATCAATCTTTTAAATTTCTCTGATAATGTAATCTTGCAACTTGACTGTTTTCCACACATCTTCAAATTATGGTGTCACCACATTCAAACTTTAAGTTATAATAAATACTAGTGTTCATATCACTCTGTAGATTGTAGAGACACACACTGCAATTTGCTTAACTGCAGACTATTCCTGCTGTCCAGGACCTTTCTACACATAAATTAAACAGGTTTTTTTTCTTAAGTTTTGTATTTAAAATGTATATTAAAAATGTAACAATGTTCAGTTCTATAGCTACAAAATTTGTGTTTCATTTTGTTGCCTTTTGATTTACCTTACTTTCAAAGTAAATAAAAAATTTTACCTTTTTATTTCTCAGAGTTCTTCCTAAGAACTGTAAGATTTCTGTAGGGTTGCAAAAGAAGTAAATAGATGTGATAAGACAGATGTATGCAAAAACATAATCAGCAAGTATAGTAAGAAACATTCCTCCACTTAAGGAACCACAGAGCATCAAATGAAACTCAAACAGCAGATTTAAAATACAAAAAATGGTTATTCTACCCAACAGCAGGGCAAGAGTGTGAAGGCCAAAGCTTTAGAAGTAAAGCAAAGTTCATCAAGTTTATCAAATGTAAAGGTAATGATACAACTACTGATGTAGTTGAAGATTGCAGGAAGATGAAGATTGCAGAGTATCAGAAGACAGGGGGGTATAATAGGGGAAACACCACTGTCTGTGTGCTGTGTGCTTATCACCTTTCCCAGTTCATTCATCAGTGGCACTGCCACAGATACCATTCTAATTAGTTCACGACTGCCCAATGCAACTGTAAGATAATTCTTCTGCAAATTCTTCTGCATTTTAAAGTTTTCTAAAAAATTGTCTTCTACAGTCTTCAAACACTATCTTTCTTTTTCACAGTTTTTTTAAAGTTTTTTCCCAGTATTTCTTCTCCTATTGAGACCTAGAAATGAAATCTAGAATGTGACTGGCTCTGTCTCATTGCAGTGGAAGACCAAGATTTTAACTCCTGATTACATTTGGGCAACCAAAAGAAGCATGTATTTTTTTCCTTAGAAGTTTCAAAAACTCTTTCCCAACTTAGTTTTTCCAACATATTTTAATAACTTTAATCAAATAATTAATGAAGTTATTAAGTACAGAAAAATAAATGAATCCCTACCAAGAATTGATCTCTTTACATCACTGCCAGATGGTGCCCTTAAAATTCAATACTTTATTATTACAGGAAAACCTTTTGTTTATGATTTTTGTGCCAGATTCACTCCAAGTGCTTGTGCCCACATATATGGCAGTTTGAATTAATCAGTTACAGAGTAGGGTTGCATGAGGATCAGATGTTTTATTAAATACAAATACCAGGTTTCTTCTTTACTAACATGTAATTCAGTATTTAAATATCCAATATATATTACCTAGGGTCTCTTTACTAGAGATGTGTGTTTATAATTTATGATACTAGGTTCACCTAGAGAATAGACTGTGAACCACGAGGACATGTGAATTTCTCTGACTTGAAAAGAGCTACCTCCCGAGTAACTGCTCACTAAATCAGTGAGGCACTCCCTATGCGGCCTTACTGGTTTCTGGACTTTTCATTCCAAATATTTTGTTTGCCCCCTTTCCTGAAATACAAGCTGAATTGTAGGTCAGCTTAATAAAATTAATTACTTTATTCATCTGTTCAATTATTTCCTTAAATTTCTGTAGCATATTATCATGTTTGTGAATGTTACCAATTTATAATATATCTCTGCACGTTTTTCTTTCTTGTACAATGTTTTCTGGTATTAATCCCATATGCTGTTTTTTAAAGATTTACTTTAAAAAGAAATTATTTCCTTGTCACTAAAGGACTCATTCTTACAACTGTTCTAAAGAGGGCTAATGTTGTGCCAATACTTTAAAATCAGAAAGAAAATGACCTGGATAACAGACCTATCAGTCTGATATTGATACATGGCAAAGCAGTTTGAACAGATGATATAAAGCTTAATTAATAAGGAATTAAATAATAGTAATTAAATTACTGCCAATCAACATATGCTTAGGGAAAACATCTTAAAATACTAACTTAGTGTTTTCTATTAACTATCTGTTAAATCATATGCCACTAGTATTACATTTACTCTTCTGTAAAGAATTTGATTTAATACAACATTGCATTTTAATTAGGGATAAGATAACAGTAGTCAAAAAATAAAGCTTAGTAGAATCTGGACAAATGACAAATATAAACACTGCTAGTCACTGAATGGATGTATTTCCACTGAAGCCTGGAAAGCACTGGTTCTTGACTCTTCAGGACTTAACATAATTATGAATGGCTTAGAACAAAGAATCAAATCATTTAATCATAAAGGCTGAGAAAAAGAAAACAATTGGAGAGGACTAAATAATGAAGAAAGCTGGTACAGGACAGCATAATGAGCTGGCAAATCTGGACTCACTGCATATGTGTGGTAAGAGAGAAAAACAAAGTGCCCACAGGACCAAACAATGCAGGACATACCCACAGGGCAGGAGACTCACTTCTGAGAAGCACTGGCTACAGAAAAATGTTTGGGGATTGAGGCCTGTTACCAGCCGAACAGGATTTCCCAGTTGAGCACTGTAGCCAAAAGCAGAAAAGCACAGTAGTGAGGTCTACTGAAGAGTGGCAATGGAAAGATACATTGTGCTGCAGTAGAAAGGTTGTATTAACTGGGTAAGATGCCCTGGCATGGGCCTACTGTAATTCTATGCCCAGTTTTCTTGCCCTAGTTCCCAGAAATAAAGCTGAAAACTTTAAGGAGATTTATTGGAAATACATTAAAATAATTAAAAGATGAGAAAATATTTCCTATGGTAAAAGAGCCAAGAAATTAAGTGTCCTAAGCGGATCAGAAAGATTGCTACGGTTTGACTTAGACGTTCACATACGTGAAAGCGGAATATAAATACATGGTAGACTTCTTGATCAAGCAACCAATAGTACACCAAAAATGTGATAAGGTTACCGAAAATTCCAATTAGGCAAATTTAGTCTCAAACAGGCTAGATTAAATCAAGCTATCAAAATTACAACAGATAATTTATAGAAAATCTAAATTCAAAAGTTAATTTTCTCAACTCATCACTGGTAAGGCTACACCAGGAGTACTGTACCCAGTTCTGGGCTTCCCCATACAAGACAGACACGGACATACTGAAGATAGTCTTTCAAAGGGCTACAAAGATGATTAAAGGACCAGCACATCTCTCAAATGAGGACAGGTTGAGAGAGTTGGGACTTTTTAACCTAGGGAAGAGAAAACTCAGGAAAATCTCATCCATGCATATGAGTACTTGAAGGAATGATATAAATAAGATAGGCCAGGCTCTTTTCCATGATGCCCAGTGGCAGGACTGGAAACAATGGGCCCAAAATGAAGCATAGGAGGTTCCTTCTGTATGTCAGGAAACACTTTTTCACTGTATCATGACTGAGATACAGGTTGTGTAGTTTCCCTCCTTGGAGATGTTCAAGAGCAGTCTGGAAAAATGTGTGGGCAATCAGTTCTAGGTAGCCCTGCTTGAGCAGGAGGGTTGGACTAGGTGACCTCAAGAACTTTAGTCATTCTATGATACCATGATTCTGTGAGATTTGGGCTCAGCTGTTACTGGTTACTAGGTCACCCTAATCCTGGAGTTTGATGAGAAGGGGAGAATGCTAGGAACTGTGTTGTTTAACCTCTTAATAAATCACCTGGCCGAAAGGCTGGCATGCAACGTCGTCAGATTTGCAGATGATGTCAAACTGGGATGGAATCCATGCAAAGGCAGCCCTCTCTGTCATTCAGAAAACTGCTCAGAAAACTGGGATGAGTAAGCTTACAGGAACCTCATGAAACTTGACAAGGACAAATACAATGTCCTGGGTATGAGAGGGAAGGAACCCTTGCAATAGTACAGGCACTACCTGGCTTGGTAACAGCTCTGCTGGAAACACCTGGGGGTGTTTGTTGACAGAAAGCTGAACATGAGCCAACACTATGCCCTGGCACCAAAGAAGGTCAACAGCTTCCTGGGCTGTATTAACAGGAGCACAGCCACAAGACCAAGGGAAGTCATTATCCTCCTCTGTTTGTTTGACCACTTCTGGAATAGCATATTCCAGTCTTGGGAATTCCTTTGTAAGATGTAATTCCTTTGTAAGACAAACTGAAGCAGTTAAGAAAAAGACTCTCAAAATGGTCAGGGGCCTGGAGCAGACAGAGAGGGAACCAAACTTGTTCAGGCTACATAAGAGAAGACTTCAAGGGGCAAGCAGCTTGCAATATTGACAGGAGGTCATCATGAAGGTAGAGGCAGGCTCTTAACAGTGATGCATGCCAGGAGGACAAGAAACACTAGACATGAAATTGAACAAGAAAGGTTCAGAATGGGGATGAATAGACACATTTTATCATCAGAATAGCTAAGCATTGGAACAGGTTGCCCCAAAGCACATGCAGTCTCCATATTCAGAGATTTTCAAGATCCAACAGAATAAAGACTCAGTCCTCCTGGTCTATTCTCAGAGCAACCACACTTTTAGAGGACCAGGTGAGAGATGTCCTGAGGTCCCTTCCAAACTAAATTATTATAGGAAAAATACTGGTTTAAACATTTGCTGCTCTTCAAACTGTAACCAAATTCGGCCCCAAAATATACCTTTTGCTTATGGCCTGTCAAACTGGATGTTTTCTTTTGTCTCTTAATTTATGCATTTTACGAATCTATCAGGTCCCATCATGTTTTACGTAGTAGACTTAGTTTCAAATCGTCTCGGTGTAGCACATGAGTGGTTTGGCTGCTTAAAGACACACAAACAGCCGCATATGTAGCTGTTATTAAATCAGAATAGTCAAGTTGAAACAACACCCTTAGGAGAAGGGAGGTGATGGGAAAAATATCAAACACTAACACAATACTTTTAAGTTTTCCTTATTTTTCTCTGCAAAAGCATCAGAGAGATTGAAGAATAGAGCACCTCATTTAAGGCTCCCTCAAACTTGAGCTTTTAACAGACCATGAAACATTAGCTTGATGTTTGCATCAGTCTAATGAAGGAAGTGCCTTTCTATTTAAGGCAAGCCACAGAAAAAGCAAAAAAATCCTCTATTACATTTTTCCAGTCCAGGATAACCCCTATAGTAAGTGATCATACAGCCTGTGCTTACATGTAACAAATTTTGTGAACAAGCAGAATTGTAAGTGACTCATGGTTACTGTGCTCACATGATTTATACAACTTAATAAAAGAAGCTCCAGGATAAAATGAGACTAATATAATCACATAGCATCCAATATATAGAAAAGTGGACTGTATTGTACATTAAATTAATGTCATGATAGAAACAATTCACTGGATGTCATTCCCTAGAGCCTCTGCCTTGGCCACTTGTCATGGCTTTTGGAAATATGTTCTACTTCACATTTTTAAGCCCTATGGAGACAATATCATCAAAGGTTCAGCATCAAATCAAATCATTGTTTTCATCTCAGGATCTGTTCCCTGGTTATTTTAACTGAATGGGGCTCCCAAGATATAAAAGCTGCGGAAATAGCCATGTCCTATGTTCCTAATGACTCTGTACTTCTAGCAAGGCTCACAGTGCATGACTGTTTTTGTAATAAGCAATAATATCATTACAAACATTAATTACATTGCCTCAAAAGCCCTAGGGAGTCATGCATTCACAAGAAGAGTGAGACGTAAATCTGAAAAAGTAAGAACTATGTATCTACTGTTTTATTTTCCTTTAGATATACTATGATATTAATGTGATTTCCAGAGTTCTGATAAGCTACCATCCTCAAAGACTGTAACTGTAATTACATTGCTCAGCATCTGCAGACAAAAAAAGAAATCAAACTGCAGACACTTTAAGTTAGGTAGGAAGAACTCTGCTCTTCAAATTTAAAGAAGCCTTTCCCCCTGTGTAACTTACTTGGTCATGAAGCAGCTCTGTATAAAAGTAGAAGGTAAGATTTAAGACACCTTAACCTGACAGATTTTCATAACATTTTTTCTGCACTGAAAGGCATCTTAGGACATTTTATTGTATTTCTGCTTTGTAAATTCTCTAAAAATAACCTTTCTATAGACTGTTCAAAAACATTTTGGCAGTGTTTCTCTTTACTCTCAGAACAAGCATGATTTCTTTGACAGTGTTTCCTGGTATTAGAGTTGGCCATTCAATGTGCATTCAAATATATTTTTTCCAAAACAAAAATGTTAAATATGTATTTTAATACATTAGCCAGTTTTGAAGTCTGAGGAGTAGAATTTGGCCCCTATTATATTTTCTTGTATTTAACTAATCTTATTTCATGATCCTGTAAATTAAACAAAATAACAACATAAATATTATCAAGAAATACCAAATAGAAAACCCTACAAAACCCCTACCCTCTGATGCTACTGTGGAAGCAAGCCAATTCAGGACAGAACATGAGCGTGTATTTTACTTGAATTATGAGCAGAATTGTTTAAATTTTACTTAACAGTTTAATATTGACTTGAGCAGTCTGAAAACTTGATGTCAAGTATAAGCTATACATCTTGGTTCTGTCCGCTGTAAACTGAGACATGCTCCACAAGGTAAAATTATCCCCTTTCTTGTAGATAACTATCTTAAAATGGAAGGAGTAAAGGTGCTTATCTCGCTTCATTGACTAAAGACTACCTTAAACTAACTTAGAGATTACTATATTTAGATAAGATAAAATTAAAAGGACTATCTATGCATTTCTTGTAATGCTCTTCTTACCTGGAGTTAAAAATAAGGAGAGATTTGAAGGGCAGTAAAATATACTTTAGCAGGAACATAGCCAGCAAAATTAAAATAAAAAAAAAAACAAACCACAAAATGTGGCCTTGATACTCAGTCAGCCACAATAGTGACTATGAACATAAAAGAAAGCTGAGGCCCTAACTGCCTTCTTTGGTTCAGTTTTTAATTCTAGGGTGTGCCATCAGGCTTCCTCAGTTCCCAAGCTTAGCAGGAACATTTTACAGTATTACCTGCAGGACTGAAAGATAAAGTAAGGGAGCCCTACAGCCCTAAGCTGAACATACACATACATGTCCACGGGATCAGATGGGCTATATCCAAGGAGGATGAGACAGCTGACCAATGTCACCATGATTCCATCTTCCATAGCTCTGACATGCTGTAGCACCTGTGAAGAAGGAAGTTCCCCTATGACTAGAAACAAGGAAATGGTAGACCAAGCTTTAAGATAAGGAGGAGAGTACTAAGGGGTTTTTAACCCAAACTACATCCCTGGGAACAGTATGAAGCAATGTCTCCTCATTGCCATGACCAAGCACATACAATGTCAGAAGGTGGTTTGGAACACCTGGCAGGCATCTACTTAAGGAAAAATCATACCTGACCAACTTCACCGACTCCTACGATGAGATGACTGGCTCAGCAGGTGACAGGCAACAGCAGTGGGTATTGCTGGACTTTAAAAAGGTTTACCACAGTGTTCTCCTAAACATATTGCTGAAATATGAGTTTATGGATAAATTACAAAGCTGGCTGAACCACTGAATCAAAGCAACGTGAACAGCAGTATGAAGTCCAGTTACTAGTAGCATCTCTCAAGTGGCTATCTAGGGCCAGTGCTTTCTAAGATAATTATTAATGATCTGGACATTAGGAATGAATGCCCTTCAGGTTTGCAAATGATATCAAATTGGTGGGAGCAGCTGAAAACCACTGGAGGGCACAGCTGCTGCTAAGAGACCATAACAACCTGGAGAAATGGGCTGACAGAAACCAAATGAAGTTCAACCGAGGCAAATGCTGAGTCCTGTACCTGGCACAGGTTGGGCTCCGTACAACAGTACAAGCTGGGCACTGCCCAGCTGGAAAGTAGCTTTGCTAAAAGGAATCTGTGAGTAGACTATTTGGACTTGTATCCTCAGAGCACTCTTGCAGCAGTGAAGGCCTGTTGCATCCAGGGCTCTGGAGGAGTCTGTCGTGCAGGACGTGCACACACACACTGGGATAAGTCTGGTAGAGCACCACAGGACTGCCAGGGGACTGCAGCAAGGGGTGCTGAAAGAGCTGGGAGGATCAGTGCTAGGACAGGAAGGCTACAGGGCTTTAACTGCTGAATGTAGACATGTCGTTGGAGGGTAAAAACAGCACAAAGCCACTCTCCTATTGGAGATCATCAGGGACAAGGCAAGAAGAAACACACAAGCATTGCAACAAGAGAAAATTTTAGTGATTTTCTCAGCATATGGTAGGCAAATATTAGAATAGCTAAGCAAGGAAATCAAACCTTGAGCACTGATGAGAAAATCTTTTCCATTTTTTATGCCCTTTAAAACCCTGACCAAGTAGGGCCCTGAGCAGCCTGATATAAGTCAGCCCAGCTTTGAGCTGGGGTTAGACTACCCGGCCTCTGGAGGTACCTTCCAATATAAGTTACTTTATGATTCTAAATAGCATTATTATTCATAGTTATTAATTAATAACTATTAATTAATAATTGATACAATAATAATTAATGTTTTCCTGAAGGAGGGCTCTCCTGGAAGAAAAAGTCTAATTGCATTTAAAAAACATTATCAGTGAAAGGAAAACATTTTGCATAGTAATCTTAATAAAAAGCACTGCTTTGCTCGTAGTCGTAACTCATGTCAGTTATTCATGCTTTCTCTTTCTGATCTGAATATGTAAAGCATATTTTAAATACAAATCAGAACGAAAGACAGGGTCAAGACTTAATAATTTAGTTCTTAATTGAGGTTCAGTAGAATATAGGTAAGAACATTGAAGAAAACGATGTAGAAAAATCTTACTTCAGCAGCTGTTTATCATTACATGTATCTTGAAGTCTCTTTATTCTGATTCCATAGGTGTCTAAACTCAAATGCAGTTGCATTCTCGGGTGGTAGGTTAATATCCCTCTAAATCTATCAAAATGCAAAGAGATAAAGTAGGAGGTTCTCTGCCCTCAGAGCAAACCAGACCTACCTAAGCAGTGCAGGGTACAGCACAGAGCACAGCTGGCACACTTGCTTTCACAATGAAACTTGTGATAGTGACCACAATTTCATAAAAACTCTGATCTAGGAACCAGGACACGTGGCTCCCATTTTGTTTAACCATTGGAATACTCCAATCCATTTCTTTTGCCTACAAAAATACTTAAAATAGAGGGGGAAGTTCTCTATGGACCCTTTATATTAATAATAAAAACTAGTTAATCAAGAACTTATGATGTACATAGCATCTTTGCTATGGTCATCACCTAAGGACAGAGAGATTTGGATTTCTGTGTGCTCCTTCAGAACTTATAATATTTTTTAACAAAGAATCAGTTCATTCTAAATACAACCAGTTCTGGAAGAACAGATATGAAGCTCAGCTCCCTACCTTTCTAAGTGGGTGCCCTAATCTCAGGGCTACAAAACCCAAGACTAATAAAATGGAAGAAGGGAGAAAAGAGTGTTTAATAAATAGAAAACATTATTTTCTTGAGGTATGAACCAAGAGTCATGAAGGTGGTGCGGTACTAGAACAGGCTGCCCAAAGAAACTGTGAATGACACATTCCTGGAACTGTTCAAGGGCAGGCTGGATGAACCAAGGAAAAACTTTGTCTACTGGAAGGTGTCCTTGACCAGGGAAGAGGGGTTGGAAGTAGATGATCTTTAAGGTCCCTTCCAACCCTAACCTTTCCATGATTCTATCCAGTATAAAATTTTTATCTCAATTTATTCTGTTCTTTTTAATTCTTATCTATTTTTTCCCAGCAAATCCTGAGTTTTCTGATGAGGTTTCCACTGAAACATCAAATTATTAACCGAAGACAACTCAAAGAAACACCTGAATGGTGGACTAATAAGCTTCTCAGTTTTGGTGGCTGCTTAATGCCTGAAAATCACAGTGAGGAAAGCAAAGAGAGATAGGACATGTTGGGTTTGGACTCCAGCAATGCTGGATTACCCTGGAACTAAGACTTTGCCCTTCCCTTTTCACTGGCTGCTATTGCCTCAGTGATGCTAACCTGTAACACCACAATGCAAACCATGCATTATATTATAACTGCTGTGTTATAACTACGCCAGGCTACTTTAAGGGAACAGATACCCTGAGTAAAGCTCAAATAGCCTGTCTTCTGCAGGGCTGTAAACAACTCTTTAAATCAATAGCTGTGCCAGCGCAATATTACTGTCACCACATGCTTACAGTTTTTCCAGTCCAAGTAGGACATGTCATAAGTTTCATGCTGTATTTTCTGACAAGCTACTGTTTTATGTTAAACTTAGACTTCAAGTGACCTGACATTAACGATGTTTATCTACCACTTAGACTGCTAGATACTAAGACACGTTTCCCTCATTCCTAGATCAGCCATGCCAGCCTCGATCCCCATTCTGTCACTCTGACTGGGAGCTACCACAAGCAGCAGCACAAAGATTTTTACAGGAGGTTAGGGGGCTTGGAGCTTGTCTCCTGGTGATAAAATTAGAGAGGAGAATTAAAGTGATTACATTCTAAAAATGACTTACTGGAAGTGACAGGTTTTTTTAACCTAAATATTTTTTAAGTACCAAATTTGTCACTCCTGTAAGTTATATGCTACTAACTGTAAAATTATTTTATTGTAGCAGTAAAAGAAATGAAGTACTTTTAGCGAATGCTTTTAGATAAATCAGGAACCTTGTATTCAATTCACATTTTATTTGCTTATAGGATTCTTTTATTTTTGACTGAGTTGCTGCAGACCTCTGAATCATGGAAGGAAATGTATGTCTCCACAATACAGTCAGCCCCCTGTTAGCTCTCCTGAGCCAAAGGAAGCCATGAGCAAGGCAAAGTGACAAACTAGGTAGTTACAGTCGCTGAGGTGGTCTAGTGATGAT
The DNA here is from genome assembly GCA_013400955.1 of Drymodes brunneopygia. Lineage (NCBI taxonomy): Eukaryota > Metazoa > Chordata > Aves > Passeriformes > Petroicidae > Drymodes > Drymodes brunneopygia. Next base: position 479,573 of record VZTZ01027326.1, read on the forward strand.
TTAGACAATGTGTCCAAAGGAGAAACACAGAAAGTATAATGCCATAAAAGTTGCATACTGTAATTATTTCACATAGGTCTGAATACTGCATGTGCCAGTAGGGACAAATCCTTCCCATACACCTCAAGAGCGTCCTCTCTATTTAGATGCTTTGTTCTCTTTAAATTCCACTCCACCACCTTCTACACATCAGCCTCTTTTACAAGATGCAGCAGTGGCAAAGCAGAATCAGAAGAACAAGAAAGGCTGAGAGACATCCACCACAAAGAGCCTTATTTTTCCCCTGCTTCAGCAAACCAGAAAGTTGTTTACAGTCATCCCTTAGACCTTGCTCTGGAACATCAGGAGCATTTTCTATTTTACATAGCACCCCAATCTCCAAATCCTCTTTTCAGTGTTTGTAAGATGCTGTTTCTAGTGGCAATAGGATGCTGGCTTCCTCTTGAAGAACCTACATCACAACTATTTCCCCATTAATCTTCCCCTACCACTTAGGAAGAGGGCTACAGTGAAGAGTCTGTTGGGAGAAAAGGGACACCTATAGGATTTGTCTATAGTAACACATTTGGCATCTATGTCCAAGCTATCACATCTTTAGAAATATGTATTATTTAAGTGTAACCAAAATTCTAAGTCAGGACCTAAATCTGGTGTTGAGCCAACAGCACCATGACTCATTTGTAGGTGGCAGTGAGATGCCCTGCTGCTTTCTGCATGGCTGTAAATGAGCCCACATCAATTCTTCCCTAGCTCAGTGTCTGAACAAGTATCTGAGGACTAGATATTTAAGTGAAGCTCAAAGCAAGTGAGCAAGCCATCTTATTGCTTGAGTTAGATAAGTTCAATTCTAAATTAAAATTTCAGAAAACCACCTAACGATGTAAAAGAATCATTTAACTCAAGGTGAAGACTGGGGTGGGGAGAAGGCAGTGTCCCACATGGGTTCAGTACTTCACTGAAGAGAAATATCTGAGATAAAGCTAGGCATGACTTTGAAATTAAATTCATAATTATAAGAAATAAATGATAGCCATTCTCTACCTTCTGCTTTTCAAACATGGGAATTTAGTACAGAAAAAAACCCAAGGGTTGCTGATTTGTTTCTGTATTAAAACTGAGTCTATATACATTGATTTTTAATAAAGTACAGCATTATGAAGCTGATATGAACTATATCTGTGCTAAGTACAGTAGGATTTCATGGTTGTCAGTATATCATACTATAGCCTCTCAAAACTACATCAGGCTTGAGGACTAAGTCTTCAGATGTGCCTTTGTTCTTGCCTGAGCATCTGTCCTAGTTCACTTACTGAGAATTCATAGATCTAACAGGTGACCTAAAAAGAATTCTTAAAAATCATATGACAGAAAGATCAAGTGGTTGGTTGTGAATATATTTGATGATACATACACAAAATAGATATTTAGTGTTGTTTGGATGTTACTATAAACAGGTATAAAAACATCACAAGGTTATGTTTTTAAATTTGACCACTTCTTGAAAACATTAAAATTTGATGCATGCTCTGTCCTTTCAACATGCAAACACCCACATGTACACGTGACCTGAGCATCTGAAATTACTACAATTAGCCCACAGTAAACTACTCAGGGGAGTTTGTGAAAGTAAATTCTAGTACTTGTGCTCAGAAAGGTTTAAATTGGTGCCTGCCTTAGAAATGTAAACAAGTATTAGTTAAAAGAAAAAAGTCTTCAAAGGAGGAACAGTGGCTGAAACTCCATCATCAAATAATAGCATTAAATCATGTCTTTGAGTCTGGAAACTACATTTTGGCTTGTACTCCAATCAATTTTGTGCAATTTTTATTATTATTTATAATACAACAGGGAATCTTTAAATCTGAATGAGAGATGCTAGTTTATAGATGCATATAAAGTACTATATAGCACAGAACACTACACAATGCAAGATATTAAAATAAAGATTTCAGATGTTATCAAAGCCCTATATTACCAATTTAAAAGAAAACTAATTCTTCACAAAATAGATTTCTTCCTAGCAAAATTTCAGAAACAAACTGAAACATCCAGAAGTCTGGAATTTATGAGCAACTGCTTTCCTTTCTGCTTTTCATAATATGTATGATAATCTTCATACTTAAAAAATATCAAATACATAAAGTTTTACATGTATTTATCTCTACATTCAATGGATGAGACACACCAGCCATAACTATCTCAAATACATTTATTTCACCAAAGCCTAAAATGTTTTGTTTCCTCTCCTTTGCTCCTTAATAAAAGATGAATAAAGAGGAAAAAAAATGAAGAAAGGGATACCAACACTAATAGTTTCTTTTCCAGCGTCTTTACAGATGTTGAGCAGCAACTGGAACCTTTATACTGCATTTTCATACCTGGAAGTACAAATAGTGGCTGCAGGGGGAGGACATGAGGGAGGGGGAAGGTTGCCCTCTCCATCATATATATTTTAACTTACATCTAGAACCATTCATACTGTAAGCACAATGTAAATAAAAATGTAGAAAGTTATATTAAAATAGAGAACAATTTAGCTTTAAAATAATAATGTTAATTGGAAATAACCAGGAAATTTTTAAGTCTAATCAGGCATTTTTCCCCTCTGGTAACATTAAATGTCAGACCTTCAAATTATCCACATGCAGCTGAATATAACTCTGAGCTGTACCACACTCCTACAAACACTATGCACAACACACTGCATACAACAAATTTACATGGACTCTGGAGATAAAAATCATCCAGTGAATCTCCATTATCTGATTTCAAATTTACTGCCAAGGGGCAATAATTTGGCATTTCAGAACACAAAGAGGAACAATGGTGTTCCTTATTGCACAAAGACATCTCTTTACTTTAGATTATTTCCAAATGCAGCTACTGCTTAAAGGTTTGGAGTCTGATCCTTTTTTCCATAGCACAATGACAAAGAAAGCTCAGAAGCCAAGGACAGGGAAAGAGCTGATTTAGCATTTTCCCATTCTAAAATCCTCTGTGAAGGGTTTTAAAGTGTGAAGAAGAAGTGAGAATAGGTATGTAACACGCACTAGAGCTAGTTCCATTATTAACTCTTCCTCCGCAATTTCAGGAAGGGTTAGAAAGCAATAGGGAAGGCTGATGGTGAGGGAGAGTAAAAAAAACTTTTTTTAATTCTTTGTTTGGTAACCTGATTCAAGAAAGAAAGAACCATACAGAATGATTCTGTCACGCAGAAGAAACTAATGATGGGAGAACTTACGACTTCACATTGATTCCCAATTTTATTATTCATTTTTTATCACAGCAGCAGAACCCCAGACAGTGGGGAAAAAAAAGAAAAAAAATGGAAAAAGGATTCTGCACATTCTCTAAAGAGAGACCATGAAACTCTCCCTCAACTTAAGAAACATTGCTAATGACTTCCTTCATCCTCCCCTCCTGCCTTATTGTCCTTAAAAGTACTGTTTCAAAAGCTCTTCCTTTTCCCTCTTCTTACTAACACTGCACATAATCAGTCTCAAAATTAAACCACACTACATACACAGTCTTAACCAGGTCTGCTGCCAATTCAAAAAACTTACGTTTCGTCTCAAAAAGAAGCTATTCTTTCCTATCTCCAGTATAAAAAACTCATCCAGCTGTTAGCACAAGCTGACATGGTGATTTCTTCTCCAAAGCATTCATCACATCAGTTTTCACTACCCCCAAAATATTCCTGTAAAAATAACAGATCTATATGTCCAAACAGCATCAACTCCTTCCTTCAAATTGTCCCTTTACAAAATGGAATTGAGAGATCCCTGTCCAAGACTTTAAGACTCCACAATCCCAGGTAAACTCACACTTAAAACCCATGCTTAATTGATACCAAGTAGTTTTGAACTAGCATACCACCTCCTTGAAGCTCACTTATTGGAATTATCTGATTCTATCCACCAGTGTAACCACCAGTTTGATTAAAAACTAAACCCTGCTCCCACAGATATGTTTAACTTTGCAAACTACAACATATCAAAGTTAGACACCTAAACAACTTTGCAGATCTCAGTCAAGACCTCTCAGCAATTACTGCAAAATCATTTGTATCTTGTCTTAGATCACACTTCCAACAGGAAAGCTCAATATTTTCTGCAATATTTTCTACATTATTAAATCCCACATGGGGGGAAAATACCCCATAAGATTTTCAGAACATACACTTCCATGTTTCCATAGAACTTGGCCAGGAAAATAGACACAGAACCTGTACCTTTAACTTGAACATCTATGGATACTCCAAGATGCCTGCAAAGACTGTCACACTTTTAAAGAAAAGGCCATAAAACTCTTTGAAGATGGTGTCATTAAAAAGTCTTAATCCCTGACCCAAGGTACACAGATTTATTTGAGGCCCCCTCAACATAAACTTCTACTCAGAATTTAAGCAAGAAGCAGCATACCTAAGTTAATAGGTTAACAAAGTCCCTAGAAAGGTCTCATAAACAGTTCATAAACCAACAGCAAAGCTATCTTTGAATTTAAAAAAAACCAATAGTTTTTGATACAAGCTTTTACCTACAACATTTGGAAATTATTACTGCCACTTACATAGGGATTTGAGAAAAGGTTTGGGGTTTGACATGCATCATTATTCTCTGAAATACTGAGAAGTTCATTAACACGCTCTCTGATTGGCATTTAGTAGACTGGGAGTAGCCAGGAAACAAAATACTCATATTTGTTTAAAAATACAGTCATAGGGGAGTGAGGAGGGGGAAAGAAGGGGCTGAGGGGAGAGAGGGAGGGAGGGACGGAGAGAGATGTCCAAGAGCTGTTAATGCTTTATGTCCATTCAGTCATGGTCATTGTCACTCCCCTGTCAGTGGGGGAACAAACTAATACCGGGTGCCTTGTCCCTGGAACTGTTCAAGGCCAGGCTGGATGTGGCTTTGAGCAACCTGATCTAGTGGGAAAAAAATAAGCCCCTTCCAACCCAAACCATTCCGTGATTCCATGATTTAGTTCCAGTCCATAAGGTGTCATCTCCACCCTTGTTTTTTATTACTCAGCTGATGTACCCTCTAGTTTTCTACTTAGAACTGAGCATAGTCAACACACCATCACTGGAAATGTACCTCAACCCCGTTAAAGTCAAACATTTTCTTTTGCAACAAATTAGATGTGATGCACTTTACAGACAGCTGCATAAAAGGAAAAGCTTTGGCTATGCCATGTTACTACGCCACCAAACCATAAGTATTTAACTTTGACTTCCCTTTTTTTATTAATAGAGGCATAAGCATAATCCTCCAGGCATGAATGCCAGGAAGGCAAGGCAATGAGAATAAATGTTTAATGCTGTTGAATGGGCATAGCAACTGTACTCCCTGCCTGCAGCCAAATATCGCTACTACAAAGTCATTCTTCCAGTTATCACTACTAATAGTTGTTGCTGGGCAGGTATGTATATAGCAACCACAGTCTAAAAGTTAAAAGTGGAGGGAAGGTGGGGGAGGGAACAAAAAGAGTGTAATAATTTTCTATTACAGACCAGAGTTCTGCTAAAGAAATTTAATCCTTTTTCCAATATGGAAAGAAGCCAACTGTAAAGTTTACTGAAATTTCAGTAAGTGTGTGAACTCCAGCAGCATTGATTTTAATAACCCCTTCCTCCTCCCTTAAAAAAAAAATAAACAACCCCACCACTCAAATAGGCTACTCAGACAGATAAATCCTTCTCTCTGTTTTCCCTCCCCCACAAGTTGTACCTTCAACACAGTCAGAACTTCCTCAGATCAGAGGACACTGTCAGTGCAGGCTGACCAATCTCAGAGGGTTTTTTCCTTTTTTTTTTTTTTTCCTTCAAGATACTCCGTGTTAACAGCTTGAGGGGGTTCAATCAGCACTGCTTTGATCTCGGCTGGAACTATAATTATTTAACATTGTTACAAGGATTTCTATAATCCATCCTACCATTAAATCCCTTTTACACCCTCATCTTCTGAAGGCTAATCTGCATCCGTACACTCAGTTTGTCTCTTCAGCTGGTTTCATCAGGCTCTGGCATTCTCCAACATCCAGAGTGATGGTTCTTTTTTTTCTAATGAAATAATTTTCTTTCAAATTGAAAAGCGCAAAAGGTCTTGTGCATTTGCTACCTTTTGATGAGATAGCTATATAACACCAATATAATCCACTGTTTGCTGCAAACTTCCTCCCAATTTCATAAAATTCATTTTCTCTGTGGTGTTTTCACTGAATTGATGATACATATGCGTGCGTTATATACATAGTTGAGGAAAAAAAATCAAATGAACACGAGCAGATGCTCTTCGAAAATACAGCAGAGCCAAGAGCAGCAATAGTGTGCTCATTCCTCCTGTACTCCCTTTGATAAATACTGCAGGAAGCACTATACCTGAACTTAGAAAGCCAGGTAAATAAATCTGGAGTGCTTGAGGAGAAAACAGAAATATTTTATAATTATAATGCATGAAAGATACACCACATGGAAAAAGGACTTTAATAGAATCAAAGGAAATAAATGAAGGAAAGAAAATGAATACAGAGCAGAGTGAAATGAAGGACATTAACAAAATCAGACCAAGAATATGAAAGGAGATGATCAGAAATTATGAATTATCAAAAGGGAACAGGAACAACAAAGTGCTTTCCTTTTTATTTAGGAAACAAAACTTGAAAAAGACAATAACATTTCTTCACCACATGTATGAGTACATTGGGGAAACTGCCTCTTTGCTGCAGACAATTTTCTGTGAATTGTTTTTAAGCAGCCAAAATGTAAAGACTTTTGCTCCACTAAGCACTGCTGGACTGTCACCTCGATAGCTCCTGTGCTGTGACTGTCTGCATGGATGAAGGAAGGGGAGGCAGAGAGGTGGGGATGACAAACACAACAGGGGAGTATCACCAGGCCAGGATCACAAGAGAGAAGCACATGTAAGCTTAGGTGCTACAGTTTTCATATGAAGTAAATGTATTCAGTTAAATAATCTCATGGCTTCTTTCTCACAATGCATAGCCATAAGGCAAATAAAAAACAGTATAGGTGGATTTGTTTTATTGCTACAAATACTGCATAAGGAAGGCAAAAGTTTAAGAGTAGGAAGTGTCTGCATAAAAGATAAATTGAAGAAAAAATTTGATAACAATACAAATAGGATGGACCACATCCTATTTATTTATTACATTAAGTAACTGGCACTGAGGTAACAAGAGCTTTAAAGGGGTATATTTTCTTTTGTTCCCCTGAACTGCGAAGGTAAGTTTTAGTTTATTAGCTGATGCTTGAAAAATTCATCAAGCAACAATCATCATTCTAAAATACTGTTTGGAGTTAGCTAAATAATTAAAATAATAGGCAGTAGATACAACTGATCTTCAGGAGGAGAAACTAAGAGCCACTGATGCTTCACACAGGATATTTCAGGATACCCCTTTAGTCATATTTATGGTACTTTTTATTAAAAAAACAAACTGCAAAAGACAAAACCCCCCCAAAACTAGTTCCTTTAAGAAAAGATTTGTCCTTAGTCCCATTTTGTCCTTAATATCCCATTTTGGACATTATGTATCACAATCCTTTTCTATCCGTACACAATATTTAAATATCTTCTTCTCTCGATTCTTTATACTGATATATTCCTTTATACAGTTACAGAAAAATATACACAGTTTTAGTAAAATCATATAACTAGAAAATAAAACAAGATCGGGTTCTTGTACGACACCACAAGACCGTATCCACAGATATAATCAGAGCCATAAAACATGATGGGGTTTTTAAAATTTAAAATAAATAAGAAAGGATTGCAGAATCCAAACGAGTTTTCCATTTAAAAAATTAACACCTTATGTTAGACCTCACTATCCCACCACTGAAAATAAAGTGGCTATGAAATGAACAGCAGCTGTAAGATTTAGCTCCTATTTCTCAAAGGAAAAGAAAAATACCTAGTTTAAGAAACATATACATGTCAAAACATCTCAAGTATTTTAATAAAAAATGTTTCAAAATACCAAGCTAGAAAATCAAGCAAATCCATGAAACAATATTCTGTAATTAACAGAAACTGAAGCAGCTGCAATTTGAAGGCCACTGTATACAGAGTTCTTGTTATTGCTGAAGTAATTTAGTCCACCTTTAAGGCCTTTTGTATTTCCAGAGGAGTAGAAAGGGGTCTTTAGTATTGCTTTGGTTTGCATCCTTATTAATTTATGCAGGCTAGCACTTTGCTGATTCTGCAGAAAGTATCGTGATAAAGGCAGCTCCTTCCTGGAAGAGCTTCTGAGTTAAGGCCACAGTCCTACAAACACATTTGTGCTTAAATTAATGCATGTGGGTAGTTCCGTTTTTTAATGGAATGCTCACGCATATTAAAATAAAAGTTTTTAAATACTTTGCAAGTAAGTAAGACTGATTCTATCTTCAAATGCCAGGTTAGTCTGGGCAGATAGATTTATGCACGGATTTCTTGCACTCTTCTATGAAGTCTTTTTGACTTTTGAAGACCTAAAATATTTTCAGGTGCTCAAAAGTGTACTTGTTCTTCTCTCCCTTTAATAACAAAGTGCAGGCAGATGAACACTCCCCTGGTGACTGTGCCTAATAGTCTTTCTCCTGAAGAGTACATTTGTGAGTCTTGTGCAAATGACATATGTATTCATACATTAACTAGCCATTAACAGACTAGGTATTAAGACCATTGTCATCAATGTGTACTTTTCTATTTACTTCAACAGGAGCAGAAATTTTAATTATATATTTGAGATCCTTAAATTTAAAGACCAAGTTTGACTAGCTTGACATAAAATAATAAATTTCTGCCCCCTGTTAAGATTTAAGGAAGCATAAGTAATTGCTGAATTTGGACATACAGCTGTCTAACAGAATCCACAAGACCTATTACTTTATTTCTGGAGAGAAGACACTGTTAAATTTAGTGATATTGGACAGCAAGTTACTCTGCAAATAATCCCCTGACATCCATAGGGCATCAGAGAGTGATGAGTACCTCATCTGAAGATGGCCATGTTGGGTTACAGCAATCAGCTTCAATATTTGGCATTCTTTATTTATGCGTACAGACTGGTTAATATAGATAAAGCAAAGCTCTGACTGCTGGTGAGCAAAGTAATGTCGTATTTCACAGTTATGATGTCATCAAAGGACTATATTTCATGGCTATAACATCTTTTCAAATATATACGTAAAGTGGTATCCTCAAGGATCACTACTTACAGGGCTCCCTCAGGTCCACCAAGGTGGACCTCCTTGAATTCTATTTAATGTACATTAACATTTGAATATCAAGGACGTCTAAATAGCCTGAGAGTAGAAAAGGCATTCTCAGTTTCACAAACTGTAGCATACTTGCCATATTACATGAATTTTTCTATATATTATGTGCTGCATTATCTTCCATTCACTCTTTTTAAATTTCAACACACTATATTCCTTTTATGCATTTATCTGTGCTTATATGCTTTATATATTATATGTAATTACAAAATTACAACTCAAGTGAATCTCATATAATATATAAACTATCTATGACACAGTCTCAGAATTTCAGATCTTGAAAATAGAATTTGATTATTTTATTCGCTCTAACCCAGTATCATTGTAATATCAGCCTTAAGCAATACGGGCTGCTAAAATCATTTGGTTCCATTTTTCCAAAAAGGAAAACTGATAGGATTATTTTCGTGATAAATTAATTTTACCATGTAATTGCAATTACGACTTCTAATTAATGAATGGTTTCAGCCTCACTAACTAGGTCAGCATTTTTCTTTAAAAAATATATCATTTTTTCTCTTTAGATAAGCATCATGATATGTCCAAGCTTTGGGAAACACACATAGTATTTTTACAGGGCAATGATCCTAGAAGCTGAGAAATGGTGGAACTAATGTGATGTGCTTTCTGAAAAATTCAAGCCATTTTTTGTCTCTTTTAAGAGAAAAATTAAAAAGCAAGTAGATGGCAAGAGGCTTTTTAACAGGAAAGATCAGTTTCTTAGTACTATTGGAGTATTTAATTTCTTGATCGAGATTCCCAGTATACAGAACACTGAACAATGTGAAAGCAATGAATCAGTTGAGCAACTAATCTATTACATCATGCTTGTCAATATACATATGCCATTGCAGGATATATTGACAAGAGGCAGGATCCAAGGAGATTGACTTTTCTGTAATCAGATGCATTCCTACAGAAAAGCAAAAAAGAAACCTGAAACTTACTTTGTGCATCACATAGAACAGACTCCAATACCCCTGACTGCCCATTGCTTTGCAGGCAGGTACCATAGCAAAATGCAAGGACACTTCTTCAGGGTCTCCTGAAGATGTCTTCTGGCACATTTATACCATTTTAAGCCCTGCATCCCTGTCAACTACCTTATCACACCATTCTTCGATGACTCACACATTGTGGCGTGACAATATAGGAAAAAAAACTGAGGAAGTTGCAACTATTAAAGTAAAGACTAGCAGGACAAGATGAGAGAAAATAGTTTCCTTGGAAGACGCTCAAAATTTGATGGCTAAAGTGTTACGGATATAGTAATTAAACTAAATGATAGCTCTTATCGGAACGCAACACACCAAAATATCTGTTGTTTCATTGCAGGTTTTCTTCTTTTTTCAGCTGCTAGAAATAGTCACATATTTAGAGAACACCTCCTAAAGAAACGTTCCATGAAAAGTTGATATCTAATACAAAAGTTTGAAAAATAGTCAGCATCAAATGCTGAGCAATTCTGTAATTGGGGAAAACAGGGGGGTTTAAGTCAATAAAAACAATACAGTAGAAATCACTAAAGTATTAGGTAAATAAATTTTAATATTATACATACTTTATCAGATGGCAACAAATTATATGAAGCATTTACAATGTTGCATTACACAAGCCCTGAAAATTGGACTTTGGTCAACTTAAGAAAACTCTGACTGGATGCCTATCACAAGTGCTTTCCAGATAGTCTCACTTTTTTTTTTTTTTTATGAGAACTAGTATCTATTTATATATGCAAGCCAGCCAAAGATTTATGAACTGATTAGTAATTTTGGCACCACACTATAAGTATCAAAGTTCAGCAAACTTAATGAAGGATTTTTTTTCATACAATGATGTAATTTGAAATTCAGTCTCCTTTAAGAACCACCCAGCTCAGAATGCATACACAAGACATTCTGGAACAGTATGTCCTTATTGTAAACATTATATTATCTTTCTAAATTATCCAAAATAGTCCATCACTGTGGGTTTATGCTGATGAAACATCTTTTAAATCAAAGGAATTATACTGACACAAAATCAGAGCAGCACAGACCAGAAGAAGCCCACCCCGAGTATTTTCTCTCAGAAAAATATTATTTTTACAGCTTTATCCCCAATCTTTGAAACAGATATTGTTTTATAAAATGAATGAGGCAATGTGCAATCCTGCAATATTTACTTAAACAAAGTCATGTAAAATACTGCGAAGTTTTTCTACCTGTAATCCCCAAAAATATGTTATGAAGTCAAATACGGCTGTTCAAGGTTTTCACCTTGAATGCATTGCTTAAAAGTCCTGAGACACAAAGGGGAGCAAGGGAAAGAGTAATCCATGATGGGACAATTTGGTTGACTCTTTCTGTAATATATCATAAAATATGCAACGTATACACTGGCCTGGCTGCCCACACCACCAAAACAGACAAATGCAAGCATCTTCCCCATGAATGTAATTTAATATGATATAGATTACAAATAGTTTTTGGAAACAACCGTGATTATTAAAGAGCACATTCGAACACTCCAAAATCTTTGTCAAGGGGAGAGGGGGGTAGGAACAAAATGTCCCCTACAGAGCTATTTTAGAATGTCTGAAGTAATTAGCTGACTGCTGCCTACCCAAATATCTTACTAGTTTTTACCCCCGACCATACATCTGAATATTTGATTCTGGGTTTTCTCAGATTCCATTAGAACATCTTAAAAGAACTACACATTCTGCAATTAGATCAAAATGAGGTCTGATGCTAGTAAGGCAACCATTCTCACTTTTGCTATGTTGATGATAAAGTGCTGAGTGACTGCATAAAAGAGTACCACTGCATTTCTATATGACGACCACTACTGCACTTTACAAAGATCATTTGCACATATCCTCATCTGAAGCCTAAACCAAGGAGAGAAAATAAGATCTACTATTCATTTCATATCCTCCTTTTGAGAATGCAACAGTAAAACACCCTAAAAATGAAATGTGGCAATTAAACCTAAACCCAAATGTGTGCTGAGCTGGTCTCACTGAGCTAAACACAGAAAGTCAAAGTCAGAATTGAGAGAGGACCTAGCCCTTAGTTCCAGTTCCATGACCACAACATCCAGTGTCCTTTTCTCACTCTGAACCTTCCTGAACTGCATAATTTTGAGAGTAAATACAGTATCACACATCACATTAAATTTTTTACTCTCAACAAAAGTCAGCTCTTTTGAAAGGAGGTGCAATGGCTCCTGGTGATAACTTTTTGTTGTTTTATTTATGTTATTCCAACTTTTATCCTATGATGTCTTAAGAGAGATTAAATAAAGCAGCTTTTGAAGGTTTAGAAGGACACTGTACTTTGAGAATCAAAATATTTTCTTCAATGAACTGCTGAACACAGAATTCCTCAGTGAAAGCTGCCACTTGAAGAAATTAAGTCAGCAGCATCACTCAGTAGATATTTGTATCCAACTACCGGACTACACCTTAAGAGCATTAAATAATGCTGTGCTGTGCATATGGTTCAATATATTAGCATATCCATTCTTCAACTGTTCAAGCCAGTGTTGTCATATAGTATTCTGAATGCAATAATCTTAGCTGAATTAACAGGAAAAACACAACTAAGAACAAAATATTTGTGGACTGATTACATGTCCCTTTTGATTCTCACCCAATCTGTTTCCAAAACCAGACACTGTTTCCCAGTCCTCTGCAACTACCAGGTTGCAATATTGCCTTCATGGCCAAACTACAGCGGAGACAGCTGAAAAGTGCAAAGCTTTCTGCCAGCCTCTGCAGGTCCCTTGGTGCATGAAACTACAAGAAACAATGTATTGTAATGCAGATGTTCATTGATTCCCTGCAGACTTTCACAGACTAAGAGTCCTTCACTATGTGACCTAAGGGGATTTGTACTTTACATAATATCCACTATATAGTATATCATGTCCAAAGTGAAGTACCTAGTGAATCTGATGGTTCTTCCCTTGCACATGCCTTTCCCAGCTATCAACTTTTTTCAGAGAACCAGCAGTCTTTTGTGCTTCAAACACAAATGCCAATCAAAATAGAATACATTTCAAATATGTGTCACTTTTCATTCAGAGTTAAATGACTTTTGCAAGCCAGGCCAATGTTCTTGCCTCATTTTGGATGTACAGAAGTACAAAAAAATTTAGGAAGATCGTTTTCAAGCCTACCTAGTTGTCCTAGTTTTGGCCAAGGACAGGGTTAATTTTGCACAGCCTGGAGCCATGTGTGCATGTCCACGTTGTTATTCTATACCATGCACATCATCTCTGAGGGGTGGAGGTAAGGGATCCTCACTTGCAAGGAGGAGGAGCATGGCTTGTCATTGGGAAGAAAAGGTGGCACATGGAGAGTACACTGGACATTTTGCTCTTTGTCTGGAGGTTGTGTTGCACTGATGAGCATTTTCCATGTAAAACACCCTCTCTTACACACACTGTTGTTATCAGGATTGTATTTGGAACTGTTCATTTTTTTATATCGTTGCTGTTTCTAATAAATAGTTATTACTCAATCCATAATCTCTGCCTTTAGTATCTCCCACTGGAGGGGGAGAGGAGAGAGCACTGGGGAGGGAGGGGCACTAAACTAGGGAGTGCCACTTCTAAACCATGACCCTTATCTAGAAACTCACCCACTTGAAGATCAAGATGGTCTCTAAAGAACAATTTACACCTAACACACTGAAAATTAAAAACCTTGCTATGTCAAATAAATATTTCCCAAACGGGTAAATAAAGAACCAGAAACAGAAAATTAGTGGAATGCCATAAAAACCACCCAACTAATAGACTTGAAGGTTCTAGGGAGCTTCACTTTCTGAATCATTTTGACTTGGATAAAAATGAAGTATTTTGAAATTAAATTTAAATTCACATATATATGCTAACAACAACATAATTATATATTAATAATATTAATATATAATATGTATTATAGTATACATATGTTAAATATGTTACATTATGTTAATAATATAATGATAAGGAAATGGCATTCCAACTGACAAAACAATTGGAATGCTTGACAACAGCTCCAGTATTTAGTGATGAATTCACTGCTTTTTGATATTTTAGGCTGCAAGTCAAATGAGAAAGTCCATGTCTCCAGATTTACAGAATCCTACAATATTTGCACCTTGCATCATGAAAGAGATGTTGCAGAAGTCACCGTAGCAAGTGACATCATAACAAGAAATACGTCTTAGTTTTCAAGACTTATTACTGCCTATTCTTATGACTGTAGAGTAACTATTTTACACCTCAATTTTCTCTTAAAGCCTTGATGATCACTATTTCTGGCTAAAGGGCAGCATTTCGTCAGGTGTGACCATAAGTGAAATTTCTCCCCATCGTATTACACAAGCATATTACACATGCTCAGTGTAGGTCATGCAACAGCCTCTTTCCTAGTCAAAACTGCTCATGGGAAAGATGACAGCAAAGGTTTGGCTGATCCTTCCATATGAATTCACCCAGCCACTCTCAGATTCTCATCCTTCAGGTCTGTACAGGGAGCAGTCCACCAACTGCCTTGAACAACAGCCAACTTCTGTACTTAGTATGTCAGACACAAATAAAAGGTTCATTACTCGTGGCAAAGTACAGCTCCAGGCACGGAGGCCAAGTACAGCCATGTTTATGTGCTGGGAGGCTTCCTGAGCCTTTAATCAGGTGACAGCACACAAACTACCTCTGGAGAATGTTCCCTGCAAGGCTTTAGCTTCGGCATCTTGGGATCTACTTGACAAGAGTGTCTGCTGGCCTCAACCAAAATCATGACAGGGACCATTTTAACACTTATTTACTACTGCACTTCCATCACTACTGAATATATTAACACACCAGTAGTGTGTTTTTTCTTCCGCTTCTTAGACCTGCATCTTCTCATTATGAAACAAGACTCTCATCATGTAAGAAGAGTGAGGTGAGATCCTGAGAAAGGCTGGCAAGAGGAAGCAGCTGCTACAACCAACAGAATAATTCATCAGTCCCAACTGGTCACAGCAAGATTCATATCCTGGTGCTCCTATAAATGGTGCAGGGTTACACACTAAAAATTACATTTTAAATATCATATATTTAAATATCAATTCTTACAATCATTTCATGGTCAAAGAAATTCAGCTTTTGTTACAAAAAGTGGGGCATTAGGGTAAACCTTTAGAGTTCCTGTTTTTAGAAGACATTTTGCAATGAGTCTAAATTATGCACGGTGAAGTCTGTAAGTTACAGGCACTAACTACATCATAAAGGTTAATCAAGTCGAACATAGTGCAAGTTTATTTCAGTAACACTGGTGTTAGTCAATCAGACCTAAAATGGAATGATGCAGAGGTCTGCAGATTGAGTTTCAGGTAAACAACACAAATCAAAGCTATGCATGAAAAAGAACTGGGAAGACTACAGTTCTTGAAGACTTGGATAAATTCTATATACAAGACTAATAATTATTTAAAATCCTGCATTTAATGCACAGGTGTTGTAACTGCTTAAAACAGCTTCAGTATCATAATCCAAACCACAAGACAGCAGTCCACAAGCATTTGCACCTCCATTAACAGACTACAAGTGTCAAAACGAGACCTGCAGTGCAAAGGTTAACTCGATGACTCCTAGACCCTTACTTTTGTTATTCTATGTCTAAATGGCCTCCTCCTAGTTCCAAATTGTAGATCGAAACCAGATCAAGATGCACAGAAATCTTTCCCTGCTTCAACAAGGTTCCCTCCCAACCCCTGGAGCCTGGGAGCCCAGCTTTCTGCTCTTCATCCAGTAACCACTTCACTACAGAACATTTATTTAGACTGCCTCTTGCTTCATTAAGGGTTCCAAAAGTCTGTAGTGATTTTTGACACTTTGTTATAATGTTTCTGTGACCCACCCCCCCCCCTCACTCCCTCCTCACATACCACACCACCCAGACTCATTTTCATATGGATACAAAGCATCGGGATAAAATGATGGTTCATTATAGTGGTACAGAGCTCTTATCTTCATCCGGCAAGAGTCATTTCCTTCCAAAGATTGAAATGCAAATGTGAAAATTAATGATAACTGCATTATCTGATAGCAGAGATAATACCGATTCACTGTCAGAGTAACACACAGTCGTTCTATGATTTCCTCTGCTTCTTCACAATATTCTTCTTACTGTCAGACTATATCTATGGTTAACTATGTTTCATGGATTTTTGTTAATTTACATCAAATAGCATTTCCAAGATCTTATATCTACCACATTTCCCCTATCAAAAAGGAAACAAAATCAGGACAGTAATCTCCAAGTCCTTCTTAGGACTGGTTTAAAAAGAAAGAAGGAAAAAAAAAAAGACAAAAAAAAGGAAAAAGGAAAAAGAAAAAATAAGTAAAAAGGGGGGGAGGGGGAAGGCTATCATTAATGTCTGTTTCCATCTTGCAGTGGTCTACCAACCATTCCACTCTGTATTACCCAGCTTTGCTTTGTAACCCAAACTTTTTATAGTATTACTAAATAATGCAGAGTAAACCGAACAATCAATACATATTTGCAGGGATTCTTATGAACGGTTACAGGAAATCTATATGGAAAAGCTTTTCAAACTACCTTTTACAGCAGGTAAAAATGTGAACCTGGCATGCCCAATGTTTACTACAACTTTTCTGATCTACAACTCACTAAAGCAATACACCAGAATTCACATGAAATCCTGTTTCTGTCTTTTATTAGACATTAACAGCAGCATAGCTCAATGTAACACCATTTTGAAGTGCTATGTAATTTCCAGTACACTATTCTTCTTAAAATTTTAAGAAAACATTTTAACATTTAACATTTTAAGAAAAGCAGCAACCTGTTACAGTAATTAAAAGAACCCATACTGTGCTACATTTAACTATCCGTAGTACTTTTTTCAACAGTTCTCTGATACATGTGTACAAGTGATGATGAGACTGCTGAAACGAGTAACAGGAGTTGCAACTTCATTCTGATTTACTATTGCCAATAGCAGAAGTCCTGTTGATTTACTGGAGGCAGAATTTTACACAAAGAAAACCTTCCCTTTATGTGGTGTTGAAAGCAAACAATACATGAAAAAACTACTGAGAACTGACAATAAGAGTTTTAGGTCTTATTTTATGCTGCATGGCAGGGATTTTTTCGTTTAGGTTTTTTTTCCATTTTGGACATGTGGACAATCACATTTTCTCACTTCCTAAGCAGAATTCAGGTACAATTCAAAAGAACTTCTGAGACTGACTTTCAAGCTATCCAATTGACAAAATCAGCACATTCTATAAGAAAGCCATGCACCCTTATGAGTATAAAAGTAAGAGCTCACATAAGGAATAAAGACGATCTAGTGTAGTGCACATGAATTAAGAAGAAAGAGATCCAATTCTTCCTTAGGACCAAGACTTTTCTGAATGGCATTAATTTCACCTTTGGAAATGCCCTATATTTAGTTCCTCAACTGGTAACAGACAATGTTTCTCTGTCTTAAAAGCTAGATACAACTTAACTGATGGCTAAAACACTCATTGTTTCTTGGAACTCCAGGAAGAAAGTCAAAAGAATGGAGTGCACTGGATGATGCACTGGATTTGGAAAAACTTTTTGGTTTCATCAGTACTAGAAAATTATGTCCCATCTGTCAACAGGGAAAAAACATTCCCTTATATATTACAGAATCAGTATATGTTGTCTTCAACTCTATTGTTTTATCACTACAGAGTAGAGAAAAGCACAAAGACGTTGTCATTCTTAACATAGTTCTAATAAACAGTTACTGAAGAAATAAAAATTGGGAAATGCTTATATGAGGCCTGCTTGTACTTATTCATTATAAATGCATTCAAATAGTACTATATTTATAAATGCAATAGATAGTATATTCATTTATTAATTTCCTTTTAGTTACAAAGAACTATCATGGTCAGTCAGACTAATTTCTGCCCCAGTGAAATCTAACTCATTTTAAAAGTCCAATGTTTGCCACAGAACTTGATCGATCATGTTCTTTAGGAAAGTATCTCATCCTGAATGCAAATATTTCTAATGACAGATAAGTGACTTTTCATAAAATATTTCCATAATGACTTTTTAAGCACTAAAATCCATTCTTTGTGTCTGAAACAGTGGAGCTTCAACATCCATTTGATCTTCTGATACTTTGCTAGAAAGAGGTGCCCATTGTTATCAGATTTTCACTCTGAATTTAAAGTAGTTTGTAATCAGATTGCCCTTTAACATAACTTTAATATACCTTTGATAAAATAAATAGGAAAAGGACCTAGACTTTTCCATAATACTAGTCCTTTCAACTTTCTAGTGGGTCTTCTCTAAACCTGCTACAAATGTTAGCATCATTTTTGAAGTGTGACCACAAGACACAGAACCCTGTTTCAGCATCAAACAAGACTGCTGACCAGACAAGCAAAGTAATCTGAGAAGCCAAACATACCCTTCAGCTACAACTCTCTCTTTTGGGCTCAACCCCAGTTCACTGAATCACAAGACTTTTCCAGAGACCCTGCTTTCTGATGCTTCTTCAGATGCTTTACAGCTGTAGCAATTCTATGAAAATATTTATTACCTTCTCATAAGCCCATAACTTTACATTTAATTACTCTGAAATTTTGCTGCAGCTAACATGGCAAGTTATTCAGGTCTGCCAATAGCAGGATCTGCCCATTATTCAGCATTTTTTTAAAATTTTAAACATATTGCAAATAACTAAATATACTTTAGTTCACATTACATATTACGTTGCTATTACAAGACATTTTTTTTTCTATAAGCCCATGCAGATTGGAATTTTTACTAGCTCCCTCTTAATAAAAGCATCTTACAGTACTTATCCCCTTATTTCCAGTGGGAGCACTGCCATATGGACAGGTCTGTCATTACCCACACCAACTTTTACTTGTTTTGAACTCATTTGAGGAATCATGTCAAAACTTTTTCAGAACTGAAGCTGATCATTAGAACTGGGTCATCTAGCTCCTAAAAAAGTTAGATTCAAATCATCAGACTGTTTAAACTAGCTAGTACAGAAGTACAATCAAATAGGCTTTCCAGCACAAATGTTTTAAGCAGACTAGAAATAATTACCCTTTTACCTGTCCCCTCTACCCATTGAGTCATGACTTTCAATGGATCAATACCAATTTACTAAGTATATTTTTTCTCACCACATTTTAAAATGTCATCTGACTGTTATTAATGAAGCTACAGATAGATTTTTAGGTTTTCTCTTTTTCTTTCCTTTTTTTTTTTCCTTTTAGCCTCCTATTATAGTTCCTAGCATCTGGTTACATCCACTCAGATTTTTCTGGGTTTTTTTTTTACATTCTCTTCTAGGTAATATCATCATTGCCTTCACTTTTATTATAGCTTTTGGAAAGTCTAAAAAATTGTTCTTAAACTCTTCCAAGTTATAATTCATACATCTGAATTCAAACCTTTTCTCCTTTTAGATAGAATTCGTATTTGCTGTCTCTTATAACGACAAGTATGGTGGACTGAACTTGTACCCACCACTGCAAGCATGACCATTGGATAACGATAAACAAGCATTCATTTCCAAATCTGTAAACAATTTATCTTTCAAGATGCCATATAATATATAATTTCCTTATATTTGGCTTAACAGTATTTTTCTTGAGGTGCCTGGTATCTAAAATTTTCAGAGATTTTAAGGACGTTCTGCTATGCAAGCAAGAAACATTCAGTAGAAACCAGAATGATCCTATTCTCTAATGCAGAATCCATGTAGATCTTTTTGCTCATTATGTGCCAAAGCACTGCCCTCACATGTACTGACATCCCAACAATGATACAAAGCTACAGAACTATGTAACTCCATGTACCAAGGCAAACAGCAAACATAAGGCCATAAAACAACCTCTGCTTCCACATTTAAAAACTCAGCCTTTTTACATAAAATGCATTTAAACCCAGTTCTGCTGTTCCTGCTTTCTATTCCTTGGACTTCTTCTGTTGGCTATAAGAGAAAAAGGACTGTGTGTACACTGTGTGTACATATGAGTCTATTGACCTCAGTTTCCATTACTTCAGAGCAGTTTCACTGAACAGGAATTTTTAAAAATCAGAGATAAAAACAGTGAAAACTGAGGGTAGTTAAAAAACATTCAGGTAACCCTCAAAGTGGCTACACAGAGTAGCCAGTGTCTCTGAAATTCCTTGATGGTCAGTGAAGGTCACAAGACTCTGTGATCTGAAATATTGCTTCAGCAAAAACTCTTTGAAGCTACAGCATATTTAGCTTCAGATTTTTGTTCATAAAAATATTCTAATTACAAAGACTTAGGAATGCATGTGAATCATTTAACAATGCAAATTTTCGAACAAAATAAAACTCAAATTAATGCCAGAAGCTTAATTTTTTAGTTCCTGCTGTCTCTGAAAGTCACAATGTGTTCCCTTAGTGCTAAAAAAAGACATAAAATATTAAAATAACAAAACAGCTCTACTATTTATATAAATTCCTGAGTTGTCACAGTTCACATTATCAGTTGACAGCAACTTGTGTCATGCAGAACATAGCAGTTTGATTCTGAGAGGCTCCACCTCTCAGAGATGGAACTTTCCTTACCAGAGAAGGTAAGGAGATCAGACACAGCTTAGATAGCAAAGAATGTATCATCATCTGCCCTTTGAGGCTGGGCCTCTACTGACAGTTGGTAAATTTGTTGAACCAAAGTTTTTGATGGTTCTGTTTGTGCTGCACTAAAATATGCTCCCAAATAAGCAGAATATTTCATGCTTTGTTCTTTTGGTTTTTTACAAAAAGCTGAAACACATTATCTTTGGAAATGATCTATTGAGTGCTTCTTTTTCCACGTCAATAGTTACCAACTTCATTTCATGCATGATGGAGAGTATGGGATGTGGTATATATCCCTTCCTTTTTTCATATTTATTATATCTTTGTAAAGAACCAATATTTAAATAAAATATAGTTTCTGATAGTGGTGGTCATCAGTTTTCAGAAGTCAAAAGAAATCTTCCCACATTCAGCTTTGACCTTATCCCATGTCAAAGCTATCAATAAATATTACAAGAAGTACACTCATCCTACTGTTAACTGAATTTTTTCCCAACAAAATGAGATCTCCTTTTACTCCACACTGTCAGAAAAAACCTCAGAAACTTCTGAATAAGGTAGCACATATTAAAAACAGTAACAGCCCACAAAATGCCTATTCAACTGTGCTGAAATACGCTAAAAAAAATGCAACAAAAAATTACAGATTTCAGATAGACTTTATTTGTAATGAAATTAAAAGCAAGTCATATAGTAAATACAGACAGGCTTTACATCTGCTATGCAGCAGGAAAAGGTCATTCTGCTACATGCACACATATATTTTCTATTATTTTAAATGTACAGTAGTGTAATACTAAACCTCGTTTTCATATACACCATAGTGCTTTATATAGAATATCAATTGTTGTATTTTATCATGAAAAACATTTTAAATGACATCATAACAATTAGATATACTATGTCTTCAATTTTGTTTGCATTGTATTTTCCAGCTACTGGTTTCAGAAAATTGGCATTAGTTTTGTTCTTCTCTTCATGAAGAGCATACAGTAATTTGCAAAATCAAGCAAGGATGAAAATGTGATTGAAATATAGGAATTTTTCTAATGAAATATTATTATTGCATTATAAATTATTGATAGAACGGTTCTGGAACTCTCTTCTGATGTGCTCATCGTTTTGAGGGAAAATTTCCATAAGAGATACAGCTATTGCTAGAGTGTGTTTGGCTTCAGATGCACATTTTGCAACACTTTTATTAAATTATGGTCAATATAACGGATTTTTAAGGCATTTTCCCCAGTCCATGCCCATGAAAACACCACATTCAACCGCAGAATTGCCTAATTGAGAAATACAATTTACCCTTTTGCCTTAGGTACTTTTACAGTACAAGAGAGGTTTTACATATTCACATTGAACAGGTACTTGAAAGTATTGCCATATTACCATTACATCTTAGCAATGTTATGCTTGCACCATCTTCACTTACATAGCAGAAAATGTTACCTTGAATTACTGTTTTAATGTGGAGTTCTAACGCTTCATTGACTGCAGTCTGAGTTTCTCTTTCCACTGAAACCAATGACCAGGTGTGCTAAATGATTTCTATCAGGCTCAAACAGCTAAAAAAGCTCCTTGAAATGTTAGTAGACATCATATCTATTTATTACACTAAACATGTTGCTAAATGTTGGCACAAAGCTTGAGAAGAGACCAAAGCATCTGGAGGGGGGTCTTCTGACCTCAGAAAAAGGAGCAGAAGTGCTTCTCCCTTAATTCAACCATGGAAGAAAGAATTTACTGAGAAATTTTAATCCTAAAATTCTAAGCAGCAAGAACATTTTCCTTTACATCAAGCTAGTACATAAGGCATTTTATGTTGCACAATATACAAAATAGTATAACCAAAGCCATCTTTTTACTCAAGAATTTCATCTTAGTACTTACCTGTCCATGTCCTGGAACCCAAAGATTCGTAAAAGAGACAGTCCATTAAAAATAAATGCAAAGTATAACCATCTACTAAAATAATGACATTAACAAATATTGAAGTCTAGTTAAGGAAATTTCTCTTGGCTTTCGGTTGTTTTTCCCTACCTGGCCCATCCCAATCTTCAGTCTCCACAGCAAGCTGCCCTGGTTTCTCTGACCTGGCATCACCATCAGATTCTGCTGCCTCCTGGATGCCTTCTTCATTGCCTGAAAACACATCAAAAAAAAATACAGTACTGACATATTCCAATAGTGACTTTTAAGCAGAGCTCCTATAATAGCCAAACAACTGCTTACGTGCCTAAGAGAAAACATATGCATGTTTAGAAACAGAGATAAAATGGAAAAAAATATTAGACATGTAAACGTTCATGAGTTTCCACCGGCTCAAAGAAGCCCTGAGTCCCCAGTACTTGCAGTTCCACAGAGAGAAAATCTTGGAAAACAGTGTTTACTCCATATGCTTAAAAAACAGAATCACAACTCGCACCTAATTCTGTAAAACAAAGCACATAAAGCCACTGAGTCTGTATGCACAAAGGAGAGAAAGAAACCAGCTTGTGACCCCTCAGGAACATATGCTTTCAGTTATGGGTTTTCCTGAATTGACACCTAAATATTTCTTATGCACTGCAGATAAATGACACTCAGAACAAAAATACAGTCCACTAAACATTTTGCTTTTTCACACTAGTGAAAACTTAATCCATGGTATTTCACCATTTAAGGAATTTGCCCTTAAAGTTATAATATACCAGCAGAGCCCTGAAGTAATTTTCTCCCTATCAAGCTTTATTTAAAGGAATGCTACATTTCTGATGAATTTTTGAATTTTCACCATCCAGAGGTACCTGAAAATGTCTGTCTGCCTTCCATTACTACCCACTGCAAGGTCACGTACAAGACACACAGAAAATTATGATAAGGTCAAATTTTTAGAGATAACGATTTAATTTTTATTTGAAGAACTGTTTGTTGAAGGTGCAGTTATTTCAGGTAAACAAATACACTAGGCAAGCACTATGCCAAAATACTTAGAAATAACCACTATGAAAACTCGACTGAGGATGGTTCGGGTATTAACACAAAACACTCTGGCCACTGTAAATCATTAAGTGACCTGTCTAAAGGCTTTTCCAGGTTTGGATTTTACTCATTTGTAGATACATTTTTTTAATACTAACTATCCAGGAAACTCATGCATATGAAGACACTAAGAAGAATGGAAAGAAAAAACCCAAATCTACAAAATTAACTACTTCAGTCAAATAGGACTGATTATGGTTTAATTTTTTTTTATCAAACTTGAAGGCCACTTGTTCAAAAATGATCTCCCACAAAAAAGTGACAGCACTAGAAAATAAACTGAAAAACAAATTTATAAACTGATAAATCAGACCCTTTGTTGATTTAACAGGAGACCAAGAAGGAGCAAAAAGCACAGCAATTAAGCAGTAACTTGTAATTTTTTCCCCACTCATGATAACAAAAGCTTTAATTAGCAACATAGGTAAAGAAATGTGATTACAACAAACTATGCCAGATCCCCATACGTTATCACTGGAGCTATATTTATACCGGATAAGATTGTGACCCAGAGTTTTCAAGTATATGATTATATACAAACACTACAAAGTATTAACTGCATGTGCACATGTAATGTCTGGTAATAACACATTCTTCCTTACATTCATAAAACACGATTTTTCAAATATGAAGTATAAGAGCCTGAACAACTACTACTCACACAAACACAATACTATAATCACTCCAGAGTTTGATTACAAAACTACAGCTCAGTGAACTTGTGGTACTAAAAACATAGTCCAGAATATTCATAGGCTCTAGTTGTGTGTAAAATAAAACTTGATTACAACACAAATATCTAGTATAATTTTTGTGTTAAATTGACTGTATAACTGTAGCCAGGCATTTGAAGTTATCATGCTTCAGTTCAATCTGAAGCTACCTTTTGGAAGAACGTCCTAAATATACTCATGAGCTGAAAAAGCTATCAAGTTTCTGCTATGCAGTTTTGGCAATTATTTGTTTTTAAGCAAATAGCCTATTTTAAATTAGTACTTGTATAGTTACTTTGTAGTAATCAGACCTCTGCTTTCTTTGGGTGGACTGAAGAACCTATTGGATCATTTTACCTTCATTTTTCTATATTCACAGCTAGTTAAAGCAGCAAAAAATTGTCTTTCATTGAAGAGACACAAAGAAATTTTTCCTGGCATGATCAACTCCAGTTTTCTCAAAAATGTTAGAAAGCACTTCAAAGCAAGGGCAATTCTTACTTTTTAACTCAAGATGTATAACCCACACAGACAGTTTCTAGAATGTTCTTTGTACAGAATGCAAATGCTTTTATTCCACTCCATGTAACAGAGCTGTATGTACTAAATCAGAACAGTAAGAGCAAAATTTACAAATAGTAATTCTTTTAGGCAATAAAGAAGCACAGATAATTGGATAATTCAACCTCCAAAATATTAAGTTCTTCCAGGTTATAATATATGCCAACCTGCTGTTAGCTTGCAAATTTCAGCATTCTTCCAATCAGTGCAACAAACCAGAATATAAACAAATTAAACTATTAGAATTAAAAGGGGACAAAGTTATGTGAAAAGATTGGGCTGAAAAGCAAAAGGACTGAACAACAGCTAAGGTACACAAACTATAGTACACAGTAATTAAGTATTTGGGAGATGAGGAAAGATCTGAAAATGTATGTTAGCAGATGACTTAACTTTCCATTAACTTGCTTTTTCAGTGTTCCATGAAGTATAGTGTTACATGGTTTTCATAGTCAAGTTTTAATGAACTGATGCATGTCTTGTGCAAACAGAGTAGATAAAATGTGTAGAATTTACAACAAGGAAAACTTTGCTTTGCATCTAGAAGTATTCTTAATTATTTTCATTGATATTTTCTATTATTCCCAACTGCCAAGTGCATGCATTACACACCTGAAATATCACCACACAGATTTCTCCTGTTCCCCCACACGACTCCAATCTGCTTGTGAAACCAACAAACGGTACATTACTGTCAATCTCCAAATCCACCAGGGAGTGAAGCCTATCCCAGGCTCAGCTGAGCATCAAGGTCAGACTGAAATGGGCAACCAAGACAATCCATTTGGTGCTGGAGACACTGCAACTTTAAAAAGCCAAAAGAAGGCTTAGCGGAAGAGCTGATAACAAAGCACATCTCTCAAGCTTTTTTTCTTTTCTTTCCCCATACTTAAAGCTATTTTAGCAGCTAACATTTGTTTAGCACAAAGGAGTTTATTTCCTTTCAGAATTTATTTTCTTTCCATTGTTTACTCTTTCTGTTTAGTCACTGACTACCCTTCAGTCTCAATAAGACTATTTTTTTTAATATTTATTTTAGAACTGATTACATTTGTCTTCAATCTACAGGTGTAGATATTTAACTGGATCCAGGACAGTAATTATTCCTTTCATCCAAGTCCAATCAAGTAATCAAGTCCTTTTTGCCTATATATACTACCCATTTGCTACTAATTTGTGATTCTTTCTAATCCCATTATTTTGTGTTTTCTCAGACTTTTTCTTTACTTCGCTGCTCAATTACATTTTGCATTTAAGTTAAAGGATAAATAACTTTTCCCATCAACACCAAGGAGTGGTATAAAAGCAATGATAAGTACTTTAAAATGAACCAAAATCTGTTTCTGTCTAAGCATGTTTAAGCAGCTGCTTCTTAGCAACCAAGCCTGGTAAGCAAATTCTGTCCTTTAAATGATCATTGCATGAGAAAATACTCTTCTGAGTAAGCACATATAATACCATAAACTATGTTCAGTCATGAGTCAAGTAAATCTACTAGAATTTCCACTACTTCTCTACACTTGGTAATAAAGTTACACTTTCGGCAAACTCATCACCTCTAACCTTAGATGCCTGGAAGTTAAGCTAGTCTGGACCACTTACGTAGACACTCCTATAAGCAGGGAAGAAAGAAACCTGAGTGATTCATCCTATTCTAGGATGCCTGAGACATGAGACCCCTCTTGGTGTCTGAGAGAGCTGAAATGAATCATCCTCTTAAACACACAGCTTAGACTAGGAACCTATCTTTAGTCAGCTGAAGTTGGGTGAAACAAATCTCTGACTTATGCTGAAATGCTGAATACACAAAATACTGCTTAACTAAGAGGGGAAAAAAAGTATTATTCAAACAACTTCAATATGTAATAGGGATGGAATTTTCATCTTGACCTTATAATTTCTTACCAGCATTGACTGTTTCTGTTGTCATCAAAAACAGTTCAAGTTCTTTTAATGTGGTTTAAATAGCCTAATATTTATTCAATAGACGATTCACCGTAATTCAAGGTGGTAAAGTTGGTCTGAAAATCTGAAGACTGTTAAAGAGACGTATTACCACTAACATGAGAGAGAGAACTCCAACTTCTCTGACAACACTGACAAGTAGGAGAAGAGAGACTTGAATATTAAAAAGTAATTTCACTTTAATCTTTTTAACAAATTAAAGACTTCCCAATTTGTACTTAATCAGCTTGTACCACAAGTAGTTGTGGTATTTTAAAGAAGCACATGGGTTAGCAGTTCTTCTCAACCCTGCTGCTTTAATCCATGTTGTTCCTATCAGTATTAGGCTCTTACAGAAAGTCTCGTACAATATAACTATTGAACTTTCTTGACTAGGAATATTATAGCAGCTGTTAGGCACTCTATAATGTATTTTGCAATCAGCTAAATCAACAAAGTATTTTTAACAATGAACAGTTCAGAACTGACAGATCTACTTTCTTGTTCGCAACTGCTTATCAGGGCATAGATATCATGTGTGTTTACCAGGTGCTTCCTATAGTTAGGATACCTTCACAGAAGCCGCTCACAAAAGATAGGGTCATAAAAGAGATGAAAAACGTGCAAGCTTCATACACTCATGGTTTTATCACAGACAAAATAGCTTTGGGTGAAGGACTGCACCAGTCACAAAAAGCACACAGCAGTTTCTGTTAGAGTGAGAGAACATTAAAAGTTTGAAATTCAGTTTGTTTTCCCTCTTCCTGGCAGCACAAATGTAAACTTAAATTGTTAACATCCTCATACAGCTGTTCAGAGTGAAACATCACTTCTCAATTATAATAAATCAGTTCAGAAATAAATTGTTACAAAGCCTGTAGCACTGTGTATCGCCAAAAGAGAAAATAGATGCAATGCAAAGACTTGGGGAGTCACTCACTTCAGACTTTCATCTGGCAAGGACATAACCTCATGGATGGTGACAAACCAGTGCGACTGGCTGTGAAGGGGGAGGGGGCCTGCTCCTTTCTACCACAGTTTACAGCAGCATTAATTCTAGATCCAAACAAGGATTCTGAGACTATACATACCAACTAGATGCCAGAGCTTCAAAAACTATAGATCAGCAATCAAAAACTGCCCTTTGTTATTCGCTTTATCTCAATGCCTGCGACCAGTAACAGAGCTTGCACACACTGATAATCCTGCTCTTGAATCCTAAGAAACACACTGTAAGCTGAGAATTGTTGCCAGGAACCTCTCTTCAAAAGCCATACTCAGTAACTTTGAAATAAACCATACACAACATAAAATACAAATACTTAATTCATTCAATGTAACTTACATTTTAGCAGCACACACTATTCTTAAGAATACCAATGACATCTAACAGGCCTTAACTAACCTTCCTGTGGATTATCTCTTTTTAAAATATTCTGTGTATATATTTAACTATAATTGTAATGGCGATACAGGTTTCAGCAGATATAAATAATTCTGGATATAAAATTATATAAGCTTTTGGAATTGTAATAGAACTGTGAGAATAAACATACTAAATCATATGGGAGGGATGTTTCCACACTTTGTCATATTTGCCAAATGATGAGAGGACAAGATAAACAACTACGGCGGGTTCAATGCCATGCAAATGGGTTTACTCTACAAGTATTGTAAGGGCAGAGAGACACAGATCTGGTGTTATCACTACCAGACTGTTATCAATTCATCTGATACATATTAGAATTCATTTCAGTGAAGCCCATAAAAATCAACTGAAACACCCTACTCTACAAATACAGATAGTACGAGGAAAATCTGGCCCTCAGATGATTGATTTGGTAATGTACTGAAAGAAACCAGCACCTGAACAAGTTAATCTACTGCATTTTATTTCAGATTATATTAATCACCTCAATATTTTTCTTATTTGCAAGCAATTATTGTTTTCTGTCATGCTGATTAACAATCATAATTTCTCCTGGGATAAACCTCATTTGAAATGACTGTATGTTTCCATTTGCCCTAAGCACTCTTAGAATTATTTGTCCTGCAAGTCTCAGAAACAATGCATTGTCTCTTTCCCTAACTTTTAGGATCAGTCTGTGAATATTCAAGTGTTGGGGAGTGCATACATATATACAAGCTGTTAGCTCTCCAAAATAGTGGTATGAAACTATTTTTGTTCCTATTAAAATCACCACTTTGTTTAATAAAATGACATCTTGACACATTACATTTCAGCACAGTGATCATGTTAAAAAGCAGTGTCAATTATTTCTAACCATTTCAGCTACAGCACTTTTCTCCTGGGATAAGACACTGCTGTGCAGCACATTCATCTAGACTGAGTCTGGCCTTCCTCTTTCTCTACATGTTTGATATGTTCTCATTATCGCCACTGTTTGCTTTTGAAGTCCTTTCAAGACAAGGATCACTCATTCAAATGTATTTCCTGCAGAACAGTGAAAGTGTTCTCTAAATTGTATTCCTTTCTTTTTGTTTAATGGGTTTTAAATATATATTTGTATATATGTGTATATATATTCTAATTTTTAGGGAGCAACTCTAAACACCAGTGCTACATATGAGTATTATTCAGATATACTGGCTACTCAAGAGCTCATATCAATTTAAAAAAAAAAGAAAAAAAGTCTTGCATCTTTTCAATCTTTCCCCATTAAAACTTCAAATACAAGAACTCTATTAGACTCATGCAAGTACTGGCCTGGGGTTCAAACTACATAGCTCTAAGCACTTGATTAGAAAAGCAGCAGAAGCATGTTTTAAGATATTTACATGCCACAAATAAAGACTGTTGTTTAAAATAATTTTCAAAAATTATTTCATTGGAAATAAACAATGAGATTCTAAACCAGCCTACAGCATAACAGAGAGATTACTTCAGAGGAATTCTAACAAGTTTCAAGTTCTAAGTTTGAAGGCTCTTCTGCAAGTTCATATATCAATTTAATTATATAACAATTCTGTTTCATCCCTACTGCAGAAATATTCAATCTCCGATAAGAATTCTTCATCCAACCAGAAATACCTCATTTTATACTTCGTAGCTGAAATCATTATCATATACAAATCCAGTTTTTATGTGACTTCCACACATCACTACATAACAAGTAGCAATAGGTATCTGTTCCTACACAGTGAAATTTTAATTTACTTTGTTGAAAACAACTGGAAGTTTTCATTTGAAATAATCAACCTTTCAGATGCTTCAATATCAAAAGCAGCCAATTCCCTGTCATTACAGGTGTGTTCCCACATACATGTTGTATTACACAGGATTTCAAAACCAGCCTAGGCTTCTGTGAGTCAAACCCAAGAAAAAGACTTAGCAGTCAAAAATACAAGATTCTTTATCCAGCAGAAGAATCTACCCAGCAATAATATTTGTCTTATCAATATTTATCCAACGGTGACATAAATGTGGCATTTGCTTTATTTATTTTTACAGATCCTTTCAGAGTTAAATTACTGCAAATATACCCATAAAGTACACAACCTGTGAGCAAGTCTGCTTTTTGGGCCCAGGTTGACAAGAATTTTTTCAGCCATGTCTTAGAACTCTTCTTCCAACATATTCAGAATTTTTGTGTCAGGGTCACCAAATCAGACAAAAAAGAGACAAAATGGACCTTCATTATAAATAAAATTAGAAACAGATGTACGGGACACATGAACTAAGAACATATGGTGAAATTTGTCATTTGTGCATTTCATATTTTAAAGAAGATTACCCTTATTAATTTGCAATTCATATTCTGTCAAATTTGAGCTCAAATTTAAGTCAATCCAAGTTCAAGTTTTGTGACTTTCTAGAAAGAGGACATTACACTACTTGTTGTAACTAAATAATCCCTTCGTGAATTCTATCCCTAGCTGTGATAGAATTCAGAATTTCATTGTTCTTAAGAAAACCAAAATGTGCTGACTGAAAAGGCTGGAGTTGCTTTGATAAACTGCTTAAAGTTGAGTAAGCTGTTTAAGTGTTTCTCTCACTTTTTAATTCTGTACAGTTAAAATAATATTTTCTATTTGGAACTATTTATTTATTTCTTGAAACATAGCTTTCTAGTTTCTTTTTGAGATATAATTTTCTGCTTGATGACCAATTATTTAATGTCTTGATTAGAAGAAGGGTTTGCATGTTTAACTTAGGTCAAATTTTTATCCAACTGAAGTTGATGTTAATACCTACATAAGTTTCAGCTGAACTGAAAATATGGCCTGACAGGTTTAAACATGGGTTAGCAGTAAATAAAAAGAAGTACAGAATAGACAATCTTGTGCTTTTTATTTTGGAAGCTTTTACATGCTCTCTAGTGAATGATGAAAGAAAAAAAAAGGTCACTTCAACATTTTCAGTTATCTCTTTTCCCTTCTAGCAAGAAAATGGGTGGTCCTCTGAGCTCCAGTAGAAGGAACGAACGAGAAAACATAAGAGGTAAAGCACAAAGCAAATGCTGATGTTCAGATGAAAAAGATCTCCTTTCATCCTGCTAGTATCCAAACTAATTCTGGCTTAGCATTGTTCAAAGGCTATAATCAGAGAAATCCCTTCCTTTCTTTGTGCATATTCAGCATCTGACAAAAAGTACGGAAGATCAGAATCATACAATTGTCATGGTTGGAAGGGACCTTTAAGATCATCAGGTCCAGCTGTCCACCCACCACGCTCACTGTAACCCTAAACCCCATCATCCAGAGCCAGATTCAGATGCCTCTAGAACACCTCCAGGGATGGTGACTCCACTACTTCGCCAGGCAATCTATTCCAGTGCCTGACCACTCCAATGCCTAACAGTGAAAAATGTTTTTCTAATATCTAATATTAATCTGAATCTCCCCTGTCTCCATTTAGGGCCATTTTCTCTCATCCTCTCACTGCAGGCAGAGCAGAAGAGACTGAACCTCACCTCACTACAGCCTCCTATCAGGTACATGTAGAGTGTGATGAGCTCTCCTGGCCTCATCTTCTAAAGTTGCTTCAGCTTACTGTGATACAGATAAACATAAGGGAACCCTTACTCTGGGGAATGTGAGAATCCAACAGTGTCACAAACATGCAGACAAGTCAGTAAGAGGTAACTATTGCATTCTTGGAAGTAGTAGTGCTGTGAGTTCTTAAGCATATTCTAGTTATCCTAGGAGATGAAAATAGATACATATCCTCTTCTGTCTCTGATTACCAAAAAGAATGAATATATATGTAATTTAGTCAGAAAGCCTACATAAATAAAATGTAATGAATTCAAATAAATTAAACATTTTAAAGGAATATGAGCTTCAGTAGAACAGAGGCATTGCCAGGGAAAGATAATGTCAGGCACAGGGAGGGGGGGGTGTCTGGTGCCAAGCAAAGCCGAGGGCTGTGCAATCACCTCTATCAGTGCTCTATCAGTGTCTACACTCCAGCCAAATCCAGAGAAAACAAGGAGTCAAAGATTCAGGTCAATAAGCTTATAGGCGATTTGCACAAACTGCTCCTGCAGCAAGGTAAAAAACAAAGTCATATTGGCTTTTCTTTTTTATTCCTTCTCTTTGAACTCCTTGGTCCAAACACACCCTCGAAATGTCAGTGTTATATGCAAGAATTTAAAGAGCTGAGCTTCTTAATCCCGTTAAGAAATAAGAACAAAGTTGCCTGTAAAGATCTCCTTATTGAGCTCAAAGTGATTATGGTATAGCTGCCATCTGCTGATCCTACTTCCACTTGCTATAGCAAAAGTGGTAGAAATTTGTCATGAAATCCACTACTGAAAAGATAAAAAAAAGTTGATTAAAAGGTTTCTGGTTAAAAAAATGGGGAAAAAAATAAAGAAATGAAAGCATAAATCTACCATTTGATCCAGAAGCAGAAAATAGCAAGCATATTGTTAGTCACTACAAGCATAACATGAAAGAAGCAAGGAATCTATACACAGTTGCACACAGGCATACACAGACACAAAGTCACACTCCAGAGGAAAAAGGGACAGACAGAAATAATTTTCAGGGTGTTATTATAGATGGTAGCATGATAGCTTTGCACATGAACTATGAAGGGATAGATAAATACTGATGAACTTAGCTTTGTATATGCTTTCTTATATGAGGACTCACACTGCAGCCGTTGTTCTGAATCTCAAGCCTGGCTGAACAATCAGGTCACATGGTTTAACATAAAAAATTCCAGTCCCAAGCTGGCCTGGCAGGCTGGTAACAAGGTACCTGAGCATGATTTTATGCATATGAACAGAAAACTTAGCTCAGGTTCAGAACTTATCCCCTCCTGCCCGAGCAGAATATGAGAATATGGAACCAGCTATACACTCAGTATGAAGGCCATATATTCCCTGAGTTCCCTTCTTGCTGACTTAGAACTGTATATGGGTTTCAGACTGCACTGGATTCCCCTCATTCTCCTATTCCCCCACAAATAAAGATAATCAATGTATGAGGAACTCGAACTGCTCAACCAGATACATACATCACTACAGTCATACATAGCAGTGTGTGCTGCAGATCATAAAATCATTGCATCCTGAAACAATCCCTCTCTGTCCCACCTCATGTACCCTCCCTATCACCCTCTGTCACCAACTGAAGCAGAGTTAACATTGGGAAGCAGAAGCCATTTGCTTTCCCATCTGCCACCAGGAGTTTTAAGACCACTGAATCTCCTTCCACTGAGGGCTGATGCCAATGCTGCCTTGTGATGAAGTAACCATGGAAAGCCCACAACATGAGGAACAAGAGCCATAGCCATTCTAGAAGCAATGAACAGGAGAACTTGACACAAGTCTCTTGGCAAGCAGCAAGAAATTAACCTGCCTTCTTTCACTAATTATCAGATATGGACATTCCTTCATTTGCCTCCTTCTTCTGGCAACAGTCCAACATTTGCTCTTTTGATTACAAACCTCCTCCATTTTCTTCTCTTGCCTCTTTCCTTCTGTGAACACAGCTACTTAACTGTCTACTAATCTCAAGTGATCTCTCTTATTGCTCAAGATAATTTTCCTTTGAAAGTTAAACCTTCATTGAACACTTCTGCTAGGAAGGTCACAAGG
Organism: Drymodes brunneopygia; assembly: GCA_013400955.1. Classification (NCBI taxonomy): domain Eukaryota; kingdom Metazoa; phylum Chordata; class Aves; order Passeriformes; family Petroicidae; genus Drymodes; species Drymodes brunneopygia. Next base: position 513,771 of record VZTZ01027326.1, read on the forward strand.
AACTGTAATTTGTTCAGCCAGTTACCACCACTACCAAGTCACCAAGGCTCCTATTCTCCTTCCTGTTTACAGTGAGTAGAAGATGTCACCATATCAGCATAGCAAGCTTTCTAAGTAACAGACAAGAACTTTATTTTTATTTTTCCTAAGGGTATCTAGGCAGGATGACAGCAATCAAAGACAAGAAAATCAACTATAAACTACTTCACCTCACAAATAAACTTTATTTAGAACTTTTATTTTCACCCTATGACCTTCAACTTGCCCTTTGTGTTGTTCTGTTGTTTTTCCCTTCCTTCTATCTGCCCTTCTGCAATTATTAGCCCTATTACACTTCTCATTTCTGTTAGTATCACCTTATTTTCTTATTCCAACCTATGGTAGACAAAGTTTAATCTTTACGTTCTATCCCTTAGCTTCCAATCCAGTCTACCCCTGTTCTGCAAGGCTACTTTCTCCTTTTACAGACTGTTGAAAGGCCGACATTTGAGTAATAGATTTTCTACATCTGAATTAAATCTGAATTAATCTTAATCTGATACAGACTCTGATTCCAGATGGCCACTGATTAAAAAAATATTCAGCAAGGGAGAGTGCAAGCTAATAAAGGCTTTGTGTGGACAGCATCATCAGATACCCTCTTTATTGGCAGTACAGCAACTTGTAGTAACTAAACATAAACAGCAATTTTCAAAGGCTGTTTTCAAACTGACAAAATGTAATGCACTATCATCAAGGCTACCTTCTATGAAGTTTTTTGTTTCTAGTTCAAACACAGAGACCACTGCAGATTTGTAGTAAAACATCACTACCTTATTTCCAAAATATTCCCTTTCTCCTAATCTCACTGTCCAAACTGCAAACAAATCAAACTCAACTGCCATAAATTATGAAGCTCTTCATACAAAAGGTTAAAAAAATCAGAGTTGGAAGCTTAAAGCAATCCTTGACAAATAGGAGGTTGGTAATTTCCATTTCTGCTTTGAATATTTACATGGTTAAACAGTTGTCCACTTTTTCACATTTGAGTGTAAATGAAGACCACATAGGAATAAATATTCAGATGCAGTAAAGGTAATTTTGTGGTACTGCAAAAGTGTGGGAGAAGAGGAATTTTCCAGATTCCTTGTTGTAAAAGCCATTAATGAGCAAAAGGAGAAGGGAAAAGTAATAGCAGAAAGTCAAAATTCTGAGAACGGAAAAGTTGTAAAATGACATGTAGCTCAATCAATGTGATTAATTTCCTTCACACTTTGCAAAGCCTTTCGCCTTCACCTTCTAATTCTGGCAACTATTCTGCTGAATCTACCTCACAAACCCAAATTAATAAGATGGGAATGACAAGTATGGCTTTATAAAGGCTCCTGTTTGCAATTTAGACAGTAAGGGACTGCTCTCTGCTTACAATAACATCAGGCACAATTTGACAGGAAAATCTCTTCAGTCAAGAAGCCGAAGTTACCAAGTTGTGAACCTGTAAGTCCTCTATTCTCATTCCTCAGAATGAATTGTGACTTCAGTAAATTCTTGCCTTCAGTACCTAGTTTGGATAGCAAAATCCCCTGGTTTTAGGTGGTACTTGAATTTACAGAGGTGGGTAAATATAAAAAACACACCATGGACGAAGCCTCACAAACACCTCCTCCCCAACAGCTGTGTCACTTGTTCCCCATGCCTCTTGATTCTTGCAGGAAGCCCCACTACTCATTTGTCCTCTTGTTCTGAGTCAGCTGGAGAGAAACCCCAGGGGAGGGAAATAGGGAGACAAGACAGATGAAATTTATATCCAAGACAACACCTTTACTTTCTAGAACCTTTAATGGTCCATGCCAGCAAGGGCAGAATTCAGAGATAGCACAATGGATTCCCATGCCAGTTCTGATATATTTCTGGGAAAAGGAAACCCGTTGCACAAGAAAACAGATCTACACTTATTTTCCCCTTATTTGGAAATACTTGTCATTTACAGGCTGCCAATACTATCAAAGAGCAGAAGATGATTCAAAAGCCAGGCCCCCAAAACAGAAATTAGGCTGGCTTTATTTGTTCTCTAACCTATTTGGTAAACATCTCATTTTCATGCTTTTTCATTTTCATAATGCATTTTCATTCATGATGCCAAAAAAATTTCTAGGAAAACCAGAAAAGCTTATTTCTCATACTATCTTTTCATTTCAACACTGAAGCACTACAAAGAAAAACAAAAGGCTACGAATTCTTAACAGATTCATGAAAAAAACCGAGAATTAGTCTAATTTTTAGCATTGAGTATATAATAGAGTCACAACCCTTCCACTAAGAAAAGAACACAAAAGAAATTTATTTTCTTTCCACATTAGTTTTGTCATCTTAGGGTTTATCTTCAGAAAAACACAAGCAGCCTCATGCTAACGACACTTAGGATGTGATCCTGGAGAAGTAGGACAATCGACAGAGGCTGAGACATTAAAAAAGCCCAGCACATTTCCAGTCTCCCATTCCATCCTTTCCCAGTGAGATTCCCAATTTGCTTCAAAGTGGGACATTTTGTCACACTGCCTCAGCTGGAGGTAGATTAGAAATTTTATGTGCCCCTTGATCCTTAAAATTCTTCTTTTCAATTTTTCTTCTACAGCAGTTGTTCCAAAGAGACTTAAGATTCTTTTATAACCACAACACACTTACAAAATGCTGGGAAGTCAGAAGGTATTTAGCCTGAAGAATCAGCAGAAGTCCTTAATAAAACATATAATCAAGATAATCAAGATTCAGATTTAAATGGATTCCCATTTGATGTCTGATCTTCTTCAATACAATGGCCTAGATTCTGGGCTTTCCCTGAAAGATGTGTTTATCTAAAGGGAAGATCCAAGATAAATTGAAATTCAATGTAAATTTGCAATATTGATTGCTACTAAAAAAAAAAAAAAAAGTCAAATTTTTTTCTTGATTTCACCTAAAACCGTATTTTCCACCAATAGGCCCTGGAAATGCAGTAAGAAGTACAGAGAGGTAACTAAATCAAACTGATATGATATGAACTAATAGTGGGACATAGTATTTCACTGCTGATAGGAGGAATTCAAGAGACACCAGAATAATGATTATGCAAATAGTGGTTTAAATATTTATTTAGTACTGCCAATAACAGGAGGAGTATTTTTCTCCAGCTAAAGAAAATAGTGTCTGAAAGGCACATTAACCAGTGAACACAAAGTAATTGTAGCATTTGTTCTCATCACAGTTGTAATAGTACTAAATTCTTCCTGTTTGTAAAGAATCTATTCATAATCTGGTCTCTCTTCACAGTAAGATTTGCAGCAGCTTAACTTCAAAATATCGATTATATTGTTTTGATCTCTAAGGGTGATTTACTATGTATCAAGAACCTGTAGGGCAAGAAGTAAGTCATTTTGTAAAAAGCATGGAAGCTATGTAGAGGATATGTAGAAAATAGATTGCAATGCTTTTGCCACTGATGACTGAAGACTCTTTAGCAAGGACTAATATTCTGTGGTCAGAACACTTGACTCATCAAACGGATTTATTTGACTTTGTCCAAGACAGATGAAAATAATACAAAATCAGAAACATATCAAGTTATCATGAGAAAATTTATGTCAGTATCTGGGAAAGAACAGAAAGACAGAGAAACCATCAACATCCAAATGCCCGAGGGATTTGTGGGCTAACAGAAGAACACCACCACAACAACTTCAGCTACTTAACAGGCATCCTTACCTGCAGAAGACAAACAATAAAGCAATTAAGTGGGTATCTGGCAGGAAGAAAGTTAATTCAATGTTCTAAATAACAATAGTGTGTTTTTCTGCCAGCTGGCTGGGAAGCAGCACAACCTTGCAGACTGAACTGGTAAGAATGAATTGGTGTGTCTTGTGCTAAAATACCTCAGTCTTCAATAATTTGCAAGTAACAAGTGCACCAAATAGGTATCTGCGACTTCAAAAGTTATAGTTTCACAAATGACTAGTTTTTTACTGTGCATAATAAATTCTATATTAAGCTGTATTTTAATACTAGAATCTACAGACACAACGTGTTTTCCTCACAATGTTTCCTAGGCAGAGAAGCAATGAACAGAGATGCTGCATTGCTAGCTTCAGATCTGATAATAATTGACTTCTAGGGCCTGTTCTCTACAGTTAAATATGTAGAAAATAACACTTGAAGGAAAATATTAAGGCAAGGTGATTTATGTCCCTGAAAAGTGTCTTTCAACATACTTAAATATTTATCCCTTACCAGACCTAATTTAACAAGTGACTCCCTTTCTGGTTTTTAAGGTAGTATTAATAGGGTTCTTTGTATATTTTAAACCAAAAAAATCTCTTTGACCAATTGGACACAGTTTGGCCAGTATTCTTTCAAGAGGTTGGCTACAATGATTACCTTTACTACAAAAGTATTCCACTTCTTCACAGCTCAGATTTTCAGGCTCAAACTCTGCAGAAAAGCTTTCCTCCAATGGAAAGTCTTCTTTTGAGACAGTATCATTTTCCTCAGACAGGCACTCTTCTTCTTCATCCTCAGTGGCATCTTCAAGGGGCCCTTAAAAAAGAATCAGGGACACTGTGGCAAAACCATCTAACAGGACAATGTGAAATAAAACCTTAGTGAACTCTTAACTGGCATTCTGTAGCTAGTTTTTCCTTTCACAGCTGTGTTCAGCATTTATTAGAATTGGACAAATAACATTTTATGGAAATTGAAATTGAAAGCGACTTTTCAGATGACTTCAGAATATGCAAAATGTCATTAATAATATGTATTAATAATACTAGCACATGGGAGTTTTTCATTATTCATTGGGCTCTACTATTAAACACAGTTTTAACAGCAGAAATCAAAGCTGTATTTGTAAAACGACATAAACAGTGAAGAGCTTTCTCTTGTTTGTTAGTGATTGTTTTTGATGCTGAATTACAGAACTTAAAATGTTCCTTTACATGCTTTATTAATCAAATTAAAAGTACTGACAACAGTTAAATACTACACATGTTTTGACAGCACAAACTTCAGCTTATTCTGCTATTTTGCTTCAACCAGCCCCTGATGGTATCCATGATCATTCATGCCAGACTCTTTAACAGATTCCCAGTCAATGGACAGGACTCAAGAGACTATTTATTCATTTCCCACAGGCCCAACAAATGTCCTGGCAAACTACTAGCCCAGGGCTACAAAAACATTAACTAGTTACAGAAACAGGGCATGAGTTTTAATTTCACATGGTAGTCTGAGGTCTTTGACTTTTCTTCTAGTTACCTAGAGATACGACTGCCACAGATCCTCTCAAAGAGACAGCACCAGACAGATTATAACACATAACACTAAGGTTACCAATTAGAATATACTCAAAAATTAAAATATTTCTTATATACACACACTTCAAAATCATTGGTTAATAGTAACTATTTGCTAAAGACATCTCTTGTGCATGATGTAGAATTTCACCCTAGATTTAAATAGAGATTTGAAATAACTGAACATGTTTTAATTTAACTAAGATTTTATTAAATGTCAGTATGTTTCAAAATCCATCTTAAGACTGGATTTCAAAAGAGAGATTTCATTATACATGGTTGAGGCTTGAAAAAATTATGTATTTCACTCTCCAATGAAAGCACAGCCTCATTTATAATTGACTGAGTATTTCTTCTTCAAAATGAAAGCGAGCTAGCTAATGAAAAAAATGTGATTTGTATTTATATGATAGTTTTACGGTATTAAATACACTATTCCTATATAATCTATCATGCTGAGATACAATACATATATGATTCTGTTGTGTTAAATGAAAAGGAAGGAATAAATTTTTAAAGAAATCAAATATTGACTACACTCTCATTTTATGTAATTTATTACGAACCAATGACTACCTACATTTATTAAAACAGCAACATTCACTTTAGGCTATGTTGTGTAATTCTTGCTTCAGAGGAGTACGATGGTGACTTTTTTTCGAAATTCATTGAGATTCCCAGCTGGGATTCCATAAATTAATATAGCTTACTATCTTTCATGGAAATATGACTCTCTGTGCCAGCTGAGAATCTGACCAAATGAGCCCACTTTTGTAGACACATACTCGCCAACAGTAGCTGTCATTCAACAATATAGCTCCTAAAATAAGGGGCTATTATTATGGCTGAAGAAATAAAGATTCTCACTATCAAAGTATCCATTACTGTTAATTGCACCTTCCAGCCATGCTGGGAAAAAATCCAGCAACTGCATATGCACAGGGAATGAAGAGTGGCTATGGCACTGTACAGAGCAGAGAACAAAGCACGAGCACAGGCTGGAGCAAGTGCACTGCAGCTGAACATGGGCACTGCAGGCACCTCATGTGTGTCCAGGTTCATGAAATGAAAGCACAAGAGGTTCTGCACAAATTATCAGAAATACTGTTCAAATTTTATTCTATTATTAATATGTGACATTGTCTGTAGAGGCACTTACTGGTGTGTACTCCTCATAACACCTGGATAAATAAACTAGGGAAAAAAATTGCTATTTTAGGGAAATGTAAATTTTTGCCACATATAAAAATGTATTAATATCACATTTTGCATAATGTCATGGGCAGCTATAAGCCTAATAAACTTGCCAAGTATTTTAAATCTGCAGAAAATATTTAAACTTCAGCCAACATTTTCAGTGAAAGTCGATATCCTGCTGAATGATCAGCTCTTTGTTATTGACTTTTACAATGTGTCTTACAAAATACAGCAAAAGCAATTACCTGCAAGTAATCCAACTGGCATGTATACATGACATTTAGATCTGTTTCTAGATGTTAAACCAGTTTGTTTGATCAGGTCACCAATATGTAATCAGCAAGCTAATCATCACTGTACGTTAATTAGGAAAAGAACAGAAATGCAGTTGCTATGCTTTCATTTGCAGCAGTCATGGAAACACATCTTATAATTTCCATTGACACTTCTTCCAAGAAAGGAGAAGAAATACAATGCACCAGCTCCACAGTACTGGTTCAAATCCCTGTCATTTTGTGGGCCAGGACTTTATTTTTTAAATCAATCTTCAACTAAAAAAAATACTGACTAACACTACTACAGATACATCCTATGTACGAACAGGTATGTAATATTTCCTAAAGTTACACGTCCAAGCATTTGCAAACATAAATGTAAATGCTGTCACATCCCAGGGAGATCAGAGGTGTGCATGCACCTGCACCAGGCTTTGCCTTGCACGTGCAGCCCATGTTCAAACCCCAGTGAAGTTTATCCAGACGCATACAGGCACACATCAGAGCTTTACCTAGCGGGGGCTGGCATCAGAGCCTGTGCCCCAAACACCAGCAATGACCATTGCTGAAGTTGGAGGATCCATGCATTAATATTTTTCCAGGTTTCAGGCAGCTGTTGCCTTGTCTAATTCACCCATCTACAACCTGATCTTTGGGACAAATTTTGTCTTACGCATGTTGAGCTATCTTTCATTGTTCAAATGTCAAAATATATTCAGCTTATGCCCAGAACTGGTATACTGTAACTGATAACTAAAGAGTAAGGCATTGTTCAACATGAATAAGACCAACTCCCAAGAATAAGATCAAAATTGAGTATTTCTCAGTTGATAGTTTCGTGGGAACTCAAAATCAATGATTTTTGTGGCCATTTTTAATTATCAGTCAAACACACAGAAAGAAAACACTGAAATCCAAAGTCATTACAAGGAAATAGAGTAAATTCTCTATTCTTGACTACTTCATCTCATTACTTGCACATAAACAGACTATAAATAAAAATACATTTTCAAAATCTCACGATAAAGAGAATATGGAACTAAATATTCCTGAAAAATGCAAAAACATTAACTATGCAGGCTTATGTTTGCCTGATTTGGTCATGGGCCAGCAAAAACCTCTAGCTGGTACCAGTAAATTACATCAGCTAGAGAACTAAGAATTTATCTGATTCAAAGACTTATAGGTAGGTTATCAATGTTGACTAGCTCCTCTATCTAGGGAACAACCTGTACAAAAGCTACTGCAAGTTCTTACCTAATTTAAAATACTTAAAACTACTGGCTCATATAGACAAAAATAAATGTGCGTAAAAACAATAGGGTTTCTTTCAACTGTTTTCTGTGATAGTGCTTTTCTTCCCCCAGTTGTTATTATGTTGATATATTACTTTCAACAATCCAAATACAGGTTAATCAGTTACTTTAGTACTATGCTTTACCTTCTGCATTTCTTTTAAATTTTTGATTTAATTTAATAGTATTACTTCCATTACTTAAACTAATCATATTATTAAGTACTTGTGGCACAACATGTACTATGTCTACTTTTATTTCAACTGGACCAGGGTTAAGGTCCCATCCTGTTTTGCTGAAAAATACTTTCCAATAACTGCTGATTAAGTGTGACTTTACAACCAATAGCCATAATGACAGAGCAATAAAAATCCAAAAATTGCTACTACTGAAATTCATCTGAGTGTAACAGTGATCTGCCAATAAACAGCCCTGAAATATGATTAGACTCTTTAATAATTAAAGCAGTAAAATTTCAAACTTAAGCAGTTTAAGAATTTAGATGAAAAGTTAATTCCAGAGATAGTCTAGATGTTTGTCTTCTCCTTTCAGCAATTCTTTTCCTATTAGCAGTTCGTAAAAGAACGTGATGCAATATAAGGAGAGGTGATTCTGAAATGCTTCAGACTAGCTAGATAATGATGAATAGTTAAGAATTCCCAATAACACTAGGCAAAACCTCAATTTCTAATCTTAAGTATTTGGGGGTACTTTATTTTGAGGCAAATTAAGTCTCTATTAACTCATTCTGTATTTTGCATGAAGCCCTGAAAAAATTTTTTCCGTTATAAAACAAGCAAATAATCATGTTGTACACAACAGAGGATTTAGAGGGGTTGAGCAGTTTACTTACTCACTTGGTACTTACTCCAATTCATGAATATTTATTGATAAGAACACAAATCTCAACCATTTTTGCAAATAGCAGAGATAAACAAGACATAGTAGAAAACAGCACAACTAGTGACAGCAACGAAGCAGTCAATGTGGTAGAAATCTGTATGGCTTAGTGGACACAGTAGTCCACTTAGAGAAACCACCACATATAATTTGATACAAATAACAGTATCTGCTGAGGAGAGGCTGACGAGTGAGCTGCATGTGCCTTCATGGAGAAAATTACTTCTGATTGGGGCCACTTGCCAGCACAGTGTGGGGAAATCTGAGCTGTGCTCCCTAATTTGTACCAGATTTACAGACACTCAAGGGCATATTTTTTAGCACTATTATTAAATGCTAAATAAATAAATATTCCTAAAATATCATATACTGTAATGTAAATGCAAACATATAGATGCAAACACACAAGGATAGCTAGCTAAGTGGCAATCCCAACACAGTGAGGAACAGATGCTACCTCAGCACTTAAAAGGACAGGCCACATTTAACAAAACAAAAACAGCACTGTAATAATTTTAATAACACATAAGAGTGTGAGAATAAACAATCAGAAAAGGATTCACACTCACTTAACAAAAGACACTTCTGCTACAATAAACACTCCTCTTAACACAAATTTGAGCATCGAACTCCTTGAGCACATTAGTCCTGATACATCAGTGCTTGACTCCAGTTTTATGGTACTATAACTGTAATGAAATAATTGAAATTCAATAACATTAAACTGGGTAAGTTCTGTAATAATTTCTCATAGCCAAATTCATCAGACTTTGCCCTAATGAAACCACTTAAATGCACGCTCAAATTAAGCACGTGCTTAATATGCTTTCCTGTCCAGTATTTTGCACTTAAAATACATGTATCCTATAGTAGAGAAGTATCATTGAAATAATTACCTCATGAAAATGTGAAGTGGTTAGCTTCCTTCTCACCTACCAACATTCTCCTACATTCCCACAGCAGCAACATAAATCAGTGCTCTTAACAAATTAAGAATGCCTCAGAAAGCTTACAATACTTGACAGTGAGTGGCTGGGGAGAGGTTCATGAGTATAATTAGTAGTAGCAGCATTAAATAGTAACAACTTCAATAAATCAGAAGCCTGAAATTCACTGGATCAACATCAGACATTTTGCATGTTCTGTGGGATCCATTCAGTATTTCCTAGGAAAACATGCTGTCACATACAGATTATCCATAGCTTATGGTAAGACCTAGGTATGTGATGCTCTCTGATTACAGAGGGAAAAGCTTCAGAAAAAACAATCCATTTGTCTCCTGTTTCAACATGAACATTTCCTTCTCAGCAGAAACGATTACATAATGCAAGCAGCAGGCAAACACTTCGTATGAATTCACATTGTAGGGAATCTTTTTCTAAAAATTCAGTCAGGAATACTAAAAATACAAAAGAGGGTTCAATTTATTTCATTTTAAATATGGCAATGGGAGTGAAGACACCATACAGTAATTCAAAGTTCTCTTCCTCTTGGGAAGTTTTCTGTACAGGACGTCCTTAGAGACTTCTCTGTCCCTTTCAGTCCATTGAGTTTACTGGTTATTTATCTTAACTGAATTATTTCTGTCATTTCTGTTACATTTTGAGCTATACTTAAGAGATGCAGTGCTGCCTAAGCACATTGAACCTCTCCAGTCTGTTTAGCAAATTGGCTGAACTTAAGAACTTTTGTCCAGATTGGAAGATTGCTCCAATTTGAAAGTGATTCCTTACATCTTCATTGGGGCATCCTGGCAGAATGAACCATTTCTCACTTTCAAACTGGGAGAAACTTTATGACCATGATTCAATGACAAACTTAATAGAGAGAAAGGAAAAGAAATGCTTTTTGGACTCTATAAATCTAAACCAAGCTGATGTAATTGAGCTTAACGGCAAGAAAAAGGGTACAAAAAGTATATTTCTGTAGGAAAAAAAGTTATTTTTAAACACCTAAGTTCTTCCTGCAGCCACTCACTTTTAACATAAGTTGCATCAGGGGATCTGGTAGGAAGGAAACATTTTTATTAATTTTCCCTTATCTGTAAGAAGAATGCTGATTTTTTTTTTTTTTTCATTTACGTTCCTTGCCTGCAGGTAGCAGACCAAGAAAATCATATAGCAGAATTTTTTCCTTTTGATTAATTTCTTTCCATGTGTTATGTTATTTCTTATATATAATTGATTTCAGGTTTTGCTTGTAGCTGTACATCTTTTTATATCAGTACCTACTCCCTTCCTTCAATCAAGAAAGTTGAAGGAAATTACCTGAATTTTGTTAAGTTTATTAAAAAAGGCGCTCTGTGAATATTTAAATTGAGTTTTGAAATGGTAATACAAGAAAGATATTAGAGAATTTTAATAGTAGGTTCAATTTGACCCACAGACTATTGTAGAAAGGGTCAAATTTTATTCAAATTATTTCTTTACAAAAAAAATATGAACCCTTTGATTTTATTAAAGTAGATTAATATTCTTCACTGCTGGGTCTTTTGGCACTTCGGTGCATGACAGCATTAACTGTGCTTGTATATGAACTTTTCAAAGACCTTTAAATGTTCTAGTAATTTGGAACTTCACTTTCATTTATCCCCTTGTCTTCTTTTCCCTTACCATTATCCAAGAGGCCACAACAAAATTGACAGTGCCCATGGTCCGTTTGCTCTTAGAGCCAAGGCCAGAATATTTCCAATCAATAAAAGTGAAATGATGAAAAAGAAACCACTGAAAATACGCTTAGGGAGACATTAATTTCAAAAAATAGCATGCAAGTGCACACAGAACATGAACTGCAAGACCTTTGCAGTTAAATATCAGACCTCAGTTTTCAAGCAGGGGCTCATGCCAAAATACATGTCTTAATTCTACCTACACTCGTAACAGCTGCACAGCAGATGCCGTTCTGTGTATTTCTGGTGATACAAGAGGAGAAGGAGAAGAACAGAGGGGACAAGATGAGTATTCTGACTTGGCACACTACTAAAGTCACAGCAGCAACACAGAACTACCACAGAACCAGAGTGCACCAATTTCCAATTTTCCTGAAGGGAATTTTTAACTAAAGCCTACAAAGCAAACAGCAAGGTGGACATAAAGCTCTCAGAGATGCATTTGTGATCCTTTTAGATAACTTTTCATGTTAGGAATAATTTTACAATGGTAGTTTATCAGTGGTTTTCTTAAATTTAACAGAGTAAACAAGGAGGATTTCTTACTTCCTTACACAGAAATGTTATCCCTGAAGCATTTTCCCCTGAATTATGATATATTTTGCCATTTTAAAACCCATCATTTATTTCTGTATGATTACTATCTGCTAAATTTTACAAAACAAATTTTGATACTATTGGCAATCTGATTCAAAATACTGGCACTATCATTTGCCCCGTGATACTCAGCTCCTTTTAATGAAAATATTATCCAGTTCCAGTGTATTGCTATAGCTAGATAAGTATGATGTTTAAACTTACAGGCTAAAAAAAATAGAAAGGGAAAGCACCACTTGCGTAAGCAGGCTTGTTAATTCTGTGTCCTTCCCTAAAATTAAATGTAAAAAGAAAAAAGAGTATAGTTATAACCTTTTTTCTTAACATGTTCATATTGTTTTCTACAGGTAAAGTATTTTAAGAATCAATATTCACCTTTCTAATAAAGAAAAATCCCTCATCTTGTATCTTACAATAAAGTAGATAAAAATTAAAGGTGCAATTTTAGAACAATAACCAGACTCTCTTTTCAGTTTGTTGTACTACTGTAGGGTTTTTTTTTTTAAACTCAACCTAAGAGAACAGGGAATAGACACATCTACACCAACCAATCTACACCAACACCTGTCATATAATATTTATGGTATGCTGCTCTAAACAGTCCAGGAAAATCCTCTGAGGATTTGGGATCCAGAAATTTTCAGTGAATCCTTTCCTCCAGTCATAGCAGACTGCAATACTGGTAAGTAAGAGGACTTTCTTTCCCTATCCTAATCTCACCATTTGGAATTTCAGCCATGTAGGTAACACTCCGCCTGTTGCTCAGGACACCTTTCTCTACAGCCCATCTCCTTCACCACATACTGCTATAGCAAAGCAGTTTCAAACATCATACCCTAAACAGGATGAATTTTGTCTTACACACAGCCAAGTGATATTTGGAGCTGAAAGCTTTTCAGTGCCATGGAGGCAGCAAAAGTTCACTCTGCTTCCAACTCCAGTGCCACCCTTATCCGAAAAACAGGACATCACTGCAATCACATGAGTAGTGAGTGACACATACTGGTATTTGCTAATCACTGTTCTCACTCACCTGCTGGAGGGAAAAATGTGATGCAAGTAGGAGCACTTTGAAGCCACTAATGATGCTGCTGCAGTGTATTTAATGGCCAGCATGTTAGCTACGATGAAAGAGGAACCTCACATCAAGTACATTAAGGGATCAGAGGAATACATACTCATTACTCACTGTAATTTTACATCCCCAGTTTCAAGACAAAATACTCACATTTTCCTCATCCAGCAAAGACACACTATACTGCTGTAGAAAATAAAGGGGTCTTTTTTCTTATGTATATTTAATATTTTCTAAGTTTGTATGTAGCTGCAGATTATTCCTGTTCATCTTTTGTGTCTAGCTGCATTTCCCCAGATGGAAACTGGTCTCTCATCTCTGTCCATCATCATGCAATTAAATCAAAAAAGCAGAAAAAAGGAATCTGGACTGTTTAGGTCCAGAAATCAGTAGTGAACCCATGACTTCTCTCTCCGGTTACCATTTCTCTTCAAATTACTATTGCATTTTTCCCCCGTGTCTTTTCTAATATAAATGAAACAGAGAATACTGCAGAAAAAGGAGCCCCTGAAGACAGCCCAAATTCAATCTCTGGTAACACGACCAAAGTTACAAAGATTGTATGTAGAATTCAGTGCCAGGTTGGGTTAGACCTCAATAAAAAGTCAGAACACCTAAACTGATTCATAACCCAAGGACACAGCTAAAGGAAAAACTTTGAAACATAGCAGGTGATACAACACACACACATGGAAAAAACCACCATGCCTAATGTGACAGTTCTAAAGTATCAGGAAAGAGAAGTTGATAATTTAGAAGTTAACTAAACCACAAAGTGCATGATCTTTGTCTCACAGACATGTACGAGAAGGTGTAGTAATTTAGCTTATAGAGGCTCTTTTAATTTCACAATAATATGACCTGCTAAAGCAGGTTCACCTGCTGAGAGCCGTGTCCAGGTGGGTTTTGAATATATCCAGAGAAGGAGACTCCACAACCTCTCTGGCAGCCCATTTCAGTGCTCAGTCATCCACAAAGCAAAGCTGTTTTTCTTCACATTTAGATGAAACTTCCTGGGTTTCAGTTTGTGCCCTTTGCTCCTTATCCTGTCACAGGGGACCACTGAAAAGTAAGTCCCATCTTCTTGACACCCAACCTGAAGATATTTGTATGCATTGAAAAGATTCCCCTCTCAGTCTTCCCTTCTCCAGAACAACAGGACCAGCTCCCTCAGCCTTTCCCCATAAATGAGGTGCTCCAGACCACTAATCATCTCCATAGCCCTCCTAGTGGGCCCTCTCCACCTGTTCTTTATCTTTCCTGAATGGTGAGTCCAGAACTGGACACAGGACTCCAGATGTGCCTCACTAGGCCTGAGCAGAGGGGCAGGATCACCTCTCTCAGCCTGCTGGCAAAGCTCTTCCTAATGCAGCCCAGGACACCACCGGCCCTCTTGGCCACAAGAGCATTGCTGGCTCACAGACACCTCGTTCTTCACGGGGACTCACAGGTCCTTTCCCTGCAGAGCTGCCTTCCAGCAGCTCAGCCCACAGCCTGTACTGGTACAGGGGGTTATTCCTCCTCAGTGGAGGACCCTGCACCTGCCTCTGTTGAACTTCATTAGGTGTCTCTCCACCCAACTCTCCAGCCTGCCCAAGTCTCACTGAATGGCAGCTCAGCCTACAGGTCTGTCAGCCACTCCTCCCAGTTTTGTACCATCAGCAAACCTGCTGAGGACACACATAGATTCTTACAGTCTTGAATTTTAAATACCTATAGGGGATTTGCTGTTTTTAATCCCATAATGGGATTTCATTGATACATGGAACAAAACTGAAGGGTCTCAAATTGGAACTAAATTTTAGATCAGATTGTAAGATAAACTAATAGTGTATATTTTAACAAAAAACAAATAATAAGAAAAAAAAGTCAGGTAGAATAAAATTATTCTATTTGTATTTATTTACTGGATGTTGTATTTAGCCACAACAAGCCAAAAATTGGACATTAGCTGAGTCCCTCCCATGTACAACAATCCCAACCTGAGGACCCACAGCAAAGAAATATTAATGCATAATTTCTTTCCTGTGGATACCAGATCTCATTTTTCCCACTAAATGATCATTTATGATTAGTTACAATAACAGTGTAATCTACTATAATGCACCATAAGGGTGAAATTATAAGGGTGTATTTTGTATGGGTTTTTTTTTAAGATTCTTCAAAGAATAACAGTATTACAGCACTTATTTTGTTAACAAAAATTATGGACTATTAATCTTCATCATCATATACATCTTAAAAACACCAAGAAAAAACCTTGACTTTCATCATCACATCTCAGGAATATGTAATATAATGACACCATAGTCTAGGTCACATTTAGAGTGGGATATAGTGGATGACAACATTTATAGGTCATTTAAAGTATTTATCTTTATACAGTCATGTATATAAACCCCAAGATACAAAGAAGCAAAGTACATCTTTTAAAATAAATCAGAAGCGCATGCTACAAAGTACTTAAGTTCTTTAATATCCTTGCTCACTTTTTTACTACTTTAATTTGATTCCTCACTGGTAGGAATTGCAAGGTTGCACAAAATACATTGTATGTCCCCTAGAGCTGGCATAACCTGCTGGTTTTCTGAGTTAATCACTAATTAATAATTTGAAAACAGAAAGTCATTATGTCATTTCCAGACAATGAGCTTTTAAATGGTGCATGTTATGTCCTAGCCTTTTCAGTAAGAAAAAGTTTTTTCCTCTGGAAACCAGATGGCTGGTAAGTGTTATTATGAGACTATGCAAATCTCAAAGCAATAAGCATGAAATCAAAACAAGAATTCATTCTTCTCTCCTCTTATCATGATTGTTATTTTGCTGAACCAACTTATGGAATAATACAATTGGATGCTTTGTCAATGATGAGTTGATAACCCATCTCCTCTTTCCTTTTTTTGTAGCAAATAGTTCAGAAAACATTTTTTGCCTATACTTTTAACCTTCCTAATATCTTGTTCTACATGCCAAACTCAAATGAGGTAATTTTATTCCAGGCTAAGTCTTCTCAATAAACTTACTCACTTGAAAAGTTTACTGGCTTTACTACCAATATAATTTGATTATCAAAATATCCTAGACTGGCTTATGTTTTGGATTAGCCAATTTTTTCCTGTTAGGAATGAAATCCAGAAGAGTTTTTAGTTATTTTCACTTAAAGGTATAAACACCTCCATGTCCATGAAAGTGTCAGCTTCACTCTACAACTAAAACTCTACACTACTTGCTGTTCAAAGTTCAACTAATACAGCTGCATCACTTGGCAGCTTCTATTATACAAAATTTGCAGAATACTCTGAAAAACCTTAAATTGCTAAGGCTGATCAAAAAGAAAACTAAGAAGCTGAATATGAAATATTGATTTCCAAAGTAAATTGGCTTCTAAATATTTAGAAGTACCTTAATTGATGAAACACACACTTATAAAAATTTCCCATGGAGCTAAATACTTTGAAAAGGTCTGGTACAGGAAGACAACTGGTAAAAAAAAAGGTTGGAATGTTATTCTGTATGTCTTAGTCCTATTTTTCATTCTTGTTTTTTTATTAATCCTTGACATATTCACGGCTAATAAATTTTAGTACTGAATTTCATAATTTTGTATTTTAAATCCTTACACATAGTATAACTTATGGAAACATTTCAGTATTCTTACAATATAATGCTTCCTGTCTGTACTAACATGTTAAAACATTTCTAGCTACTGTAAAGTTGTGTCATTTTATGATGCAAATAAGAGTAGTGACAATAATATAAAACTGCTACTGGTTTATCACAAAATAATGTTAAAATATGACTAAAGAACTGAGCCACAAAATAAATTGAAACTCTTTTCCCCAAAAGACTTCTTGACAAATGTAGTTCCCTTTAATGAAAAACAGTAACATATTTTTCAAAGTATTCCCCAGTAAATAATTGCCCTTTTCAAAGTCTCTTGCCATAGCCCCTAACACCTCTCTGATCTGAGTGACCCCGTGTGAACAGGGAGTTCAACAAGGTGACTTCCCAAGGTCTCTTCCAACCTCAAACATTCTGTGAATCAGTTTTAATATCAGGAGATGCTGCACATTTTCTTGTACTATCTTACCAGGAGCTACATCCAGTAGAACTCTCTGGAGTACTCTAGTCTATTCTAGGCTTCCAACCCCAGAATCAAATAGGAAACAAAAGGAAACAAACATAAGAAGATATCCTTGAATTCCTCCAAAATATCAAACCAAGAACAATGCTCTAGTGATATTTTAATTAGACACAGGCATTAGTACCATTTGCAGCACTGAGGCAACAGTCACTAGGACCCACTAATGCAATCAACACTTCCTGCATCTGGGTCCTGGAAGGTTTGACTGTATGTTAGACAAGCTCTTCACTCCATCTTCACCTTAGTTTCATACCACAATTCCATTTCTCCTGTCTGCTGCTGTTCTACCGTAAGATTGTGAAAAATTACGCTACACTCTTCTCATTCTTCATACATGCACAAGCACGTGGTACAGTATGTTTAGCAATCACACAAAATCCAATGCAGTATTTTGTTTAATGTTGCACACTGTATTCATAGAAAAATAATGCTTAGTTAATCAAATTTGGTAGCACTTAACTTGGCCTATAGGAAAGCAAATCATACCATGCCACTTCTGCCCTGGAAACACAGAACTGATCCTCTGATATTGCTATAATACTTTGCCTGTTTCAGTTTTAAAGATCAAGATGCTGCTTTTACATATCTTCCTTAGAAAAACTGTTCCTTAACAGAGAAGAAGTTACTTAGAGCATTTTGGCTAATGCTCATGGAAAAATCTTTCAGTTTCAATTTATCCCTCTTCATTATAATTCTTCTAAAGACACATTTTTTCAGATGTTTACACCTTCAAATACTAACAGCCTTTTGTCATGACTCTTTAAATTATCACCTTACTAAAAGGCAAGTGTTCTTACAATTTAATCTTCCTCACACACTACAGTCTATGAGTCACTCAGATATCTCACTGCTTGATCCTCTGAGCACCCTTCTCTGTTCTTCCTCACATCTTCCAGTACTAAGGTGAGTAGAACTGGATGTAGCATGAATTCAGCATATAGTTTCTGCTTTGTATGGATCAAAAAGGCAAATGACAGCAAATATTACATGAGATTGTCATGCCTCAGAGAGCTCCGAAAAAAGAGCAGGAACCCATGACACTTTGGAATACAAGAAGTATCCAGGTAGGGGCTAAAGGGGATGTTACTCATTACAGACACACAGACAACCAACTCAAGTGAGTTGTACTATTAAACAGTGTCAATTTCAAGACTGTTTTTATAAGAAGAGGTTTGAAATCAAAGCATGAAACATAATAGCAATATTGATAAAAATGGTTGGCCATGGTTAATAACACAGAAGGAAACACCAAAAAGCAGCTCGCTGCACTGCTTGTCACTGGCTGCATAACATTGTCATGCCATATGGTAAGAAAAATTGTTCCATAAATAATTAGATTTTCAACATGGACATGTTTATAGTAGAGACATTACTAAAATGTCTACAGTCAGCAATAATATGAAATGTCACCATGCATTACATTATATTGGTACTTCTGTGGGTGAAGACTGAGGAGAGGAATTGTGGGTTCTCTTCCCAGTTCATCCCAGAGAATCTGAAAATATTTAAAGATTTGCAGCATAAGAAAATCAGACCATGGAATGGCAGCCTGAAGCAGACATGAATTTTTACTGGTTAATAATTTTCTTCTATGCTTTGTTTTCCTCCTCTCCTCTGCCATCATTGCCACTCAACTGCCATCAAATACAGTGGTTCAATATACCTTAATTTAGAACACTTTACAGCCAATTCATATATTATGTCTATCAATAATATTAGGTTATTATGTCAATACTACCTAAGAAACTATTGTTATCATGCCACTGCCAATATGTAATTGCTATTTATTTAGTACAAGGCTGCTGGACATGTTTTATTTTCTTTTTATGCATGCTTTTGAGGGTTTTCTTGATGTCCCAGCAAAAGAAACACTCAGAACAGCATTGTTTTCTCATCATCAATATCCAGGCTTGAAATATCCTTAAGGGTTATTCTGTTGCCAGTAAATGTCCTCAGATGTCCTTCCAGTTTTCTCTGGCAAGCAATATCAAATTTCAGGGAGTTGCTCACAATGCAAACCAATGTATTTGTGCCTTCACCAAAACAGGTAATACCAGATGAAGGGAATGGCTTTGGGTTTTAACTTAGAAAAGAAAGCAACAGGGTGAGAGGAAAAGTTTGTGATGAGAAATTTGAGGTAGTCTTAAAAAAGATTAACACACTTTCTTCCCTGTTGCCAGACTCTCTCATGGTGTTCTCTTCCTCACGTGCTTTGCAGCTTTCCTCATGACATTCACAAACCATTGCGCCTAGAACCAAATACTTTCCAAATCCCACACTTCATGGGGCACAGCCTTCCAATTATAAGGTACAAACATAAATATGCCAGGTTTGGTTTAAGCCTCAGAACCAAATATACAGTAAGGCAGAAGAGCCTACTGCTGCTTTACACTGAAGGGAGCACTTTGGTCTGGACCTGTACAGCTGATTTATGACCATATATATGCAAGACGCAGTACCAAGAAAATATCATTTGTTGGAATCAAACACATACAAAACTGTTTTGGAGCACGGCTCATGCTGTATAGAACTAAGATATGCTGTGTTGTAGATCCATTGATTAATCATTTTTATTACGTTAATTTATAATTTTTAGCAAACTTGTCTTTTAACGTTTCTATTATTGGTTACTTTTTTGCTCTGGCTATTACACGTGTACTCTAGAAGATTTTAAAAAATTGGTATTTGTCTTTAAAATCATATATAAAACATTCTTGATGGACAAAAACACATGTAACACCAACAATCTTTTATGAATAACTCCATCACATGAGTTATATTAAAGGTAAGATGAAATGGGTAACACTAGTAGAACAAAAAAAGGTTGACTTCAGATATATCTTGAGAAAAATGCATCAGGGACAAGTATTTTAAAATTAAGTCCTATTATCAGACTGAAACAAAGCCATAGAATGGGAATTGCAACACGAGAAATCCTCAGAAATACCTTCTTTGAACTAAACGGCAAAAAGAAGACCAGATTGGTTTATAAATATCTTGGAAAATTGTGTAGCTAACTATCATCATGGTCTTACAGGAGACTTAATCAAAATAAAACCATTTCTATGCTTTTAAAAATGGAGTTTTCTACAAAATCTTTTAAAAAGACAAATTGCTAGGGGTAGCAGGGATGGGGGCATGACAAGAGAGAAACTTTTCGAAAGGTTTGATGGCTTTCAACACTATCTAATACAAAATTAGTACAGATAGTGCTAATGCCAGCAATTTAAGTAATTTCTACACCCAGCTGAGAATCTATTAAAAAATATGAAAACTAGTGAGCATAGCAGGTACATTCATATCTTACTTCCAGTGAAAATTACCACTGGAACAAAAAGAAAAAAATCTGGTGCTCATCCCAACTATCAAAATTCCTTCTCTTAGTAGAAGGCTGCAAGAGAATATTTGGCACTTCTTGATCTGATCAGTGTTAAGCATGGCTATTTATAATGCAAGCAAATTCAAAATATACATTGATATACTCAAACTTGCATCAAGAGTCCATTTCTAGACGCAAAATCATCCAGGGGTGAAATCTGCTGTTAGTCTAAAAATCTTTTTAAGACAAAACTGCAGGTTCATCAAGATGACTACTAACAAACCTGCTAGCTCCAGACTGAAATCATCTTCTTGTCAAGTATACAAGATCTTCATCAACTTCAAAGTAATAAAATCTTGGTTTAAGACACAAGTAATGGAAGTAGAAACAGGAATAACGTTCCTTCAGGTGGTTACTTTTTGAGTATGTAAGCACAGACTAACCTGCTGCATGTCAAGGTTTAAATCTGAAGATGGACAATAAGATCCTCTCATCAGTGACTGTAATTGATAGCCACCAAAATCACACACAAGAAGATCAAAGGCAGATCAGTGCATACCTACACTGGTGCTTCTACCCACTTCAACAAGTACAACTATGATGAAGGTCCCTGTGCTGCAGCGAACGAAAACAGGTCTCTGGAGTAAATAAAATACCTGTTGAACAGCTACTGGAAACTCTCTGATAAAGCCTTTTAAGATACTGGTGGGGGCTTCTCTCTTTTATTTCCCTCATGTCCCTTGCTTTTTTTTTTTTTCCCCATTTTGTACTGATTCATTAAATTTTTTTTTTATTAAATGCAAATATTTACTGTGCCATAACCTATAATTTCATGCCATACTGACTTCTGTGGAATGTTTTGTTATGTCATGGGAACAGCATTACCTAAGAGAAGAGACTAAATTAATCTAGGAAGATTTTTACATTTTTAGATTCATAAATACTCCTTACAAATTTGGAGTAATTTAAAAATCTTTTGAAATATGAAAATAAATCCTGAAATACAGTACTAACACTTCTAATTAATCTCAAAGGTGAAAAGTACAATACTCTTCACTGTCAACAGAGGAAGTGTGGGGTTTAAGCACTAATTTTAGTTGCTTACTGTTCTGAGCCAGATGTGAATTCTTTGGGATCACAGGGTTAAAAACCAAAAACAAACAAAAACAACCAGACCCCCTTTCCCCCCTCCCCCAAAATTATTCAAGTCTTTTAATCTTCAAAGGTGGATAAACTGAACTGGTTTACCTTAAAGCATCATTTCGGCACTGAACAACATAACATTTTTCCCAGTAGAAATGAACCAACAGTTCTATAGCCAAACTTCTAGCTCTATCCTACACACCAGTGCAAGCGCTTTTCTTTGGTGGTGTGCACATACTGTATGCTGGCAGCTGCTATGAAAAGGAATTCTTATTTGATGTTCCACAGGGAAGAAGTGTTTCCAAGTTATGAAAACTATCTAGTAAAAATTAGGCCAATGCAGACTAAAAATTTTATTTGAAAATTAAAATTTTCCATAAAAAATTAGTTCTCTATCTGAAAACACCAAGAGTTTTTCTATTTCTTTCTGTTTAAGGAAGTAAATTCTATAATCTGCTGTAATTTAGAAGCTGTAATTTATTTTAAGTCTTCTTCTAACCTCTGAATCACACAACCTCCTAATGCATACAAATACCTTAAAATTTTATGGGGAATATTCCTGTACCTGGTGTGATTTCATTGGGCGTCAAGAACAAGAAAAGGAAAACAAACCATAATCTGTGTTTTGAGAGAACATCCGGCACTTTCTAAGGGAGGACACACACAGTTCTGCATAAGAATTACACCACTCCTTAAATATCCAATAAGTAATTTTTTGCTGAAGAATCCACTGCTTTGAATTATCAACCTTACTAAATAGATGCTCTATTTTCCCAACAAGCAATTTAAGAATCTTATATCAGCTTCTAGCTTCTAGCAGCTTCAGTATATTTCAGCTTCACCAAAACCATTGCTGAAGAGGAGAGTCTGCTCTGAACAAATCCAAACCACCCCTACTAATTCTGTTGGAACTACATTCACTGGACCACTTGAAATATTTCAGTTTACAAACAGCATGCCAGGGAATGACAACCCAGACCATGCAAAAAGTTGAATTCAGGTAAGAAGAAAAATACCCCAGCGAATTAAAGGCTGTGCATCCATGGTGTCTTCTGCTTGCACAGAAATCTGACTTTTAGCATTGTATTAGTTGTAGTCTTGAGGTGGTTTTTTTTTTAAGGTCAGAATAATACTGTCTGCTCCATCAAAAAAAACCATAAATTTCATGACAGAGGCATTTAATTCCTATGTGTTTTCCTACTGTAATTAACAATATTAAGTAAAAAAATTATAATATAAGTATCAAAATAATGTTCAAATTACTGACCAATTATCAATCTGCCCTAATTTGCAAATAATAAAAAGTGCAATTCACACAATCTCCTTTTATAATCTGACTTCCCTGACTGGGCTTTTCACAGGAAACTTTATTCTTTAATGCTTCATCTGAAGAAGAAATAAAATAATTATC
Organism: Drymodes brunneopygia; assembly: GCA_013400955.1. Classification (NCBI taxonomy): domain Eukaryota; kingdom Metazoa; phylum Chordata; class Aves; order Passeriformes; family Petroicidae; genus Drymodes; species Drymodes brunneopygia. Next base: position 537,098 of record VZTZ01027326.1, read on the forward strand.
AAAAGATATTCACAGGAATGAAAGTCAGAACTTCCTCAGGACTTGAGAGGAAATGTTATAATTCAGTTCTACAATACACTTTTAGTCACTGCTACCTGCACAGAACTGGTTTATTGGTATTAGTATTAATATAAATGAACCCATATGTATATTTTTTATATACACTGGCATACAATTAACACTGTTTGAACTGACTTTGTCTTATTTTATTTGCTACAACATAAACCTTCAACCAGATATTATAGTTTAAAGCACAGCAGGCTGTTCATCTTTTGGGAACATGCATACAAAATCCTGCCTATGGAACTGTGTTGGTCAGTGTACGACAATTTAACACAAGTTTTATCACCTCTTCAGCCAAACAATTGCATCTTGTAATTCCAGACTGAAGCCTGGATACACAGTAATGATATTCATCTATATTTAAATCTTCGCTGTGAGCCAAGCTTCTATCCTTCGAGGTTGTATTTCAAAGGATAGGTCTCACTTCTGGAAACATAACATGGCAGAGGTAACCAGTGACTCTAGAGTTTCACCTTTAAATAACATTTTTCTTGGCTTGTCTTACTATGGGATGCTTTGCAGTGATCCGGCCACTTGTATTTGTTCCATTACATGAAAACATTATGTATATAATTTTCCATAAAAATTCTATTTAATTTGTTAAAGATACACTGTATTAGTTATTAATCTGTTGCTTAAAAAGGAATACTGGAGCAGTCTATTTTCTGCTTTCAGTCACATAACATTTTTTCAGGACTACAGAAGTTTAAAGAAAAGCAAAAGAAAGGAAGCAAGTTCTTTCAGACATTGGTGGCCAGTTCTGAAGTATCTTTTACTTACTGTTCATTGCACTGTGATTTAGGAGAAATCTTCTGGAGACAGGACACCTACTTGGATTTCTAAATCATGGAATTATTTGTTTGTTGAAATACTTTGGTTATAATTCACCTTTTTTTGAATGGCAAGTCTTCCCTTCAATAAGCCCACTAAACCTGGACAGAGATTAACGCTTGTCACACTTTTAAAAAATCAGCTCTAACTTACCATCAGTCCTGCATGACATCACAGAGCTAAAGCAGAATTCTTGGTGTAGTTAATAAGTATGATTGATCCAAAGCTCACAGGATTTAATAATAAGGTCTTGAGAGACACAGAAAGCCAGTGTTCTTGGAGCTACTCTCACACAGAACAAGAGCCGTGGCTGTGCTCTTTGAATTACAGCAATTCTATCAGTTTATCTTTAAGCACAAGATGGATGTACAATTTGATGACAAGACATTAGAAAGCATCATGAAGACATTACTACCAAGTGTGCTCCAGTGGGTACAACATATGCTACTGAGATACCAGAAATATGATGTAAGGATAAGATATTGCCCAGGGAAATCATTTACTGAAGGCAGATAAACAAAGCATGAAGTGTAAAACCCAATATAACACAGTTGCTGTTGCAGAATAGTAGGAAGTCGACTAACGTAAAACAATGCCTCAGTTTCACTGATCTTTATTTCAAGAATGTACCCAAAAGGACAGGTTATCAAAAGTAAAATGATTCCAGCTTCTTGTGTGACCAAATTTTAGCCACAATTGGAAGACAAATGGGACCCAACAAAATCAAGCAAAAAAAAATACTTGTGTCTTAATTAGTGTAGTCATTTGATACAGGGCAAATATGTTCAGCTAAGTCACTAATCTCAGCTGGGCCTTCCAAGGAGTAAAGGCATAGTGTGTGGCACCTGCCTCAAGCTTCGTGACACCTCCATGGAGCTCAGAAGTAGCTCTGCAGTACTCACCAAGTACCCTGTCTTTCTTCAAACTCAGTGTGACAGTAATTCATCGTTCTCTGAAGAAACACAGGTCTCACGCAGACTAGAGGGAGGATGTGGCCAAAAATATTTCACACAGGGACTCAGGAGTAACCTGCTAAGGCAGACACCTACATTTCTAAAACTCTGAAACCTGAACTTGGCATCTACAGTGCTTCAGTCCTTAAAAGGAACCATCTACTGATAATATTTGTACCACATTGTAAATGCTGAAAATTATTTTTAAAAGATGAAAAAGAAAGAGCTGCCAATCTGTCAAAAACTTGGCAGGCACATAACACTGAATGAGAGAAGGCTTCATAGAAGGAACACATCTGGAGTGATATCTGTGCTTGCAACTTCCCTGTAAACAACTCTTTTTACTAACTGATGGTTTTGCTTCAGAAATTGAATCCTTACCAACCCCACAGACACATAGCAACTTTGATCAATTAATGCTTTTAAGCACTTTGACACTGGATATTGCAGAAACGGAAACACCCATTATTACTTTCCACTTCGTGCTAGAAAATATCACCTAGTAGGAACAGGGTACATGAAAATCCATCAATTACAGTCAAGTAAAAAAATTGACATTTTTCAACTATATGCTCATTCACCAACCTCAGAAAGAGTAGGCAGCGAATGTTTATGCTTGAGTGATATTTCCTGAAGTTTTAACAAGTGTGCTGAATCACACAATTGCAAATACTCATATTTATTACAACCGGACCTGACAGAAGCTGAAGCAGACAAAATCTTTTCATTGATTTCAAAAACAGTTAAAAAACTTTGTGTTTATATCAGCGTAAGAATAAACCACAATGGCCATGAGGAAAGATATCAACCAGTAATAATCCAAACCAATAATAGGGTCGCAAGATGATGCATCACACATTTCTGTCTGATTGTTCAGCTGTCCTGGGATCATCAGGCTTTTACCTGTTTAAAATTTCGTTCATCAGAGTCTACTCAATTTGCAGATACAATCATTTTATCATTTTTCTTCTGCAAAGTATAAAAGCAAGTTTGTCAGAATCATTGTCTCACCATTAATATTAAAGCTCTTCATTATCTCTTCTGACAGAAAAGAGCAGTCTTCAAACATCCTAGGGAAAATTCCAATTCATTCATGAAAGCCAGAAGTAGAGCAAATACCATGAGAACTGGACACATTTTTCAAGACCAGTAAAAAAACTGCATTTTGGCCACTGCTGATGAAAGGACAGGAGTTTCTGCTGACAACTACAAACGTTTGTCCCTTGTCTCCACTCAGCTTCACAATTAGGCCCAGAGGTGCTTGCTAAGCTCTGAAAAGTGAAGAGTCCTAATCGGCAATAAAGGTTGTCTATAAACACTGTTGGAGGAAGCAGTCACATTCCAGCCCTCTAGGTCAATGCCCTACAAAATCTACCTATGGAAATTTACTGCTTGTCACAAAGTACATGCTAATCAGCTATGGTACAATTAAACTGGAAACATAAGCTGTAACTGCTGGGCTTTTTCAGGAAGCTTTTCTTTAGGAAAACAGCGATCAACATTTTAATTTCAACTCCAGAAAAGCAAAGTATACCAGAATGCATTACTGTGAATAAAACAGAGCTTCTGTGGAGCAGCAAATCATCCTAACTGTATAGTACAGAGAATGAAAAATTTTGTATCAGAATGACACCAGGAACAGAAGGTAGAAACTATTTATTGAGGTCTCTGACCAGATCACTGACTTTAGCACTTTTCTACCCAGTAGGCTAATATTACAGGCACACTAGCTCAGTTCACAGGTTAAAGATCAGCAGAGATGACCTCAAGTGAAAACTTCTATAGTCAAGCTTGACTGTTGTCAAAAGAAAAGCAAGTATGTTCATAAACTGGTTGAAAGGCATGGGTTTATATTAATGAATCAGCTTACATCTTCATCTATCAGTAGAAGTGGAACCCAAATCAAACCTACAGCTATTCTAGAAAACATAAGGTAGGCAGCAAGTGTTCCAAGAAGACTGGATCTATGGTCTCCCACAAAGACAGGCTAAGAGCCTAATGCTGTCACACAACAGTAACTATTAGTACCAAATATTACGTGCATTTGCCTGTTAGCTAATAGGCCACAGTACTTTAGAGCTTCAAATAAGCTATCTGTAGTAAAAAAAATTAAAAGTAGTATTCTTCTCTCATGGGCACAAAGATATCAAATTGAAACTTCCTGAGGAAGAAGGAGGATGGGTTCCTTTAACTTATTTTCTTAACTTATATTCCAAATCTAACACACTTAGTGAATCAAGAAGGCATCCTGTAATACTGGTAATAAAAGAATTCCGAAGGTTTCTAAAGTATAGTACCATAAATGTTCTAAAATTTGACCATTTGCCATTTTTCCTGACGTTTTCCTCATTTTAAAGGACATACACCACAATAAGCTATGCTGAACAAAACACATCTCTTCATGACTTTGTAAAGAACTTAGGTGGGTATAGACAGCAGTCATCCTGTTATAGGTCTAGGAGATATGGTCCTATTTAGTGCCTATCCCACTGAAAGTTTTAACTGAGAACTGGAGACATATAATCTTAGTTTCACGTTCAAACAGCTGTTCTCCAAAAGAACTACACATCCTGGGGGATCTGGGCTTTAAGTCCAGTCCCCCCATTGTACTGTCATCACATTGTGTGCACCTTGTGTTCCTTAAAGGGTAAGCTACAAGTAACAGTGACCTTGGATATTCCTTTCTGATGAATTTTACAGCCTATAGGTAGAGCAACCTGAGTTCAACAGAGCATCAAATTCTGAGGGGTATCATAATTCAGGTATCACTCAGTATTTACAAATTTTATATCTCTACAGGAAGGAGTACTGAATACTCTCTCTCCTAAAATCTATTTAACTTAACTTTTTAATTTTTTCTTTCTCTAGGGAGTTTCAAAGCATGGATATATTGCCGTTCCTTTGAACATTTTTTCCCCATTCAAAAATCTTGAGGACTTTGTTTTATATTTAATATTTATTTTTTTATCACATTGATTTTATTGTCTTATATGCGGTCTCATGGTTTTTGATAATAATAAAAGGTGCTACATAAATAAAATAAATTCCTCTTAGCATTCCCATTTAAAAAAAGACCAGGAGTATTGCTGCTTTCAGGTTGGATATTCATTTCTCAGTACAACTTTTCCTTTACGGCGTGTATATATGTATGCATTATATTTACATATGCCATGTTAATTCTTGGGTATCCACATTATCATGGTAAAATTCAGTGCTCAGAAAGTGCCCACTAAGGAAAGCATAGAGAACTAGTAAGTTGCTTACCTTACTAAAACAGTAGGTGAGTTGACTCATTTCCCCAAAATGCTACAGCTTTTCAGAGTAGGCACTGGATTGACACTCATTCAGCATTAGATATAATGGATTAGATATGGCCAATCCATTATAAGAGATTTGAAGAAAATGGCCACAGCACATCCAGGTATACATCACTCTCGGTGGGAGCACCTCTTCTCTCCCTTGTGCATAAATACTGCAGTAACTACAGTAATAAATAAATTATTCTGGTTTCTATTTCTAGCTGCAACTGAATAATGAAATTTGAGAAGCAATAGCAACAGTTTGTAGACGAAGTAAAAATGAACTGCAACTTCCCAAACAATTGTCCCATCTTTCCATTACCTGACGCTGCATTTCCTTCAGCTACATGCAGATAACTTCACTTCCCCAGACAGCTTCTTTTCTCCCCTTTCCTCATATCATTTCCCCATTCTCCATACACATACAAAACTTTTCTGACTGCTTTTGTGCATTCAGGAAAATTTCTGAAGCAAAGCAAATCTGAGGTGAAACAGCTGAACATTACACAAAGGAGAGAACTATTACTGTAAAATCTTTCCAGTCCCTCCTCAGGTTTCGGATTCTCACAACCTCACTAAATGTCTGCTCATGTCAAATCTGCACATTTCTCAATGTTTAAGATTAACTATATTTGAGGTTGAGAAACATGATTTTTATAATACTGTAATATTCTCAGACACATGGGTTTAATATTTTAATATTAGAATAACACCACTAAATAAGTTATTGTAATATCATTTAATGTCATATTATAGTTAATATGAAACCACATACAACATTTCTTCTGAGACATCTTCCTACACCTTGGTCTTCTGTTCATAATTTAAGTACCAAAGTCCCATAATTATTTGTTATGCAACTTATTCCTTCTTGCTATAACTCATTTATTAAATTGTCCTATTTATTGGCATAGCTAATTACTGCTTGTCTGAACACCATTAGTACCCTTTCCTCCCTTGTCTCTAAAGTACGTAAGTGATGTTTTCAGACAATTTGTACCATAATTATAAAATACTCTACAAAGTGCATTTAACAAAAGGATGGAAAGTTATTTTATGAGTAATAATTTCATTGGGTTTTTTCTCAGCACACATGTTGCCTTCATAATGAAACACAAGAGAGACGTGTATCATCAAAACCCTTAAAATTCTTGACTGTGAGAAGAAAAGTAGTAGAAACATGAAAAAATTACATTTAATAGTTAACATTTATCAAGAAAGAAGAATTCAAATAATATTTTGTTTCTTGATTAGGCAATATTTTTGGATTTACAAGACTAAGTGCAAATCACTGAAGCTGAGCAAAATAATGTTTAAAAGGGAAGGCTGCTCTGCATAGAAATTCAGGCAACTATACTACAAATGTTAATGCTAAAATGTCATCTTGAAATGACATTTCAGTGACACATCCTTGAAGTTTTAACATCTTTTAGGCTTAGAATATAAAATAGACTATCTTCACCTTTCTGGGTTTGAAGCAGGAATTTTTTTTACTATTTTGTTTACAGTTTTGCAAATTATTATGTTTTCCGTGTCCATCAAAGCAAACCATCTGAACTCCACTAATGAAGTAACAGGGAACACTTCAATCCAAATTATATTCAAAGCATTAATGGATCAGACTAGATCTCAAATTATTCATCAAGAATCCCATCTCAGGACTAAGGCTGAACCACCTGAAGAGTTAAGCTTTACTGATTATCCAGTTAACCAAGAAGTAACCAAACACTGGACGAATACATTATTCAATTATACACTGCTAAGCATAACTAAGTTTTCTGTACAGTCACAGAAAAGCAATGGTATTGTATTTATTAGTTTTTACAATCAACGGGAACTAGTATCACAAAGACTTAGCAGTTCAGTTCCATCTAGTTCTACCTTTCTAAAGAAAATATTTAAAGGACATAATTTGTTACACTGAGTTCAAGCCTGTATTCTTCACTCATGAGGAAAGAATCAGAACATCTTTAAGAAAAGTGTCCACAGAAAACTCACTTACAAAAGTGTATACATAAGTAAAGAGGCTCTAAGGCATACAAGGAAAAAAAGTTGCAGCTGTCTCTTAAACAAAACTCTCATTCAAGACAGACAGTATTCTGCCTTTTGCAAAATTAGTATAAGCAATGAGCAACCCCTGTATCTGCTACACTAATTACACATCACTACCTACCATTTTAAACAAAGCAGAGCATATTTTTTGAGCATCCCGGAGTGATTCCATCCTAAAACAGCTGTCTAGCAGCATAGTGTTATTATCTCCTTTTGCTGACACCAGCAGGCTGCATTCCCAAAAGAGGCTGCCCTACCCCTCCTGCCTGCTCTTAAAGTCATGCTGTCCTCCTTGTTGGATTAGCAAAAGTACTTCTGTGGCCATCAGGTGAACTGGATAAAGAAATTGATTCAAGTTAGAACTAAACCATGGGGAATGTTGAGAGAAGCTGGTTTTCACTTGGAACAGTTTTTTACCCCAGTTCACTCTACGGACACACTAACATTTGTGCCATATGTGAACAGTGTATGAACCAACACCCAAAAGGAGAAGGTCATGACTGTCTTTCTCAGTAGCATGCTGGTTTAAAGCAAATCTTGAAGCAGGGTGCAAAACTGAAAAAAAATGAATTACCCTGTAACACTGTTTATTTTCCTTCCCACAGAGGAATCTAAATAATTAGCTTATGTTGGATGCCAAACAATTAGATAGTTGAAGACTTTTTACACTAAGAGTGACCATAAATCATCTATTTAACTGCATATGAAGTGATTCTTCTGCAAACAAGCACGTTCAAATTTATTTCCATACTGTCCTCTAGCCTTTCTAAAATGTGACTTACAAGTGTATCCTCATTTTTCCATAAGCCTTTTGATGAAAGTAAACATGCTTAGACATTTATATAAAACCCCACAAGAATGCCAATTACAACAACCAATTACTTTCTTACTTCCTTCTGCCTCTTAATAGTGCTAGAAATAATTCTGTAGAGTGAATTATAAGTTGTAATTGTAAAAATTTGTTAAAACTGACAGAAGTGATAGCTGAAGTCATTTGAATAGCTTATATTAAATGTTTCCTAAAAATGTATCTATGTACAAATGGTCGCTGTGCACTAGCACAGCTTAAATGTAAGAGATTTTTTCCAAGCAAGACAATTCTGAATGTAGAATTCTCAAAAGTTCAGTTTGGGAATGATTCCTGGGAAATTGGTTCTATGTTTTTTTTACACACCATGTTGACTACTCTTAATGTCATCAAAAACTGTTCTATCATATTTTTAATTCCACCAAAGTCTATTTAGCATGATCACTTAAAAAGCTCTTGTTAATCTATCTGCTAACTTAAGAGCAAATCTCGACCTTGAAATTAATAGAAACTTCTATTTCAATAAAAGTATTCAGTAATTGCAAACACAGAACAATTCACTGTATTTGGATATTGTAATTCTAGTATTAATTTATGGGGAAAAACATATATAAAATATTTTTATTTTTAAAAGCTTTCAAGTGTTTTAAGAATATTTAGCTCCTAGTGTATGGGTTGCATTCTTGGTCTTATAAAGTGAAAACTGTCTAGTTCGCCAGCCTTAAAGGGTTAATTCAAAATCCTCACTTAAAGGCATCCTTCAGGTCAATATGGCTTCAGATCTTCATTAATGGCTTGAAGAACAAAACAGAGTGCCCTCAGCAAGTTTGAAATTGTATCAAATTGTTAGGAGCTACCAAGACACACTAAAAGGCAAGGCTGCTACAAAGGAGACCTGGGCTGTCAGAAACATGAAGTTCAGTACAGGCAAATTCTAAACTCTACTTTTGGGACAGATACATTTCAGGTACCAGTACAAGCTGAGGATGAATATACTGAAAAACAGCTTTGCTGTATGAGCATGCATCAGCAGCGAGCCCTTGCAGCAGCAAATGCCAACCATGTCCATGGCTGTAAGCAAGTCTAGACAGCAGGCTGAGATGAGTATTCCCCTCTACTCAGCAATCGTGAGACCACATCTTCAGTGCCATGTCTAGTCTGGGGTTTTGCAGTACGCGATGGTTTTGGAGTGAGTCTGGCAGAGGAGCGAAGACTGCCACAGAACTATGGCAAGGGAAAATCAAGACAGCTGGAATGTTCAGGTTTAGGAAGAATTCTTCCTGCTGTCTTCAAATACCTGATGGAAGGTTCCAGAAAAGCAAAGCCACACTTTCCCTGGAGGTCCATAGAGATAGGATAAGAGGCAAAAGACACAAGACACAGAAAAGGAAATTCTGAGTAAATGTTAAAGAAAAAGAGATGATAGTGATGATCGTAAAGCTGTAGAACTGGTTACTAAAAGAGGTTGTGGAATCTCTAACCTTGAAGAAAATAAAAAATTTGACTGAGAGAACCTTATCAAAATGGGTTCTGGTTTGAGCAGGAGGTTGAATTAAATCATCTCTGGATTTAATCAGCTCTGGAGGCTCCTTTCAACATAAAGCATAATGATTCTATGGTTTTATCGTCAGTTCTAAAGTGATCATGAAAACTTGGTAAAATCTGAGTTAAACATCTATAAAGAATAAGCTTCAGACCTAATACAAGTATTCAGATTTTTTTTTAAGATTATAGCCCTGCTAGATACCATTTCACAGGTTCATTGAAGTAACTGGGCTGTAAACCAAAAAATAATTAGATCTCACACTTAAAAAACATTGGAGATTCAGTTTCATATGTAGAACTTCTCACAGCACACAGGACAAATTTAAAATCTAGAATTAAATTTCCTTTCACTTCTTAAAGTCAGCAAAGATGCTGAGGGAATATCTGGGAAAAACAGATATATTTTTCCTCCTTAAGAACAGCACTAACTCATTGCAGTAGAAGTATCTGGGTGTTCAGATATTTGGGCATAAACTGCACATTATTTTTTTTTCATTCAGTGAGAAATCAGCAAAGTAATTCTTGTTTTCATCGATTCTACAGCCATGCAGACAACTTTGCTAACATGCAAATTTAATGACAAAGATACTTGTTTCATCTTTACATTTAGATTTCAGGTTTTAATGGCATTAGGAAAGCAAGACGAAAATTAGCATCCTCAGAGCTGTTCATCTGCTTCGCTTTCTCTCACCACAACGGCAAGCAATGGAAGGAGCTAGATTAAAGCCCAGGGTATGGATATCATTTTAGAGCTATTCAAATACAGAGAAGCTAAATGATCATACCTCAGCTGTACACGCCTATTGCAACTCGTGTTTCACTTCCCAAATATACTGGGTTTAAAACAGAGCAGACTGCAGTTTTGATAACATCTGCTACAACAAATAACAAAAAAAAAAAAAAGAGTGTGAAGTCTGATGAATGTTTAAACAGAACATTTTTTATGGATCAGCTAAATCTTTTCTGCTTTTTAATTAAAAGTAAAGAAAATGGAACTTAATTATCCTGTAAAGATTAGCTTGTGGGCATCTTCCTGTAAATTACTTCTAATTGAAAGCAAATTGTCAAGTGACATTCAAAGTACTGTCCTTTAAAACACAGCTGTTCTATTGCTGATTTCACTACATTACAGTGCTTTCTTGTTACAGTAAGGCATATTTGAATATTTTAACAATTTGACTGGTTTTGTATGGATTTCCATTTAGTATATCTTAATCACATTCCCTCCTCCAAAACTCGGAACTGGTTTTATATGGATTTCCATTTAGTGTATCTTAATCACAAACCTGTCTCCAAAAATCAGAAGAAACATTAACTACCTTTTTGTACCAAATATCCTGAAGTCATCTCTCTCCACCTTTTATTTTGAAGCTCATTGGTTAATCCCTGATTAGCATATGGCATGGGGGCTAATCAGTTCTGGCTAGTAGCCTGCTACCTGAACCATTTGTACGGCTGGGAGTCAGTGCATTAGCAAAAACATTTTAAATATTTGAAGCAATTTCAAGTAGTTTTATTGTATCAACTACAAACTGAAAGTTCGCAATCTTTTTCTTTCAGCTATTTATAAATTCTTGGGATGGTATTTTATATAGTTTCATAGTAGAAGATTATCAAATAGCAAGATAAAACTATGGTACATTAATATACGTTTATCAAATATATTCAATCTCTTTGATAAACCATTTAAATGGGACTTATCATTCCACTTAGAACTGTAACCTCAACCTGTTACTGCCTTTTAATAGATCTTCCTTAAAACAGCAAGATTTCATTTGGATGGATTAGGTTTCAGCCTTCTCCTTGTACACATACTCATCTACTCCAGAAAAAAGTAATTTTATGCAACAGTCGAAAGTCAAAAATAAACAGAGATTAATTTCACATTTCTACAATTAATTACCACAGCATTGGGCATTTCTAGTGTGACCCTTCAGTTTTTACAAGCTTTATTGTTTCCCAGACTCTGAATTTACACATTTCTCTGCAGCAGTAAAAATAGATTCTTAAAACTTCTCATATCAAAGCGTAGTGCTTTTACACCATTAGGCTTGAAAAGCATGACTACAGCTGAACTGAAGTGGCTTAAGAAGGCAACGTGTTTGGACACATTTGTTTTAGACAGCAAGTATATTTGCATATTAGATCTGTGACATGACTAATGCACAGCTCACCAGAACACAGCTGATGGTGGGCTTGAATCCCCAGACTTGAGAGAAGGTGAGCTGGAAGTGACTGCTCAGGGTATCATTTGTTTTTTTCTCAGAACTGCACATACAGCTTAGCCATTTCGTAAGGAAATAGTGGTATCCCTGGGAACCTACTGTTTATGAGCCCCTCACAATGTCTCCCTTCCTCTTTTTATCTCCAGAATGTATGGCAAATGCCTTGTGGCTCTCAGTCAAATTCAGACTCGTGTGCTTCAAAGGGTTAATGTTTGCCACACTAGAAGGGTATTTATAAAGATGCTATGTCAGCACTGGATTGGGGGAAAAGTACTCACTTATTTAGTATAAAGTTGTAAATATTAATCTAAAGTAATAAGAAGAATTTTAAAGCACAATTTTAAATAGATCTTTATTCTATTTGAATTCAGTATCTTTGGTTTCCTATCAGACATCTGGACAACTTAGTAAAAATTATTAAAAAAGTAAAAACCAGCTAGGCAAATTTTTATTGTTTTTTGGTTTCTACTACCTAAAATTAATGTGGTATTTATTTTCCTCCACTAAAAGCAAGAATGATATGGAAAATGACCTTGCATTATGTCTTAAAGGAAATGAGATACATGGTTACTCTTATGTATTGTGGAATTAAATTTATAAAGATTATACCATATTCTGCATAAAAGGGTCTTACATCCCCTAAGACATAGAGAACATCCCCTGCTCTCAAGCAGTGGATTTCAATCTCATCTGCAGGTTGCACTTGAAGAACATCCTACACAATCAGCAGCTGGTGTCAGCTCAAAGAACACAGCTAATGTCCTCACAAACATTACACATTGTAAGCTCTGAAGTAGTCATCTAGTACAAGAATACGAAGAACCATCAATTATTTGCTTTGTGAGATTAAATTTCAAATTCATGACACAGCAAAACAGACTAATAGTGATTCTAAAGAACACTGGAAATGGAAATCAATAAAAATTTACACAAGTAATGCATTAAATACTTTTGTGAAATTACAACACTGGGAGAGTTAATTTTGACACGGACTAATTATTGAGGTTCCTTATTGCTTCTGATATCTGGAGACAAACACATGTGCAACCAGGGTGTGCCTCGGCAGCCTCATCAATACTGTCTCTGGACTGTGCCAACAGACTGCTCTGTAGGTGACTCAGATATATGCAGAACAGAGTACTGAAGCTGAGCCTACGAAGAATTTTAAGGTCATTACTCTCATAAAAAAATTCCTGAGAAGATCACCTCAACTTAATATGCCCTTCTGACATTCCTCCTTCAGCATTTCATTTTTTTCCCTCCTTTTTCAATGTGATATCCAGACTGGCACTTCCAGTGCAGTGCACTGACAGTGTAGACAGGGGGAAGCAGAAGCTGAACTTTGTGATGTTAACAACCAAACTTTTTTGATGTTTTAATTTATAAATGTCTTGTTGGTTTCTGCAGTAATGTTCCACACAATCCATCTGCAAGATTGCTGGGGTTTACTTCTGTTCTGACATCTGTCATGAAGAGAAGACAGGAAACTGATAATGCACATTAAAGGTTCTTAGAAAGTTCATTGATAGTCCCTCTAGGACCTCAGCTGAAATATCATTTCTTGAGAGATGCCAAAATAAATATTAACTAAAATACACCCCAAAAAACTAAAAAAAAAAAAAACAAACCAAAAACAAACAACAACAGAAACAAAGCCACAAAAACCAAGCAAACAACATCAACAAAATCCACATCCACATCAATAAAGACCAATGTGCAGGTCACTGAATCTCGGGTACTCCTGGCAAAAAAAAATCGATTTAATAATTAAAAAAAAAAAAAAAAAACCAAACACGCACACAAAAAAATTTGACAAATCATTCAGACCTGGTAGAGGAGGGGAGGTGTTAACAGAAGACTCCCCAAACATGTACCATCGCTCGAAGTAGCACAGCAAACTGGTATATAAATGGTGCCAAATGGTGTACATAATCATAGCCAAATGTGCCCTCAAAATCCTTGAGTTTTCTTGCAAAAAATACAATTAACACAGGATTCAAATTTCATTTCTCTGTGATAAGCATGACACATTTTACCATCACTATTTAAACTTTTCCCAATGGGCACCCCATCCCTCTTCCACCATGGAAAAATGGACATTAAATAATTAAAATATTTTTAAAATATTTTAAACTAAAATCAAACTTTAGACTGTAGACTCATATGACAACTTGACTATAAGCAAATCATATCCATGATGGAAAATTTGTTTACTTTTTTTATTATACTCAGGGCCAACAGCAAATCACTCAGTATAGCTACATTTTTCACACATGGATGCTTATTCAGTGTAGGAGTAAGGCAAACCCCACAGATCTACCTCCCTAGTACTGACCCTTTCTTCTCACTGAAGATGACAAATTTATGGTTATTTCTTCCCTTTCCAGGGGGGATTCTTTAGTGTGGATATAAATCCACCTATAAAAATATTAATAATTCCATTACTACCATTACAGTCATTATAATTCTTATACATTACTTGAATTACAATGCTATTTTAAGAACACTAACAGACATAAAATCAGAAAAATATTTTCCTTTTCTCAGAAAACAGAAACAGATTCTTTATGCCATTACAGTATTTCCAGAGCAAAGAGTATCATTAGACATGAGTGGGTAGCCAGCTCAAACACATCATATATCCTATACCCAGGTCTGACCTATGAGGAACAACAGACTTGGCCATACAGCTCTATCCACTGCTCCCATTTTTTCGAGAGAAACAATTGAGGCCTTTGATCTCTGCAAAAAGCATCAGATTTTTAAAAGGCAGACTTTAAATATATACCACAGTTCCTCCTATCCAGACATCAAAAAGCCAGAAACCACAAGCAGAAGCAACATAGAGCTTCCAAAAGATGAGGCAGGTAATTTCAACGAGTTATAGTTCACATAAACAAAAGGTAGAGACTAAACCCAAGAACTTTCTTGAGTTCTTTGGATCTGGTCTTTCAGACAGTACTTCTGGTGTTCCAATCCTGCCTAGAAGAGACACTAGTAGAGCACTAAGGAATGAGTAAGCTTTAAATACCTCTTTTATTAAAGTCAGGTCATTGAAATCCCTGTATCATATCCAAAAATGCATTGATAAACAATTTCACATAGAAATTCTACTTCTGAATGAAAATGAAGTCTTCAAATTAAGGGCATGTTTACTGAATTTGGTATCCCACATATAACTAGGATATAAATGCTAACAAACAAAATTACTCAAGATTCTGTAGTAGAGGGGGAAAGGGAAAATGGGGGGGATCCCTGCCCCCAGTCAATCTCAAAATCCTAAAACTTCTCTTAGTTTCTTCAGAGTTTCTCCAGATTCTCTGGAATCCTCCTATAACCCTCCATGCAGGCACACACATATACATGCACACTATTTCTGACATGTTGTCTAATTTCTTGATTTGAAAAATGGGAGATAAAATTGCTGATACACAAGGATGAACACTTACTCTCTCCTTATCCTATGGGAATTCAGAGAAGGTGCTTCCCTGTGGGACTTCATGCAAATGAGAATTTGAATATTTGTGAAAAAATTAATGTTAGTTAGAATTACTAAATATATTCAAACTTTATATATGGAAATATCTGTAAACTTTTTTATCCTAAAATATCTATCTCTTCAATTATTTTTAAACAACATTTTTCATCTGACTTTTATGCATGAAATGGATAGAGGGAAAAGATCAATTTCTTATGTACATTACGATACTTAAAATTCCACTTTTATTTAAAAACTGAAAGGCAGTCATGTCATATTCTAGTACCTAGCTAATTCCTATCTACATCCTGATGTTTATATCATTACATCTTTTATATTATTATTATTATTAGGTACCCAACACAACGTAACAATGTAGCACAAACTGTTGAGTTGTCTGGAAAGTTATCTTCTTTGTTATAGAAGAAGGCAAAAGCCCTCAAGTAAGATCTTCAGCAAATAAAATCATATTGATATCAAATAAAATATAGCTACATTTTTAAATTTTTCATATGTTCAGGTTGTTTGGTTTTGGGTTTTTTTAACATGATCCATGATATCAGGATAGTCTCCGTAAAAGTTAGCATGATGACTTTTAAGGGAGCATTACATGGAAATTTCAACTGGATGGGTAGAGATAATCTGAAATTCGCATTATCCTTCACAAAGTCTTCTATTCTATAGAAACCTGGAATAGGCCATTACAAGAGATTTGTACCCAACAAATTCTTGTATTTTCACATCCACTCCTACACTGTAGAGATTTTCCTACACCAATCTTCCAAGGACAAAAGGAGTAACAAGTTGCAGTATGGCTAATTAGTTACACACTAATTCTCAGACATGAGGCTGTAACAGACTCAAGACTAGAATATGCCCCATATGAACTGTGGGGGATCCTACTCCAACCTTCACAAATTGCCAAAAAAGACAATTCTTGTTTTCAGTGTTTCTTTCTTGATCATACATCTTAGTTTCAAAGTAAAAACTTAGCCATCTAAAATAAAAAATGTTGATCAGAATTCTTCAATGCAATACCTCTAGAAATTACTGAGCATTCAAGCACATTAAAAAAAATAATTTGGTTTACATTTGTTTCCTGAACTACTATTAACTGCAAAAAGTTTGTGTTATCATGATACCTTTATATAGATCAGTGTCTGTTGTTTACGGTATCAAGTTAAAACATGTAAACCACTATTTAGACAGATACTCCCCATACCTTTACTCACACAGACGGGCTGGCTTAAGAATATTCTTTTCAAAAGAGAAGTTTTCACATAATTCACCTCTCAGACTGGAGTATGGCTCCTGGGCTACGTGAACAAACAGATACATCCAGCACTCAAACAACCACATGGGAATTCCTCCCGTTTTGGAAGATGGGTTTACATTCAGAGACAAAATTTTATGTACTCTTTCTAGCAATACAAAAGCACTTACTATTTTGTCACAATCTTCAAGAACAAGAATATGAAATCATACAAATCACACAAATACGCTGTGTATGTGTAAATACATAAATACAACATAAAAATTATAATTTCCTCTCAGATTATGCAAAAAAAATTTTAAGTAAGCATGTGGTTGCTTCACATCTGATTTCACCTTCTTCCAAAACTACATTCTTTTAGAAATTTTGATGTGTAAATATCAAGAAGTGACTTCCCTTTAGAAAGATTTTAGGCAAAGAAAATCAGGACAAAAATTGCATTTAGTTTATAAGTTTCTTTCTTTTATAATTCATTTAGAAAAAACCTCCAGGTTTTGCAATTATTTCTATTTTTTCTTCTAACAAAAGAAGTTGCTATATTTATCTAAGTTCTTAAATACTGTGTTGATCAACAATTTGAACCTATTCCCAATATGTAAGCAGGTAACAATAGCAATCACAAACATTGCTTGTTATTGTTCTAAATAATCACATAAAATAGAATGTAACTGACTTCTCCGAAGTCTGAGTTCTCTAAGCTTTCTCTCTCTTCATGAGAACAGTAATTGACAGCTTAAGTAGGACATTTAATATATAAGAACAGTCTTGAAAGACAAAAAAAATATCGCTAAGTGATTACACAAACACTCAGTAACTCCAAACTAACATGCAGTAACAGTCATCCTTCCATGTAAGTGCGAATACATAAAATGGAAAAAAGTTCAAAATTGGTATCTACCTTGAAAGTATGAAGTGCTTGTAGCAGAAGGATCACATTAAAAAAGAATGAAAATAAAAGGATAGACTGTGCTCCACATCCCAGTGTGTTGTTCTGGGTTCCAGATACTAAAAAAAATCCACAACACTCACAAAAAAAAACCCAAAAAACAAAACCAACCAACTGAAAAACAAAACAAAACAAAACAAAAAAAACCCAAACAACAAAAAAAGCCCCCAAAAAGCCATACACACTTCAGAGTTCAACACTGATCTGACTAGTAGTCTGATTTTTGGGCGCCTGTTTGCAGATGCGGTAGAGTTATCAATCCAAGCAGACACACAATCCGGGTCCAATGTCACTTCTCCTCATTATGTTAATAGTTAATACATGCAAATGAAAACACTCTAGCAATTTGATTTCTTTGAAGATAGTTTGCATATTGTCTTAGCCATAATGACTGTACACTTCTCTCAGCCTCGATTTATGCAAGGGTAGTTTAGTTCATTTTTATCAGCTCAAGTTCATTTTGGCTGCTACTGGAATGTATGTGTGTGTTTCTTTTTTACCTTTCACCTAATTACCATTCAGGTACCATAAGCAGATTTTTCATGCTATTGGTGTTTTTCTTAATTAAGAAACAAATGAATTCTCCCTAGCAAAAAAGATGGAACAACAGAGTAAGATGCCAGAGGCTGATGTTCTGCTTCTTAATTGAAGCTGCTTCATTGTTAGGTGTCTGTTATGAGGGGGCAGAAGTGTCAGGAGTTTATTGTGAATAGTATAAAAATAAAAGCATAAATAGTGCCTTAAAAATGAATCCAGAAATATATATTTTACTGGCATAAATCAACTACACTGTTCTCCCTTCCTTTAGGAGAATAGGCTCTTTAAGTGGATATAATTCTTCACATCTGGAAAGCCCCAGGTTCTAATCCCAGCCCAGAGTGAATTGCTTTCTTTTTCCTTTGTCTATTATCTGCACCCCGCTTGTGTGCTCATGTTGTTCAATTAAGGAGGTACCTGAATTTACCAGTGAGAGTAATTTTGTTTCCTTTCCTTCCTCCTTTCAGCAAAATAAGTGTCTCGCTCGCTCTCACTCCCTCATCCCTTCCCATCCCATACCCCACAAGTCTCCGTTTTTAAGTCATGTTTTTTGCTTTCTCTCAGTGCCAGGTTTACGCCATGCACTCAAAACACCACCACCACAACCACTTGCAAGAAATTCAGGACCGTTTGCTAGTCAGGACAGTATTCTTCCTCTGTAGTTTAATAAGATATTTAGAACTCATAAGCATCAAGGCCTTCTAGGAATGTTCCATTCTTCTTTTAACACACTTAACATCTTCTTTGGACACCTTTTAAGGGTCACATCCCCCTAAACCACATGGCTTATGTCACAGGAGTAATTTGAGATTTGAACACTGACACTGAGAAATCATTTGGTCTTAGAGTTTGAAACTGCAAGTCCTGGTCAAACATCAGCATTAGCCCCACACCAAAAAGGCAGAGATCACCACTAAAATCTGTTTGTAATAAATAGATAATAGTTGTGTAAAAATTGGAATCAAATATCTAACAAAGACTAAATCCTACCACTCCTTATGGACACAATCTCTATCTGTTTAAACAGAATTACAGGAATGTAAGAACTAAAAAATCAGTATCTCCCTGCACACACAAGAAATTAGCTGACTTTTCTATTCAGACATTTTTCCATTAAGTTAAAGGGGAATTTCAGGAAAACAATGAAAACCAAAAATATTTTTAGTACATTATTAACCAGAGATCAATTCTGAGATAATCCATATCACACTGAAATGAAGCACTGCATATTGCCTTGAAGATATACAAATAGGTTTGTTACTAACTGGAATTATCTTCTACAGAAAATCTTTCTATATTTTCTCCATCTGCTTTGATCCATTGTTTAGGACATAAAAAGTACCAAATTTATTTTCTGTTTAATCAATACAAATCATGCAAAGTGTTTCATCAATATTAATACTAAACTGATATACCTGTTGATGTAAACTATGTGTCTTAAGGCAGTAATATTTTTATATCTATATTTGAATGGAAACTATGAAAATGTGTGAGAAAGACTTTTTTCCTCCCACTTCCTTCCTTTGCACATTTGCTGGAGTTTGGTTTTTTTCTCTCAGCAGGGAAAGCTCGATCCAACACATAAAGCAATTTAACACTCTGAGGCTTCTATTTATAAATCTTTGCTTTTCCAAAGAAAAATAGTACAATTTCAGGCTTTTTTCTTCTTAAAATGTACAAAAGATGCCAAACATTATGAAGAAAGCAAAGACTCAGCTTTGTTCATTTTTCTACTGATTTTACATATGCAATTCCTTGAGCATGACTGTTATTTTACAGCATTTTCAGTAAGAAGGAAACGAAACCTCCTGTCAGTAGTTTAATTTCACACAGAGCTGTAATCACCGCTCACAAGGAAAAAAAACTCTGTCGGTAGTCTCCATACCGCAAACAAAAATCCTTAGCTCTTCAATGACTGGACTCTCTTCTGCATCTCTGCTGCAGTCTGAACTTCATTTTTCCTCTCAATCAGTCTCTGACCTCCTCACATGGTGTCCCTGCCAAATTCTTGGCATTGGAAGTGAGGGGGAAGAGGCCATACCATAAGCGTGTTGATAATGAGGAGATAGAAATAGAAAACCAGCTGGATTGTCCTAATAAAGTATGTCTGGGATTCAGAGACACAACAACTCCCTGTTCAGGTCACTGTTCAGCATTTTAACCCTTTGCATTCCACACTGACCTTTCACTGATCTCCACTAATTTATTAAATTAACATTTAATATGAAATTATACTTGAAAAATTCACTTTGATTTCAATGAAACCTATGACCTGCTTCCATCTAACTGTATTTCAATTATGTCATTTTCACCTGCAACATGCAAGTGAGTCCTGAAAGAATTTTTGCTCATTGTTTTTCTCCTTTTCTGGTAGCTTAAAAATGCCAATACCATCATATTTGATCTCTGTTCTTTTCATGAAGTATCTCTGGGTTCACTGATGCAATTTAAGAACTTTTTAAATCTCTAAGGTGACAAATTATTGTTTTCTCTTTACATCAATTATTAAGCACTGGACATAAAACTTAGTTCTAAGAAATTCCTATTTAACCTGATTTGATTCCATCTTTTACAGTATATGTCTTCAACACACTCCAGGAGTTCCCCACACTGTCCTCATATTCATTTATAGCAGTGATAAGGCTTTCAATGAGGACACAAATCAAGAAAGGAGGAAAATAAATATTGTGGTTTCGGTTTTGCTTCTTAGTCACACCTCACATCTTTCCACAGAGCACTAGCAAGCAGAAAGGGTACAAACCCAATGCCCTCAAAGTCACAAACAGGGTGGTCAAAAAGCCTTTTACTATCCAGTTTACGTACTCATCCTATATTCATTCTCCAGTGACTGGCCACACAAAACAAACATAGAATGCTAGATATAACACAACTGTGAAGGAGAGGCCTCAATTTCTTGAATACTTCCCACTGCTTCCAGTATGGCATAACTTCAGCAGTTATGCTGGAAAATTTTAGTTACTCATTTAGAAAAGTATTCTTAAATTATTTATAGAAATGGTGACTCTAAAGTTGTAATTTCCCAGCTGTCGTGAGACAGCAGTACTATATCTAATGATACATTCCTTAAAAAAAACCAAACCAAAACAAGCCCTACTTGAAAGATGGCTAAGTTACCTTTAATGTTTTGTAAAGAGATTGTTTTTCCCTCTGGATATATTTTTCAAAAAAGGAAAATAATAACTACCTGGTAGACAATGAAACAAATTTAGGTCTTAGCACTTACACTAATGAAGAAGATCTAACACTGATATTCAATTTTTAGAAAAGTATTTCATCTAAGGTAAGACATATAAATATGAAACAGTAGTTACTACTTCAGTAGTAGCCAGCAGAACACTGAGATCCACATTTTATATTCATTTCTATTTATTGGCAACTTTGGAAAGTGCTTTGAAGGTCAAGCGGGATTACCAAGAAATAGTGTCTTTTCCCAAATTTACCATTTCCAAATTTACACCATTTACCCAGTGACAATTACTAACTTCTTCACATTTGCCTGGTGCAACGAGTGTATGTATAAGGTTTAGCCTAATTACTCCATATAGTGAATCCATGAAGGGCCACATGGCACTACTTTTATATCATTTCTGTTAACTCAATAGGCAGACTGCTATATATGCAGACCAGTTATATATATATATATATATGTATTTTTAGTATCTATTTGCTTCTTACATATATATATATTTATGAGAATGTAATGTCAAAGATTGATAAATCTCTCATTGGGTCTGGCTTTTTTTTATTAAAATCATGTGACTGAGGCAAGAGATTCTGTGTTCCTTTATATTAAGAGGTATTTCTAATATTAGAAAGCTCTATTGTAGAGATGAGTAAGGTTAAAGTAAACAAAAAACTGTATTTCAGGTAAACAGGTCACAAAGACCCTGGGTTCTATTCCAGGCTTCAGTACCTGCCTGATAAATAATTTCCAGTCTCTGATTTAAAGTTTTGCCAAAAACTCAGTAATGATGCTGATTGTTCTTCAAACAGGAAAAATCCAAAGAAGCAAAATATTACTTAACAAATTTTAAGAGAACATGACAGAAGTACGAAGATATCTCACACTGAAATGCAAACAAATCTGTCTACAAATTCTATCGACAGATTACTCTCTATTACTAGCCAAGAGCACAAACAATAACCTGTAAATCACTCTCCATTAGAAGAGGATATATGGTTTTGACATTGCTGCTTGGTATTTTTAACACCAGAAAGGACCCAAGAAAAATGCAGACATAATACATGTATTCTAAGAAATTACTTACTGGTCTACAGACTATGGAATGTCTCTTCTGCTATTCTGAGAAAATATAATTCCTATAGCAAGGTTACAAATGTTATATTTAAAAAGTGACTCCATCACTCACAAACAACTGTTTTACTCCAATAGAGATTAAGTAATTATTATCAGATAAGTAACTTCCATCAGATATAAGAGATGAATCACTCAGACAATCAAAATGCAAAAAAAAGGAATGGAATAATAATGTAAATACATATTTTCTGTTATATGCAGGTTATCACAAACATAACACCTTGCCATTACATGAACTCACAATTAGAACAAGCAGTGCATCATTAATGTGCAACAGAAAATGGAATTCAAACATTCATTCCATGTACTTCACTAATAAAGTACTACTTTACACAAATGCAGAACATTTAACACCCTCTCCTGAAGTTCCTGTAACAAGATGATTAATTAGGCAACAAAACAGACATTAGAGGTGCCCACAGCTTTTCTTAACATTTTACATACAAATGCAATCATAAAATTCAAGTACCAAAATATATTTGAATGCATAATCTATGAAAGTTATAAACAATTACACCTTAGAGATTTTCAATGTTCCTGTACATAGCACAAACAAGTTCTATGCTCTTTCTTCCCTCCCAAAAGAAGAAACAGAAGGAAGGATGGGCAGGGGGAAGGTATTATGATGTCCTAAATTCCCTAGATTCAGTAATTTATTTCTCTTTTCCTGTAAATAAACAAACAATACCTCATTCTTTGTGATACTTCCCCTTCTAGGAAGAGATCAAATTCACATCAATTTTTTGAGGCTTTTCTCATGTTTAATAACTTTCAAGTCATCCTCACAATACTGAAATCTAATACAAACAAGCAAGAATACAACAGCAAATACTCAACATGCTACATGAAAACAACTAAAAGCTAAAGCATAAAAATCAGGACTTTTTGTGAAAAGCTTAAAAACAATAAAATAAAAACAGATGATCACATATGGGCATAATATTGTTCTATGAATAATTCAATCAGAGCTAAACTTAAGTGTTGTGTGATAACTCAGTTCCCATAAATATATTTTATTTTCACTCATATTTTGTTTTCCAAAAGGCTGAGAGAAAACATCATTACTCACTTCTATGCAAAACTTTACCTCTGCCAATGTATCATTTCCTTATAAAGGCAATTTACAGAAATTCAAAATCCTTCATTTACAGTCTTGTTCTATATTACTTCTATTAGCAAAATTATTCATGATCTCTATAAATGCAGTTCAGTTTTGCATAATATGCCTGGTTTCTTTGTAATGTTATACTGTTATACATTCTGGTATATTATAAATGAGAGCTAAATAAAGAAAGCAATTAGGCATAAATTCAATATGCATCATCCCCACCAGACTTGGCATTGGACTTTTTTGTTTGCTGTTTTGTTTTAAGAAAAATTTTTCTGGGCATAATAGTCCGTACGTAAATGCCTGGCATCTAAAAATCACTCAGAATGTAAAATATCTGATATGAATAAAATAGAAACTGGTTTTGGCACAGCAGTTAAAAATTTCAAAACTTAGGATGAGAACCTAGGGAAGATAAATTGTGTATGCTTGTGCCCATACCTGCATAACATTAAAACCTAAGACACAGAACTTATTTCCAGGACAAAAGTCCACAGCATGAGCAGTAGCTTAGTAAGACAAGCAATGGCAAAGTCTTTGAGTCAGAGGTTTTATGGTAGCTCCCCCTACACGATCTTGCTATAAAGTAAGGTTTTAATCTGAAATTAAATATTTCTGCAGGTCTTCTGGAAGACAGAAAGGAAAACCTTCCAAGAGCTATACTTGCTACAGTAACACTTAGGAACATACAAGGTATACAATGCATTTATATTACACACACATGGAAATTTCCAATAAAAGAAGGAAAACAGTATAGGCATGAAAGAACCTAAGAATTTAGATGCTACTCCTGACAGCACTAGTTAGGGCACCTTAACTGAAGTCAGTAAGAGTTGCAGGTGTTGAGAATCCCTTAATATCAGGCAACAACTAATGAAAAACAAACAAACAAAAAAACAAACAAAAACACAAACAAACAACACCAACAAAAATGCCCATGAATTGAAAAGTATGGACTGACCACATTAGGAAACATAAAGTATAAGCTTTCATTTTTGTATTACTGAAATAGAGGCAGTATTTCCAGAGTTTGCCTGTTTCCAGGGGTCTGTTTAAGATACAGCATGCAAGATTACTCAAAAAATTAAAAAATTAAAAAATAATTACTTCCTAATTTGAAGCTACTTGCTCATGACTACTATTATCTTTACATGGTACATTATTCTCTTCAAACCAAATAAGTATATCTTAGGCTAAATTGTTGCTATACATCAATTTCTGCCTCAATTCACATTCATTCTCACATACACTGAGATACATATATACATAAGTTTATTTAAATAAGGATGACTGTAACAGATTCTTTAAAAATATATTGTTTGAAATAATTCTCAAGTTCAAATTATTAGTCAAAACACTTCCATACATGCAGAAACACAAAACTTTCTATTTAGGTTGTGATTATTATTTTTAAGAGTGGGTTTTTTTCTCACATAGCCTGTTACAAAGACAGTTATTTAAATAATTTCTTGCAAATACAAAATGCCATTGAAGAATCATGTGTCAGTTTAGTGTTCAGCTCTCCACACATAACAGTGAAGCCTCTAAAAAGATGCCAAATAATACCATCTGCATCTTGGTACTTTTAGTAACAAGAACATCTGCCTGCTAAGAAATTAATAAAGACTAGCAAACTGACTGCAAAGTATTTAAAAATGTTTTTCTTGTTAAAAAATCAATATTTTAATAATAAATGTGATCAATGTTCATCTTTTTTTTTTTTAATGTTTTATAACATCCCTGCAAACAAAATTTGTACCGATACACAACTCAGGACTCCAGTAAAAAGTATTTTGGAAGAATGTGGGACTAGATTAATATAAAAACAAGTGAAACAAAAAATACAAGCCAAACTGCAATTATTACCCTGATGGCATCACATCCATATTCTTACAAGATTTTTCTGTGAATGCAAAAGTGTGTTTCCATTTTCAAAAATCAGTACATTTGTGCAAAATGGGTGTTTTTCTCTTACACTGGTGTTTCTGGTGCACAAATCACTCTCAAGACTTGAAAGAATTTACACATAGCAAGAGTAACACACCGAATGGTTTTTTTTCTCCTTTGTTTTATAATGTAAAGGCCATAGCTTCAAACATGATGCTTTGACTGACAACTGATGTTGAAAAACAAATTTAGCCAGAACTTGTGGCATAATAATGCCATACCTTAATCTGACCTTTCATGACAGTGAAAACTTCTGAACCAAGAGTTAAATAACCTCAAAATTAATGTCAGGCTGATCAGACCAGTCATAACATCCCCAAAGCCCACTCCCACTAAAATGAGATTTCCTAAGTTGCAGGACTAATCGTAAAATTACACAGTCTAGCTGGTCTAAGTAGCTGATTGTTACTCTTCATTTATTAGAACTGCTGATCTTGATTATTTTGGCAATATTAATTTTTCTCCCCTTTTTGATTTACCAACCCCAATTTTCCTTTTTGTATAACTAAATGGGTCTCAGTTGTACAGCCCAGAGGTACAAAATTCCCAAAGAGCCAAAAAGCAGGCTGCCATCCTGGTCAGACCCAAGCATTATACTTTGAAGAAAACTCTAATACAGCTCTTTTCATTTTCATTAAGCATATAATTATATCTTGAAAAACTTCAGTACAAGATGTTCAAAAAAGAACTGTTTATTTTGTGATGCAACACGTTTGTCAAAGAAACACACCTGAAAATCTAAACCCTTTTACAGTTTATTTCAGACCATTTGTAGTAATGCTTTGACAGATCAGCATAATAATGTATGAAAACCTAACAAAGCTCTGACGCCAAAGGGATGTACCACAATATAAACAGTACTGGAGAAGCTCTTAAACACTTCCAGAGTCTTGTCTTAAATCTGCATTCAAAATAATTCTCTAAGCCTTGAGTTCTGTGTTTTAAAATAGGTCTTCAACAAACACTTCAAAAGAGGTGTACAAAAATAGCCAGGATAAAACTGCATATTTCTTAAAAAAGATCTTTTGTTTCATTATTATTTCTTAAATGAAACAGGTCACCAAAGATTAAACACAAAGAAAACAATCTTTCTTGAAATATAACTAATCACAGTTCAAATGACCACCAGTTCACCTGCACTGATCACTTATTACTGGTAACCCTCCAGGTTACACTACAGGTTCTTTCATACTGCATTCCAGCTATACTATCAGCAATACAGCACCTTGCAGAATTCATCTTACTGATATTAAGTCAGCAGCATTAGCTGAGACCCAACTGTCCTTTGGAGATGTGACCCTTAAAACTCAGAGAAAAGTGATACATTATAAAGGATTTCTAGAGAATATCAAACTGTCCAAAAATCTAAATTCAAATCTAAGCTGTCCAAATTCCAATTCTGTAGCAGTTGTACACATTTTCGTGGCCGTCTTGAAAATCTTTTTCATTCCAAAGATACTATGTCTTGATTTTCATTTGCACATTTTCTCTCCTTCTGTGACTATTACAGAGAGTGCTAATTGTAAATGTGTTCTGAAAAAAATACACACAACCACAAAAATCCCCATAAACACTCAGGTGGTCATGGTATGGTCATAGATTGATAAGTTATCTTCAGTTCACAAAAACACACTTCATGTAAATTTATTTTAATTATATTTAAGTATAACATGCAAATTGTTTTTAATAGAGTGAAAAATACATACTTGTGTATTTAAGTCACAATGTGCTATCCTGTACATAATGGTCACAGAATAACAGCATTTCACAAGCTGAAATTAATTGAGCCACAATGTTTTGTTACAGTCCCTCAAAATATAAGTAACATAAAACTCATTGCAGCTGCAGTAAAAAATCTACTGTGGAAACCACATTTTCAAAGTCAGACTTCATAAATCATTTAATGCTATAAACTATGATGCTTAAAGTAAATAGAGAAATTGAACAGCAAAAATGTTTTTTGTCTAATTCACTGGTCCAACAGGTATACTTCCTCTGTCTTCATTTCTTTCTCTCTCAACTTAAAGCCTTTTGTATTTTTGTATTAACACTGACCAGATTACTTGGCCTTTCAATGGACCATGGAAAGTTAAGTCTTGTAACTAAAGAAAATCTTAATCCAACACCCCACCTTGTGGGAACCCAGCACTGCCTGACACTGTACAGAAACTGACCTTTTTGTCCTTCAGACTTGCCTACCAGGCCCCATCTTCTATCGCAAAAGCCAAATCATCTGATCCCAAACTAACTGTCAACTGCTTGTGATGGTGGGGAAGCCAGACATCAATCAATCAGTTTTTATCAGAGCCACTCTTCGTTTTTCTGTTGTGCTCATCTTATCATCTGACCCAGTTGTAGCCCTGACTTCAGAAGCTTAAGTAACTTGGTGACAAAATATGCGTCTGTTTGTCCAAGATGCACATTGTTAAGGAATGCACTTGTATTTTTAGCAACTAGCTAATATTTTTTCCAGACAAACTGTCAAATGTTTGAGATTTTTTTCTCAGTTCTTAAGTTTCCTAGTGTTCATTGAAATACCACAATGCATTTTTGGAACAACTATCAGGCAATATTGGTTTGTTTTGGGTTTTTTTAATAGAAATATATATGCATTTCTATTAAAAAATTAGGCAGTTTCCTTACAAACTTAAGCTAGTTAGGAGCCAAGGGCCTCTCAGAGGTAATCCATCCTAGACACATGCACATTGCTGTACAATTGTACTTCAGTATTTTTCATGTGAATATAGATTATTGACACATTTAAACTGTCCCAAAAATCAGTACTTCTATGGACACACAGATTTTCTCTTCTGCATCCTACAAAACCAGAGCATTTTGCCTACACTTGTTCTGAAATGGACGATGTACAATTAGCAGATACAATACTCAAAAACCAATATGATTGAAAGCTTCCAAAAATGATCTGTTGCTGCTTCCAAAAGCCTTTTCATACATATTTATTAGTGAAATCTGTATCATGAGAGGGTGGGAGGGAGTGGAGACAGGTTTTTTGAGGGCTTTTTTTAGAAAAACTACTTCTTCTTCAGCTTTGGTAATTTTACCACTGTCTTCACTGGCTGAACAATTGTGCCCTACTTTGACGCACCAGTTACAGATGGTTCATTTTCTTTGCATAAAGCTGTACAAAATGTTTGACGAAAATCCTTACGGTAACTTCTTCCAAACTTCAGACTTTATTGCCATCTAATATGAAGCCTGAATTTGAAAATGAAAAGTGAAAATAAAACCTAGGTATCTGTAGAATATACACAAAAATTGTCGATCTGACAAGGTCCTTGCAATTTTTTTCACAATATCTTAGAAATATTAACCCACACATTCGATAACAGAAATAAAATCAAGTCTTAAATAGCAGGGTTCTAATGATGATCCCAATTACACGAGTAAAACACACCATTCCTTTGAGGCTTGTGCTGAAACTATAAAAGTAAAATATAATAACAGCCTGTACAGAATTTCTTCTCAGCCTAATCAACACCACAATATATCAGCGTAAAAATTATTTTCAAGATTATTCCATTTCAGCAGCGAAAATCTTTACAACAGACACACAGAAAGACTTCACTCATCATATTTCAGTCCATGAGGAATTTCTTATTTTACAGTAACATTCATTCTATTCTCATTAAAAATCACTTTTCAATACTAATTGCAAGTATATTTAGAAAGCAATTATATTTTTCTATATAACTTTTGCCACAATAGTTGACTTTTACTTCTCGGATAGTATGAAAAGGAACATATAAGGCACCGGAGACAAAACACGAATCATGGAATTCCTTTGAACATGATGAAAACGCTTCATTTAAACCTAGTCTCTATTCTACGCTACATTCTAATTTTACATGCACCAAACTGTTAGATACCATTTGTGGTTGAGGGTATTTTTAAGCTCCTATCCTATAAACATTTCACATTCATTTCAAGTATTATCAACAGGACTGCTTCTATGAATGAAGTTAAAGATTGTATTCCTTAAGTCTCTCATATATTTATTCCTTCCAAAAAAGCTTTAGGTGGATAGGAAACCGAGTAACGCAGGAAATACTGCAGTATTTTACTGCAGTTGGCATCAAACCTTTATGATTTGGAAAGAAAAAACGGAAAAGTGTAAAATTCATGAAGACTTTACTGTCCTCTGCTATACTGAATCTTAGGTAAAATGACCAAGTACAGTAAAAACAGTGTGTGACATGCAGTTGTATCCACTAATCACAGTCTGAAAGCTTCAGTTGTCTGGAAGAATAAAGCAGTATCACTCAAATTCACTTACGAGTGCAAAGAGTAATGGACAAGAAGAGTTTATAAAGACATGTCATAGTAACTCACTAATTACTAAAGCATTGTTATTTTTGATACTCTGTTACTAAATTATATTCACGTTGTAAAATGATCGTAATTAAACAGACCTTGATTATAAAAGTTCTACAAAACAATATGGTGGTAATTAAAAAATAAGAAAGTTAAAGGTCCCACTCCAGCTTTATTTACACACTCACAGTTAAGAAATTGAATGAATATTAAAAAAAAATTGATGAGACAACTAAACCTTGTACCCAATTAGCTCTATAAATATAAAAGGTTTATGACAATAAATATATCATCACACTTATGAAACATGTTTTCACATCCTAGCTAGTTCTTAAAAATATAAAAACATACTAGCATTTACAAAGGGTGACAGTGTTACATAACACCCTTCCTCAACCCAGGAAACATGAGATATGAAAAATGAAAAGATAGATGGAAAATTATGAGAATAAAATTTATTCAACATCTGTAATAGGAAAATGGGAACATTTTTTTGTTTTTGCAGTATTCTAACTTATACAAACTAATTTCAATGTTATGATTACACAAACAATATCAGGAGCTATTAAAATACAACAAATGATTGTATAAAATTTACATCAAACTACATCTTTTTCTTTTTTAAAAAAGAAAAAGCTACTGTGACAACTGCCTGCATCTGCTACCAACTCATGATGGCACTACCCTTTCAAAGCATTAGATAAAACTGAACAATCAATGAGAAATGTCAATACTGAAAAGTGATTCCTTCTGCAGTGTAAGCTTTATGCAAGTGTTTGGCTTTTGGTTGGCAGGTTTATTTCACAATTTTTGTAAGAACTCTTCTTCAATATTGCAAAAGTACTGAATTGATCTGATTGCATTCGGGATTTCCTAAAACAATACTTAGCTGTATGTATGTATGTATGTACACATACTAGGAATAAAAAAGAATAAATAAATACTATGACTAGGAGGCAAGAATATTGATACTCTTCATCTATATATATACATCTTTATCTGTATGTTCATTTCCAATAAAGCATGTCCTAAGGAACTATCAGACAAATAAATACACACATACACTCACAAACAACTGGGTGAACAAAGTGCACTTGCATCTCAAAGTAATCCTTGTGCTTGCAATCATTAAGTCTTTAAATCCCTCCAAGTGAGATTTAACCACACTCTGACTATATATAACAAAAAATCTCAAGTCCATTGTCTAAGATGAGAACTTCTAAGAAGCACTTAAGAAATGTAAAAAAAAGGGAGCTTTGACATGATAAAATAGCATTATCAATATTCTGTTATCACAAACTCATGAGATAATCATATCCACTTGTAAAACACAGAAACAACTAAGGAGACTGGAGCATTCAGATTTTCTATGATGGCTATTCGCCATTAATTCTGGAGTGAGTAAAACATCGATATCCTTTCTCTACACCTCTCAAACACTTTTTTAAAAAAAATCTCTGAAGGGAGAATGTATAATAAAATCTGCTCCTTCTTCCAGTTCATAATCTATGTTTCTGTGCTATTTCTACAGTTACTAAGTGGAAGAAACCCTAACAATACATTGATTGGGAGAAGTAACATTACTGTTACATAAATGCTATGGAATTTCCATACTTTCACTTTAAATCGTGTTTGTCCAATGCACAAATTGCTAAACTGTAAATAGTCTTGACTACACAATTCTCCTCTACCATTGTGTCATCTCAAAAAGACAATCCGACAGTAAATGTAATGACACCCTCTCAGACAAGCCTGTGGGCATTAATATTTAAATCTTACCTATCCCTTGTGATTGGAATTCAGCCTCTATTCACAAACAAAAACTAAATCAATGTTCTTAGAGTTCAAACTAGACCCCTAAACAGTTTGCCACTCTCCATGCACAGATAAGATAAACTTTCTTTGACCCAAGAGATGAAGTTGCCATGACGATCAGAGAGTCCACTTTCTATATTGATATTTTGCTGATGTAACAACAAATAGAACCAGATCCTAGGGCCGATAATGGTGATTAATTAATACTAATATTGATCCCTACAAGCAAGAGACAAGGCTATTAACTTGAAGCCTGAAAAGTCAATTGTTACCTGTGGCAGAGATACTAGAAGCTGATTTTGAAACATAATAAACAAATGTGCTATCTTTATGCTAATACCTTTAAAGGGGTACATCACTTTCTCAATTGCAGCAATTTCACAACTCAAACCTATTATTTTAGTTAAATCTTTTCATTTGCATCCAGAAGAGAGAAATGAACTTCAAGATTTCGAATAGAAGCTATACAAACTGCTACACACTGAATACCTGTAACATGAATGACTAAAAGCACTCTTACAGAATATAGCGCAAAGAAAGCTAAAACAGACTTTTTTATAGAGAATATATAATATACAAGTCATAGGATTTTGAATAGAAATTCCGAACATATATTTATCTAGTAGGAAGCCTGTTTTGTCCCTCATTTGAATAGAAAAATCTAATAAAAACCCACAGGTGAAAGCTTCACTGGGAAGATAACAACCTTGAAGGCATATCCACGCAAATCGAAGAGGAAAAGTGGCTTCACCTAACATTTAATTTACAGGCTATATTTAAATTAACTGCAATTATATCTCTGTGTCAGAGTGCTTGGTCACAAATTAAATCTGGGACATACATACTGTCAAAATACCTCATCAAGAGTCTCTGGGATTCCTTCGCCCTCTTTATGGACATATTTTAAAAGTTTCATAAAAATCATATAATAAGAAAGAAAAAAGTTCCCCTCTTTTTTGAAAAACAATAATCTTGTCCATCTTGTAATTTGCTCTAGTCATCTTACCATGCAAAGTGGACAATTATCTTGCGACTTAAGAAATGGTGTTTTGACCAAAAAACGGCATTTACCAGTGCGCTGTACGACTCTGCAGCAAGTTTTCTTCTTAGTAAGTTACCTCTGTAGTACTCATGAAGTATTTGTTATGTTTAATGGAAATAATTGGCAGTACTGACAGACAGTTTGGTTTCCTCCTTCCTTCATTAAACAGAGCCCTATATGAATCTTTGCATTAGTTATTGTACATCTAACAAAAACAGGAATTAGTAGATACTACGAAAAAAAAGCTAATTGCATTCTTTTCCATCTCAGCTGAATGTCTTAAAAATATTTAAATTCCTATTAATGCATGACTGCAAATATACAGTTGTGAATATCCTGCACCATAAATATCAGTTATTTGCAATGAATTAATACTCAGAAAACTAAAAATCATCATTCACGAGTCATACACAAGAGGTACAGGCAGCTGCTTACCTACT